>JAWNNI010000130.1:0-525747 GCA_035043065.1 Hirtodrosophila confusa | reverse complement strand
CGGGGGGCCGAGAGTGGGGGTAAGAGCCAAGCCGACCCACAAGGTGAGGCATCCCGGCTCGAGTTGTCGGTCATCCAAGAGGAAAATAGCTGTGAGTCCCCCGTAGCGGAGGCAGAGTGGCCAGCGGATCTGGAACCAGAACTGCAGGAGTTCTTGGCATCAGAACTGGCACTCTTCGATAATCTGAAAGGAGTCTCACATATTGCCGAGCATAGGATAATAATGAAGGATAGCAAACCCCTGAAACAGAGATATTATCCTAAGAACCCGGCTATGCAAAAGGTAATCGATGAGCAGGTGGAGGAGCTAATCCAGGCGGGTGCCATTGAGCCGTCGCGTAGCCCACACAGCGCCCCAATAGTCCTGGTCAAGAAAAAGACTGGGGAATGGCGCATGTGTATAGACTATCGGCAGCTCAATGCGCACTCTGTGCCGGACGCTTATCCAGTCCCTCGGATTAACCACATCCTCGAAAGATTGCGCCATGCTCGCTACATTTCCACATTAGATTTGAAGAGCGGGTATTGGCAAATCCCCATGGCGGCCGAAAGCAAGGAGTGCACGGCGTTTACTGTGCCAGGGAGGGGTTTATTCCAATGGCGGGTGATGCCATTTGGTCTCCACTCAGCTTGCGCGACGTTTCAGCGGGCGTTAGATTCGGTGATAGGGCCCGATATGGAGCCGCACGCTTTCGCGTATCTAGACGATATCGTGGTGATAGGAGCGACCCGAGAACAACATGTTGCCAATCTAAGGGAAGTTTTCCGCCGTTTGAGGGCCGCTAACTTGAAGATAAACAGAAAGAAGTGCAGCTTCTTTCGGCAACGGCTGGTTTATCTCGGGCATGTGATTAGTGGGGAAGGTATTCGGACTGACCCTGACAAAGTGGAGGCGATCAGAAATCTAAAGGCCCCATCTTGTATTAAAGAGTTGCGCCAATGTCTCGGTATGGCTTCGTGGTACCGGCGATTTGTGCCCAATTTTGCGACCTTAGTCCAACCCATGACGGCGCTTCTGAGAAAAGGTAGGAAATGGTCATGGGGGAAAGAACAGGAGGAGGCACTGGGCCAGTTGAAAGAGAGCCTGACCACTGCCCCTGTTCTAGCGTGTCCGGACTTCTCGGCCAAGTTTGTGTTGCAGACCGACGCGAGCAATTATGGGCTCGGTGCGGTACTGACGCAAACAATAGAGGGGCAGGAGCGGGTAATAGCCTATGCGAGCCGGAAGCTGCTCAAGGCTGAGGAGAATTATTCCGCTACTGAGAAAGAGTGTCTCGCGATTGTGTGGTCGATCAGGAAGCTAAGGTGTTACCTCGAAGGGTACCGCTTCGAAGTGATCACAGACCACCTCGCTCTCAAGTGGTTGAACTCAATCGAAAGTCCTTCCGGTAGGATAGCACGATGGGCACTGGAACTGCAACAGTTCCAATTTGATGTTCAATACCGTCGGGGCAAGCTAAATGTGGTTGCTGACGCGTTATCCCGACATCCCCTAGAGATCTGCCAGCAAGCAGTGGTGGTCGAGACCCCCTGCAAGTGGATCGCGAGTATGCGGGTCAAGATCGCCGAAGAACCAGACAAGTATCCCGATTTTGTCGAGGAAAATGGGCAGCTCTACCGTCATTTGGGTCATAGGCCAGATGATGAGGATTACATTCCATGGAAACTTTGTGTTGCTAGCGATCAGCGGACACTGCCGGACACCAAGGCGTGAGGAAAACTGTGTCTAGACTCGCCCAAAGATATTATTGGCCAGGGATGTTTCGGGATGCTGCCAAATACGTGAAGTGCTGTGAGCTATGCCAAAAATTTAAAATGGAACAGCTAAAGCCAGCCGGTCGGATGCTGACAAGGCAGGTGGCAGAGCCTATGTCAGTGTTATGTGCCGACTTCGTCGGTCCCTTACCTCGTTCGAAGCACGGCAACTCGATGTTGTTGGTGTTTCATGATGCTTTTTCGAAGTGGGTCGAATTGGTCCCCCTCCGGAAAGCCACGGCGAGTCAATTGCAGACAGCTTTCAGAGAACGAATCTTGAGCAGGTTTGGTGTACCCAAGAAGTTCGTGTGTGATAATGGGGTCCAATTCACGAGCAAGAATTTTAAGTCATTTTTGGGTTCTCTGGGCGTGGAAATCCAGTATACGGCCCCTTATTGTCCGCAGGAAAATCCCACTGAGAGAACTAACCGCACTGTGAAAACCATGATAGCGCAATTTATTGAAGGCCATCAGAGTTCGTGGGACGAACTGTTGCCTGAAATATCGCTTGCGGTCAACTCCAGTGTGGCTGACTCGACCGGGTTCACTCCAGCATTCCTGATGCAGGGTAGAGAACCACGTCTTCCCGCCGCTTTGTACGACGAGGTCACACCTGGATCGGCAACTACTGCACTTGACCCTAAGGAAAGGGCTAAAAGGCTAAAAGAGATTTTCGATATAGTCCACAGTAATCTTCAGCGTGCATCTAAGGACCAGGGGCGCCATTATAATCTCCGAAGACGGGAATGGCGACCTGCTCTGGGTGCGATGGTTCTGTTGAGGCAGCATCAGCTGTCCAATGCTGCAGAGGGCTTCGCAGCAAAATTGGCGCCGAAGTTCGACGGCCCCTACCGCGTTATGAAATTCGTCTCCCCCAATATCGTGCGTCTCGCAAAACAGGGCGAACGCAAGCGAAGGGTGGCCAATATAATGCAACTTAAACCTTTCTTTCAGGGAGAAACAGAAGGCGAAGAGGACCGAGAGGAGCTCAACGCAAGCGGGAGTAAGAACGCGACCCCCCTATAGACTTAACCCTAGTTGTATTTTTAAGCTAACCTAAGTAACCTTATAATTCCGTAGTTTGTGAGCTGCACTGTTAGGGCAGGAGATACTAATTAAGTTCACTAGCGAGATAATGACTAAGTTAATCCCACAGATGGACAACGTACCCGATTCCGTGTGACGGAGGGCAGCTCCGTCTACAGTGTCACCTTCAATGCCGCCGGAGAGGTGACGGTTTCAAGGCTGGAGTAAGGGGGGGGTGTAAGGAGGCTTTAAGCAAACCCCCTTACAATACTAGAATAAGCGCCGGAAGCAGGAGCGCATGGAGCGCGGACATGAATTTAATATTAATTATAGGAAGCTATTAGTATTAGTTAATTAAGTAAGGGCGAGAAGCCATAAGACTTTTGTTGCGCAAGGAGCGCCAGGTGTATTTAGTAATAAACATTAAAATTTAAGCAGTTAACGAACGCGTTTGAATTCAAACACAACGATCCTCCGCTGCAGCTGGCACGCGCAGCTGACACAGTTCGCAATCCTGCCACCAGAGCGCGGCTTCAGCCAGAGCAAAGCTGCGAGGTGAAGAGCGAAAGCTCTGAGGTGGAGAGCGAAAGTTCGTGGTAGGGTTGAGCTTTTCCGGCTCGCGCGTGGCCAAGCCGGGCAGAGTAGGGGACTTGGTGAACGACGATCAAAGTGAGTAGACGTGCATCGGGAGCACGTAGGGTAAAAGAGCGTGAGTAGAAGAGCCGTTAGGCGGCAGTGCAGCAGGGCACGCGTAGTTATAATAAAAAACTAACAGTAAGAAGCCGGAATAAAGATAATCAAAAACAACTAAACGGTTGTCTTTATTTCTGCGTAGAACATCTAATAACTAATTCTAACCGTAGAGCGAGGTTTATCCCGCCGCCCGTTGTGTGAGCAATCCCGGCATTTATAAAAACACACTAATACTAACGTATAGCGAGGTGTATCCCGCCGTCCGTGTGAGCAATCCCGGCATTGATAACACTAACCATTGTACAAAGCGAGGGTTAGCCTGCTGCCCGTGTGAGTAATCCCGGGCCTTAGTAGAGTAGTCGTTCGTAGACCGGTTGACCAGTAGAGCACCAGCGGTAGAATCCTGGTCAGCTCCTGGTCACATATCCCGTGCAGAGTTGTACGAGGCCGTAGTATTAGCACGTATATTCCCTCTAGAACCTTTCCCTTCCCTACGCCCAGCGTCCCAGTACATCTTACAAATTTTCTTGTAAGTGCTGGACCCATACAGACTGAGATCTGTACCCCGGCTGGAAAACTCCCTTACAGGCTTATAAGCTGTAAAAATGTTCCAGTACCGGAAAAACTCAGACGATAGAAAGATTTTTGGGGTTTTGCTCATACTTTCGCAAATTCATAAAAGATTTTTCTATATTAGCTAAACCGTTGTATGACCTTTAAAAAAAGGTGATGCAATTTGGTGCTTGGCTAATCACCTTCCTCTCAATTGCTGTAAGTGCATGGGTATGACTTTCTGTCGATCTAAACCCTATCTTGGTAACTATACTATTGATAACTTTCCCTTCAAACGGATTACCTCTGTTAAAGACTTGGGTGTTACTTTTGATTCGAAACTTAGCATTAACATGCATATGTCCTCTTTTGTTAATGTTGCCAAGGGCGTACTCGGATTCTTCAAGCGTTGGTCGAAGGAATTTAACCATCCTTTCGCCACAAAACTGCTTTATGTGTCGCTCGTACGCCCTATTCTGGAATACTGCTCATGTATATTTTATTTATTTATTTATTTAGTTATTTATTTATTTATTTGATCTTTCCTAGTGCTACAAGCTAGAGCTTATAAGTTAGGTACTAGTCACTAAAATTATACATATTTTATAATAATTTTACATTTAGTCTTTTAGATTTAGTACTTATATATGATAAGTACATAGTTCATATTATTTAAATTTAAAGTTATCATTAACAGCTAAAATTATTATTATTATTAATTGTAGGAATGGGTGTTGTTCTGTAGGTGACCCTTTAGTCTTGTCTTAAATTGCGTGGCGCCATAAATAGTTTTTAAAGGATGGGGAAGTTGATTCCAGGTGCGAATAGCATGTATAAAGAATTGTCTTTTTGAATTTAATGTCTTATGCCTATTGCATACTAGATAGTTTGTCCTCGTGGACGTAGCAAATCTAATTTTTTCGTGCAGATATGCGGGTTCTTTAGTAAATAGTATTTTGTGCAGGAAAATTAATGTTTTAAAAATCATCAAGTTACTTATATTTAGGTCAGCTAATTTAAGGGCATAACATGAAACGTGGTCATATCTCTTTAGGTCAAAGACAAAGCGCGCTATATTGTTATAACAAACATAAATTCTTCGTTTGCTAGCCGCATCACAGTTTGCAAATACTTCTACGCCATATAAAGGGTAATAATTTTATTTCGATAGGCAAAAAGTGCTGTGTTAAACACAATGTTCTTAGTAATCCATAAGTTCCCCCAACAGCCTTATTGATGTGATTGCTCCATGTAAGCATTTTATTAAAGGTGAAGCCTAAGTTATTTGCATAGTCCGTGTAAGTTACTGGTATGCCATCTATCATAAGGCTTAGCAACGGTGCAGTGCAGAGGTTTCTTATGGATGACTAGACATTTGGATTTTCGTGGATTAAGGCCAAGTCCATTATTATTTGCCCAAACACTAATTTTTTCTAAGTCTCTGTTGCAAATAATTACACATTCATTAATTTTACACATAGGACGACTTACATACATTTGGACATCATCAGCATACATTTGAACACTACAGTTAGTCACAGAATCGGGCAGGTCATTTACATAAATGGCAAACAGTAAGGGTCCAAGAACTGATTCTTGTGGAACACCACGCCTATTTGACACAAAGGACGAACATATATTTGACGAGACGACAGCTTAACATCAATCAACAAGGTAAGAAGACAAGAGACTTACAGCTTTACTGGAGAAATTATATAAATTAGAGAGTTTAGTACAAAGTATATCGTGGTCAACTGTGTCAAATGCTATGCTGTAGTCAAGTAGTGTCAAAAACGTTACATCATTATTGTCAAGTCGTTCCCTAATATCTTCAGCTATTTTAATTATGGCTGTAGTACAGCTTCTATTTTTTCGAAAACCGGATTGTTTATCATTAAGAAGTTGGTTGTTATCCAAAAATTGATTTATTTGTTTTACCATTAAATTTTCAAAAGCCTATGACAGAAATGGTAAAACGGATATTGGTCTGTATTTGTCACTGTACGATTTTGGTATTGGTATAATTTTTGCTTCTTTCCATTTGTCAGGAAAAGTAGATGTAGTGAAGGCGGTGTTTATAATATAAGTTAAGTAGTTTAGTATTTTGGGAATTAGAATTTAAATAAATTTAGGATTGAGATCATCAAAACCAATAGCATTTGACATAATTTTTAGTATACACTCAAGTTCATCAATTGAACTGACACACATAAAAATAAAACTAATATCACAATTTCTATAGGATCGACAGTTAAGGTATACGTTTTGTGTAGGTTCAGGTACAGTTAGTTGCGTGAATTTACAATTGAGTTCATTTACGTCGATATCGTTTTATATTACAGATTTCTGTTTACCTAGGCCAAGATTTTGAATTTCTTTCCATTTTTGCTTTGGATTTAATGCCGTACTAAACTTCGTGCAGAAGTAATTGCGCTTGGAATTAAAAATAAGATTGGCCGCTGATCTTCTTAGTGCTTGGTATTTGCGGAGATGGAAATCGGTTTTGAAGTGTTTCTATTTTCGATAAGTCTTGTTTCTTTCTATTATCGAGCTCTGTATATAACAACATATAACAAAACATATTTAACTCTTTTCGTTATAATGGGTACCGAGCCGTTGAAAAGATAATTAATATAAGACTGCAGTCGTTCAAGTTGACAATTAACTAAAGCTATACAGTAGATGTCATTCCAGTCAAGTGAGTTATACTCAGTCAATATTTTTAAAGTCACGAAATTCTACATAATGGTTATTATAGTCAGGGTAAAGGACATAAGTCAAAAATATTAGATCATGTTTAGAATACACTGGTTTTGATAGCTGTTCGTATTTTAAAACTTTATTTGGCATATTCACAAAGAATAAATCTAATAAGGTGTTTCTGCTACTTGTAAAATGTGTAGCCATTGTGGAGTTTACCAGCTTAAGGTCAAGGGATTCCATGCAATCAATGAGATGAGTGTCATTAAATACATTACTATTAAAGTCTCCCGTCAAGATTATATCAGTATACGTCAAAGAAAGAGTCGAGATAAGAATCGTCAATTCTGAATAGTCAATATTGCGATTGGGTCGATATACACAGCCAATTAGTATTTTGTTAGTTGTTTCTATTATTATTAATCTGAATAAATAAATACTCTATTGCACTTTCCACAGAATTTCTACACATAACTTTAGCATTAATTTTTTTGTTAATATAAATTGCAACACCACCAGCATGACCTACACGATCAGAACGAAAGACATTATAACCACTACAATCAATTGACAAATCACAAATACCAGACATAAACCAAGTTTCAGACACACAAATCACACCTACATTAGAGTTTACTAACATGTATCGAAACTCATCAATTTTCTTAGCTAAACTTTGAGCATTTATATGACAACTATGTAAGCCTGACTTCTGCTTTACAAGAACCCTTAACATGGCATAGCTATTCGCACTGGAAACTACATTTTCATCTTGCAATTAAAAAATAAGACATACCATCCTGGCACACGCAGTTTGCTAAAATTTACACCTATAAAACAACACACCTTAAAGGAAAAAACATAAATTGGTATATGGTCTCCACAGTGTGTGGTCCGTATTGAGTCGGTCCAGGAGCAATTTCTTCTATTTGCCCTACATAGCTTAAATTGGAAGCCTAATCTTCGTCTGCCATCTTATCCCAGTAGCTCTAACTTTTAAATCTTCCGAGCTTCCGAGCTTTAGCTAACCGTAGAAGAACTCTTGGTGTGGTTTTTATACAAAGGTTGATTAGTGACGACATAGATTCTCCTTTTCTTTTAAGTCGTCGTAATTTCTGTCCCTTGTAGACCTACTAGAAACTTTATTCCCTTAACCCTACATGCAGTACTGATTATGCTTTACACAATCCTTTTCGTGTATTATGCACACAGTACAATTCTGTTTTTCATGTTTTCTCCTCTGAGCTCTCCCTTCCCTCTATTATTTGAATAAAGAATGTAATATTGTTTTTAATAAAATGATAAAATAAAATTATCCTCGGAGATAGCTCTCATTCATTCGATCAATGTGCATTGCAAGAAGTTTTTAAGTGTCGATAAATTTGCATTTCACATAATCCAGCGCAGAATTTATTTTTAAATTAAATTAAATTCGAATTTATGGTAAGCTTGCAATACATTAATCTTGTTTACGCCTTTCGCTGCCGTTGAGTTGCGAATTCCAAAAATGGCTGAAGTTGTTGAAATACAACCAAATACCAAATACAAATAAGCAATTTCTGGACGTCTATTATGAAATTATTTTGGAAGGGTTTTCGGTCTTCTTCATGAACGGTTCACCCGGTATTGACAAAAAAGCCAATAAATTTATTGAAAACAAGTAAGAACGTTGCAGTCGGACGCACCCGACTGCAGAATACTATGTTCCCAGTTCTATATAATTTGGTTATTTGTGGGTTCGGAAAGAGACGCGAAAAAAACTGTACAGGTGTGGGCTCCTTTGTGGGGGAAGGGGTGGGGGGATCCAAAAAGTTTTATGCAGATTTTTCCAGGGGGTCAACATTAGTATGTATGCCAAATTTGGTGACTCTACCTGTACAGGTGTGGGAGATATAGATTTTTCTCATTTGCAGGGAAGGGGGTGGGTGGTCAAAATTTTTTGATGCAGATTTATCCAGGTATATGTATGTCAAATAAGGTGACTCTATCTTTGAAACTGTAGGGGATATACCCCTTGAAAAACGTGTTTTGGCGATATCAAATGCCTATTTGGGGGGGTTGGGGTGGTCGGTTCAAAATGTTTTTGATGCAGATCTGTCAGGAATCTCAACATTAGTCTGTATGCCAAATTTGGTGTATAAAAATGTGGTAGATACAGGCTTTCCGCAAATTGCGGGGGAGGGGTGCGGTGTCGATCTCGACACTTCATAAATTGAGGGTATACACCAACATGTGTACCAAGTTTGGTTGCTCTAGCTTAAAGATAAAGGCAAAAAAATTGCGTTCATACGGACAGACGGACATTTCGCAAATTTAGATTGACATAAATATATAAAAAATAGCGTTACTCAATTTTTCCGCCCGTAGGGGTAAATATTCCTATGATATTCCGTTGCTCAATTATTTTTGTAGTAAAACGATTGAAGTCAATCTAAGAAAAGACATAACCTTACACATTTCACCTTGACTCTCATTTAACGCACGTGATGGTGATGAAGATTTTTTAATATCGGTCAGCATTCTTTGGAATTTGTTTTGATGCAGTTTTAAAGAGTTTAAAAATTTATAACCACCACGTTTAATTTTCTCTTGTGTGGAGCTTTGAAAATAAGTTCGATTCAAATCACATGATAACCAATAACGTTAAATTTCAGAACTTTTCCGCCCAGGGGGGTTAATTATCTTATATCGTTGAAATATGGGTCATATGATTTTTTGTAGAGATCCTTCAAAATGAGTTGGATGATAAACAAAAAGTTTCACACAACAGTTTCCGCGATTTTCCACGCTTGAGGGTGTAATTTCCCAAAACGACGTGTGCACTTCCAGCTCGCTAGCTCTTTCGAAGAATGTTTAAAGCTTGATATTATTCTGTCAAGACACATATAAGTATTTTAGAATTAATTAAATATGAGCAAAATAGGAAGACCAAACAAGTAAGAATAGTCGAGTATACCCGACTACTAAACTCCTGTACACAGGTCAAAAATTTCCGATCGCATCTACGTACACTTACACATACACACACACATACACAAAATACGCACTCTCAAGCGCAGCGCAAGCGAGGCATTTTAAGTTGTGGCTGTGCTTCTTCTTCCCACCGCGCTGCAATACTGAATCTTCTTTCGTGAATAACTGCCGTCTTTATTATCCGATCGACTTGAAATTTGGACAATAGATTAAGAGTGGCCAAAGTACTATACTTGCCAAATCCCAAATCTATATCTTGAAAATTGTTACTGTAAAACTCTTCTTATCGAATTGCGGGGGAACGAGGAGAGATATCTCAAATCTAAAATAAACTTGACCTGATCCCGCTATACACGAACATTCCAAATTTGGTGTCTCTAGCTCTTCTAGTTGCTGATATCCTGGCGTTCATACATACGGATAGACAGACGGACATAGCCAAATCGAAATCTCTTTGATACTGATCAAGAATATATATACTTTATAGGGTCGGAGATGTCTCCTTCTGCCTGTTACATACTTTTGCACAAATCCAATACCCCCTTTTTACCCATTTTATGGGTACAGGGAGTAAAAAAAACACATGAAAATTGTAATTTCCAGAATCCAACCCACCCTTTCCAAAAAGCTATCTATGCCACTGGACTTATTTGATTGGATTAAGTATTCTGAATTTGTTGCAATTGAATTGTCTGCGAATTTGTTGGACTTCCTGAAATTGACGACTTGTGCGGTGCAATGGAAAAAGGGGAGATGTGGAACGACTTAGTGCGGAGGTGTTCAGTAATACTTTTTTACTCACCAAAGCCTCTGGATCTGCGTGCAAACCCCTTAATTCCGATTCCATCTGCTTCACTGTTTCGCTTTGATCTTCGATTAGGTCTGCTGAGGCATCTTCGTTTGATGCGTTGTTTAGCTGACGCTTTAAATCAAGCATTGCCGTTTCCTTGTCGGGAATTTCGCTTTGAATGCGTACGTTTTCGTCATCTAATGCTTCACTTTTATGTAGAACTTCCAACTCCTGCTTTTGTGTATTATATAGTCCCATTGACAATTGAATGAAATTGCGTCAACAATTTTGAACGCAATATGTATACACTCTATGTCGCCTTGAATATCGACATTTAGGAATGCACATACACGACGCAGCGCATTGGCGCCAAGCTAACTTGCTATCGCTTCTGCATGTTGTTGCTTTTTTTCTTCGTTGTATGAGAAGCCACTAAATTTACGAAGACCTCGCTTCAAAAGTACTCTCTGACGAAGTTACGAAATATTGCGAAAAAGACGCCGCGTAGATTTTGCGAATTCCAATTTTCGAAATTTTGTTTTGATTTCTCCGATAGTTGCCACATGCTCAATGTATTTAGTGGACTGTATTTCTCGCGTTAAAAGATCCGGCTCGAAGGACCAATTTATGTTGAAGCAATTAACGTAAGCCAATATTTTAATTTTATTTTATTCTCGTTTGTGGTAGAAGCAAAGGAAAATGTTACTGAAAGACAAAAAGGAGTTAGTGAGCAAGAAACAGTTAGACAAGAAGTAGCGAGCAAGAAACAGTTAGATAAGAAGTTAGTGAGCAAGAAATAGTTAGACAAGAAGTTAGTGAGCAGGAAACAGCTAGACATGAAGTTAATGAGCAAGAAATAGTTAGGCAGGCTATTAATGAGAGGGAAACAGTTAAAAAAGATATAGTTGCCGATTACATATTAGAAGAGAGATTTGATAAAGATATGCTATACAATAAATTGGTTAGAAAACGAGAAGGAAGTTGTAAGGAGACTTTAAGCAACCCCCCTTACATATATTATGTTATTATATTATTATATATTATTTAGCGAAGTAAGGCCACGAAGCCATAGTTTCATTGCGCATGGAGCGCCAGTGCCGGGCGCGCTGTAGGTATAAGCGTTAACGAACGCGTTTGAATTCAAACACAACGATCCTCTGCTGCAGCTGGCACGCGCAGCTGACACAGTTCGCAATCCTGCCACCAGAGCGAAGCTTCAGCCAGAGAAAAGCTCTGGTGCATGCTCTGAGGTGGAGAGCGAAAGCTCGTGTTGGGATTGCACTTTTCAGGCTCGCGCGTGGCTGAGCCAGGCAGAGTAAGGCACTTAGCGAGCGAGATCGAAAACGGGTAGTCGTTCGTCGGACGAACGCTGAGAAATAGAGTGTGAGTAAAAGAGCCGTTAGACGGCACAGTGCAGCAGGGCACGCGTAGTTAGTAAATGAACCGTAAGAGATCGCAATAAGGATAATCAATAATAACCCAACGATTGTCTTTATCTCAGCATTTAACATCGAACAACTAACCCTAACCGTAGAGCGAGGTATATCCCACCGCCCGTGTGAGCAATCCCGGCATTTGTAAAAAGCTAATACTAACGTAGAGCGAGGTATATGCCGCCGCCCGTGGAACAATCCGGCATTTATCAAACTAATACCAACGTAGAGCGAGGTATCCCGGCGCCCCTGTGAGCAATCCCGGCATTGTTAACCTCAACTGTAGTACTAAGCGAGGTTTATCCTGCTGCCCGTGTGAGTAATCCCGAGCATTTGTAGAGTAGTAGTCTGTAGAGTAGTAGTCTGTAGACCACTTGACCAGCAGAGCACCAGAGGTAGTATCCTAGTCGGCTCATGGTCATTTATCCCGTGCAGAGTTGTACGTAGCCGTAGTATTAACACCTATTTTTCCCCTAGAACGTTTCCTTTCCCCACGCCCAGCGTCCCAGCACATCTTACAAATTTTCTTGTAAGTGCTGGACCCATACAGACTGAGATCTGTACCCCGGCTGGAAAACTTCCTTACAAGTGGCGCCAGAGCAGGGACGCTGGAGGCGCAAAGGGGCGTGGCATAATTACGGCTTAAAAACTCGTCATTGTGCCCTAGCGTGGTTTATGTGTTATACAGGGTAGCCACTAGTCGGGCATACCCGAGTCAGCCACTAGTCGGGCATACCCAGATCTGCTACTCAATACCCTGCACGTTCGGTTTGTGCATAATTGAAACGCACAAAGCACACATTGCATGTGCAAAAATCAGTGCAAGGCAAAGAGACAATAAAAGAACAGTTACAACGGTGAATGTAAAGTGAGCTCGCCCGGCAGGAAGCTCGCCCGGCAGGC
The DNA here is from genome assembly GCA_035043065.1 of Hirtodrosophila confusa. NCBI lineage: Eukaryota > Metazoa > Arthropoda > Insecta > Diptera > Drosophilidae > Hirtodrosophila > Hirtodrosophila confusa. Next base: position 512,923 of record JAWNNI010000130.1, on the reverse strand, counting down.
AGCGAAACGCATCGTCGCGAGCTCGCACACAAGTGGGCTTGCGCATACAAATTAATGTACTTCTAATATGATGATTAGGTTGAGAGGTAAACTGTACCTCTTATTGCTGGCCTCGGGCTCAGACAATAAAACAAATTGTTTAACGGCCAAGTGCCGGAGTGAATATTTATTTAAGCGACTTAATTGAAGAGCGCTGTATTCAAGACTAAAAACTAAATACAAAGAATATTTCACTTAAGCTAAGCCAAAACTCGCATCACGCCACAATGTCATGGTCGGCAAGCCGACTCAGCAAAATCCTAGGCAATAACGGAAACTCTTGCAGCAAAACAAAAGTGTCCGGTTACCGCCGCTGACCATTGCAGCTATAGCGCGCTGATATAAAATATGCAGCGCCGCAACTGCGAGGGCTGTTCTTTAACTTATGCAGCACGCGATCGCGAGGGCTGATTATAAACTTATGAAATATCCCATATTGGGTGTTATGTGTTAACTACTCCCCCTTCAAGTATAAGGCCAAGTATAAGGCCGTCCTCGGCCGACCCAATCCCGGCGACGACTTCTCTTAACTGCTTCGCAGACTTCTTTGCGTCGATGATCCGCCAAAGAGTGAGGCCAACGCAGATAAAAGCACAGCATATGGCTCCAATGATGAATGCCACGCGATAGGCTTGATCAGTTCCGGCGTCTTCCTTGAATTGCTGTATCACCTCCAAATTACGTTCATTCAAACGATGAAGGTAAGGGAGGCTGAGGACATCTTGGCTGGCAGTGATGTTCAGCAAGGGAGAATTGGCAATACCCGGGACTCTATTGCGTACGTTGTTGTGATTGTAAAACAGAGTCCCGTTAATTGCGACTCGGTCTCCGAATGTGATGAGATGCGTGCCTTGTACCTGGATCTCAGTGCCGTTGTCCACCTGAATCCTTGCGGACCCGTCGTTGAGGATGATAATTCCGTCATCTACATGGGTAATTATTTCCAGGTTGCTCGGCTGGATCTCGCAGTGTGCCGTGCCACCTGCATGGAGCTCTTTGGCACATGAACTCTCTAATGCCAGACGACAACATGAACTCTCTAATGCCAGACGACAAAATGTGGCTCCAGGTGAAGCGGCGCAACTCTGCAGTGTGTGGGTTTCTCCATCGCATTCGGCTATGACATTGTCAAACAACCGCAATATGAAATTCTTGTGGATGACAGGATAAATCGTGATTTTTCTGCAAGCTTTTTTAATCTTTGGGAACTTAATTATAAAATGTATAGTGTTAATGGATTGAAGAACTTTTACGGACGCAACGGACATAAGATCTCCTATGGGAGTGTTGGTGGGTTCCTCTAGCCAAATTGATTTCAAATCTGAGTGGTCCAAAATGTTTGGGCTAACAATGTTAGCCTTCGCAAGAGTAATAGCAAGCATTAAATTTTGCAACTCCATCATCAGCATTCTGTTTCTAGACAGTAATGTTTCAAATAAATGGCTAGTGTCAACTTGTGAGTTTTTGGTTATCTTGAGAATTTTATTGACAGTGACTGTTAACTGGTTAATCTGGTCTTGAACTCTAGTATTTATTTCTATTTGTCTATTGTTGAAAATGTTTTATAAAACCTATGCCTTGAAAATGTTTTATAAAACCTATGCCAAGTGGCCAATAGTAAATTGAAAAACTAGATATAGTATAACTTATACGAGTTTGCCTAGTGGCTTAAAAAGGGTGCAAAAAAGAAAAATGAAAAAAAAAACAAGGGAGTCACCTTAGGTTGTCCTTGTGGACCACCCTCCCTCTAATGAGGACCTCGGTCCCCAGGTCTGCATCCACGGCCTTCTCATCACATAAAGGTGTGAGTTTGTTTCCGAGCCGTCGGTTGGACTTGACCAAAACTTTGTCACCAACGTCGAAGACCCTATTCTGCCGGTTTGCGTTTTCCCTAGCTCTGAGCGTCGTCTGAGCGTTCCTGATCTTTTCTTGTATCTTCTCTTGCGGCTCATCTGGGTGCGCCTGAACCACATCAACTGGTCTCTGGTCGATGACCGAATGTATCGACTTATTGTACTCAGTTGTAGCCAGTAAAATGACTTCTACGGTGTCACTTATGCCTTTATCGATCTTTAGGCATCTGGCTAGCTCTAACAGAGTGCTGTGAAAGCGCTCAACCTGTCCAGTGCTGTGAAAGCGCTCAACCTGTCCATTCGAGATGCTATGCAATGGTGGTGCATTTGAAATGCTGACCCCATAGTTGTTTGCAAGCATAGTCACGATGGTCTCTGAATTCAATGACGGTTCATTGTCACAGTAAATAGATCTGGCTTTTGGGAAAAAGTTCATTAGTTGCATTAAGGCTGGCTTCAGATCCACAATGGTTCTTGAAGGGACTGGTTGGACAATAGCAAACTTAGAGAACTTGTCGATGCAAGTGAGAAAAAATTTCCTGTCAGTGGAAAAAATGTCTATGTGTAACATCTCTCCTACATGTGAGGGGATCGGTGTCTCCCCAAGTTCTTGCTTTTTGGGGTGTCTATCATATTTAGCCCTAGCACATGTTTTGCAATTTTGTACTATTTCATTGGCTATTTTTGCCATCTTTGGAAAGTAGTACTCGGAGAGTACCTGCTTAATATTTTCCTGTGCAGACATATGGGCCCTATTATGCTCGGCCGTGAGGATTTCCCTTCTTTCTCCAATCGAAAATACGTCCACTACGCGATTTTTGCAGTGCCACGCGATTTGTGCAGTGCCAGAATTTGTGGCGTATCTTCGAACCAATGCATCTTGTATCATTGCAAGCGTGTGTAAATCACAGTGGAGAGCATTTACGCATTTGGGTGAAACTACTCTTCGAGCTCGTCTAGCAGCGATTCAATGCAAGTATAGCTGATCAAGTAGCGTTTCTTATTTCCAAATAAAATAAAACTCCGTTTTAAGGGGAAACGCGCCTCTTCTAGCACTATTTGGTTTTGAAAACAGTTCAACGGTTTGTCTGTTGACTCAATGGTGTTGGTGAGAGATACCTCACTGTGGATCGTTGCTGCGCAGGACTCAACTTCTTGTTCATTTACAGCGTTGAGCTGCTGTCTTGACAAGGCATCCGCAACCAGATTGTCCTTGCCAGGTTTATAGAAGATGCGTGCATTAGACTCGTCAATGCGCGCTTTCCACCTTTTGATTTTCGCATTTGGATTGGATTCCGAAACTGCAAAGGTCAAGGGTTGATGGTCAGTAAAGATATTAATGTCTTTCACCCCATACAAATAGTTCACCCCATACAAATAGTGCCTTAACTTGGCAAGTGACCATACGATGGCCAATAACTCCCTCTCATTTGTTGCGTAGTTAACCTCGCTGTCCTTCAATGTTCTCGAAATCATTGTTATAGGACGACCCTCTTGAGACAAAACTGCACCTATGCCGTGAGCCGAAGCATCGGTCGTTAGATCGAATGGCTTGTTAAAATCGGGGTACCTGAGCATTACATCCTCGGATGACAAAATATCGCGCAACTTCTGAAACGCCCTTTGTTGCACTTCAGAGAATTGAATCTTTATATTTCTAGACCTATGTTTACTGACTGTTCCATTCTCACCCTTCAAGATATTTGAGATGGGTCTTGCTATTGCGGCGAAGTCCCTAATGAAACATCTGTAATAACTTGCGAGGCCTAGAAATGATCTGACCTCGAACAGTGTTTTAGGTTCTGGATACTCCTGTATTGCCCTAACCTTTTCAGGATCCGTCGTGGCGCCAGTGCTGGTGACTATGAACCCCAGAAAGTTCACGCTTTTCTTAAAAAAACGTGTTTCTTAAAAAACGTGACTTTCGACAGAGACCCTCATGTTTGCTTCGTGCAAGCTTTTTAGGACCCAATCCACGTGTTTAATGTGGGATTCTTCATCTTCTGAAAAGATGATTACGTCATCGACATAAACATAGCAAAATTTGCCAATCTGCTCTCGCAGTATGTCGTCGATGGTTCTTTGGAAGATGCTTGCTGCATTCTTTAATCCAAAGGGGAGTCTTTTGAACTCGTATTTCCCCCCGTTCACTGAGAAAGAGGTTTTTTCACGGTCGCGTTCAGCGAGTATGATCTGGTGATAACCAGACTTGAGGTCTAATGTTGAAAAGAATTTGGCTCTCCCCAAATTCCCCAAGATCATTGATATATTTGGCATAGGGTATTTGTCAGGCACGGTTCTTTCGTTAAGTTTACGAAAGTCCATTACCAATCTCATTTTCCTATTGCCTGCTTCATCAGTGCCCTTCTTGTCTACTACCCATATTGGGTTATTGTAGGGAGAGACGGACTTTTGAATTATATCATTTTTTAGCAGATCTTTATTTTTTAGCAGATCTTTGATTTCTTTATTAACGAAATCAGCTGCTCCCATTGGATATGGGTAAAGCTTGGCATAGATCGGTTGCTCATCTGTGGTCCTAATGGTAGCCACGACTGATGTGTTATACGGCAACGCCTCGTCTGGGTCTGCAAAAGCCTTTTGTCTGGTCTTTAGCATTTTCAAAAAAGAACTTCTAACTAATGGGGATGCCTCTGCACAGTCTACATTTGTGAAATTTACATTTTTGCACGTGTGGAAGGTGATTTTTTCAACCTCCTTACCCCACTTAAGTTGTCCTGAAGCTAGACAAAGCGAAGCAGCTGCCTGCTTTAGCAGGTCAAGGCCTACAATCCCATCAAAAGTTGACAAGTCCGGCAGAATGAAAAAGGTTGCCTTCAACCCAAACATTGAGACAAAGCATTTGTGTGTAATTTGTGTCTCGCCGTGAATGGAATGAATTTTGAAGGGGAATTCTACCGAGCGGACGCCTTTCAACCCTTCATGTGGCCGAATGAATATTGGCCGCGCCCGTGGCCGCGCCCGTGTCTATGAGGAATCGCATGTGAGTCCCTGCTACTCTTCGTCTGATGACGGGTAGCAGGGATTTGCTCCTAAAAAATTAACGGCATCGGAGTCATAACTAGCGTCGTCATTGATTTGTGCCGCTGCGCTGGAGGCGGCATCAGCATACGCCTCTGCCCCTTGTCCCGCGTCTTGCGTGACGTGATTCAACCTCTGCTGATTTCTCTGACCGCCAGTGCGGTCAGATGCGGAGTGCTTCCTATTCGTGTAAGCAGAAGCCTGAATGGGCTGCAAGACCCTTGAGAAGGAAGGATCGACCTCCATGGGCACCTGTGCGCCATTATTATTGTGCTGCCTACTGCTTCGCTGGTCAGTCTGCACTGGGGCCTTGCTTTGCTTGCTAAAGTGCGGATTCTTTGTACCGCTAGCTTGTGTTTCGGCTTGTTGCGAATGCCTCTCCTGTTGGTGACCCTGCCCTTTTGCATGCGGCTTGCGCTCCTTGTCTTCTAGACTTCTTGCGAAATTAGCCGCGAATGCGTACCTTTCTGCGTACCTTTCATGATTTGACTCGACTTCTTGAGCGAGAGCTAGCGCTGACGGCAAATCTCTGGGCTTTGCTGCAAAGAGCACATCTGTAAGACTGCGCTTGAGACCCGATATGAACACACGCAACGCATCGTCGCGGAATTTTTCACATAGGCCCTTTGCTAAAGCTGGCTCATATGACATGTTAACTTTGTTAGTAAGAAGAGTGAGTTTCTTCTCTATTGTGGTCTAATTGGTCTCTTGTCACTGTATGTGAAATCTAGGCGATTTATTATCGCATCAAAATTCAATACAGTACCAAATGAGGCCAACACCGCGTCTGCGGGGCCCCTAATCTTGCTTCTTATGATGATAACAGCCTGATAATGACGAGAACTGCCATTATATGGTCTGAAGATCTCGTAAGCGGCTAATGCTGCCTGCCTCCAAGATACATAAGATTCCTGTACTCCTGCAAACTCAGTTAAGCACTTGACGGCATCTAGCGGCTCGTCACAGCGAATGTCGTTTCTAATTCCTATAGCAGCATATGCTAGCATATGCTACTAGTGGGGCGGCAACGTTTGCTGCTGTTATTTGTTCAGCTAACTCATTAATTCTTTGAGTCAATGCTTGCTCCCTCTGCTGGTTTGCAACGGCCTGTTCGGCTAAAGCATTGCTGATAGCCGTCCTTACTACTTCCCTAAGCTGTTCTGGATCCATTTTACCTGATGGTGGGGGAACTACGGGGAGAAGTCTGATGCGAATGTCACAGTCGGAATCTGAGTCGCTAGACTGCTTGCGAGGGTTTCTATATTGGCTGAACAGTGGCATGCGCAGGCCAGCGGCCGCGAAAAACAAAACGGGCCTTCAAAAGACGGGTCGAATTACGTTGCAGCTCTGAACCACGAGAACTGTATGCATTGTTATAGCACAATTTTAGACACACAGAAAGTAACACAAAGTAGTTTTATTAACAATCTGGATGATAAACTGTTTCAACTCAAATTCTCAAAGCAATCACTCTCACGTGTTTCAGAAACTTCTGATTATTATTATTTGATTTAATTTTTTTTATATGATCTATATGATCTGTTGCAATATAAAATACTCACTAGTACTATCTAGTTTTTTTTATAAAATAAAATTTTTGTGTTTGGCTAGAGTGTCCACTTACATGATTCAATTAACACAAAAAAAATTGTCTTAATATAACTGGTCACTCGCAGCTCCCGCGCTGCTGTCTTAATTGTTGTTGGTTGTTGCAGCTCCTGTGCTGCTGCTTAAATTGTTGTTGGTTGTGGAGTTCGACCACTAGTTGGGCGCCAATTAATGTACTTCTAATATGATGATTAGGTTGAGAGGTAAACTGTACCTCTTATTGCTGGCCTCGGGCTCAGACAATAAAACAAATTGTTTAACGGCCAAGTGCCGGAGTGAATATTTATTTAAGCGACTTAATTGAAGAGCGCTGTATTCAAGACTAAAAACTAAATACAAAGAATATTTCACTTAAGCTAAGCCAAAACTCGCATCACGCCACAATGTCATGGTCGGCAAGCCGACTCAGCAAAATCCTAGGCAATAACGGAAACTCTTGCAGCAAAACAAAGTACAAAAGTGTCCGGTTACCGCCGCTGACCATTGCAGCTATAGCGCGCTGATATAAAATATGCAGCGCCGCAACTGCGAGGGCTGTTCTTTAACTTATGCAGCACGCGATCGCGAGGGCTGATTATAAACTTATGAAATATCCCATATTGGGTGTTATGTGTTAACTTACATAAAAACACTCTCGAAAAGTGCGCGCGCCGCGATCGACGTCGGCGTCGACAAGAACAGTGGCAAAAATTCGGTTTTCGTGCAGTGAAGTTGGCGCAGTGACAGTGAGGAAGCAGATAGAACTTCCTGCCAACGGGGGTAGTCATATTGACAGTGAACACCCAAAGGCACAATATTAGTAAACATTTTTCAGTTGTTGTTGGGTAAAAAGGGGGTACTAACTCTGTGCAAATGTATGTAACAGGCAGAAGGAGACATCTCCGGCCCTATATATTCTTGATCAGTATCAAAAGAGATTTCGATTTGGCCATGTCCGCCTGTCTGTCCGGCTGTCCGTCTGTATGAACGCATCGATCTCAGCAACTTCTCAGCAACTATAAGAGCCAGAGACACCAAATTTAAAAATGTAGGTACCTGTATAGCATACGCAGATCAAGTTTGTTTCCAATTTCAGATATCTCCCCCCGTTCCCTTGCAATTCAAAAAAAACGGTAACGGGAACAATTTTAAAGATATAGCTTTTAGATTTGGCATGTACAATACTTTAGTCTCTCTTAATCTACTGTCCAAATTTTAAGTCGATCGGATAATAAACACGGAAGTTATTCATGAAAGACGATTCAGTAATGCAGCGAGAGGGAGGAAGAAGAAGCACAGCCACCAATTAAAATGCCTCGCTTGCGCTGTCGCTTTTGCCGCCTGTGTGCGTGCGTCTTAGTATGTGTGTGTGTGTATGTGTAAGTGGACGTAGATGTGATTGGATGTTTTAGACCTGGTATACTCGACTATAGCATTCTTAATTTTTTTTTTGGTTTTGTTTATTTTTTTTTGATGAATATTAAGCCAAGCCAACTTGCCCATTGACTGTCAAAACCCGGGGTGGGCGTGCGCTGGATTCACCAGCGTCGCAAAGAAGAGTTGGCAGCGATCGCCCAAGAGTTCGGGCTCGATCAGGAGGGCCGTTTGGACGAGCTGCGGAAGCGGCTGTGCGCGTTCGTCCAAAAGGGTGGCCATAACTCACAGACCTGGGCGCGGCTAGCCGAATTTGAGGCGCAGTACGCCAAGACACTGGAGCCACGTTGTGAAAGCAGTTTGACCGGCGTGGGCGGCCAACCCCGTCGAACATCAGAGCCTGACTTGCGGAGTACGCTATTGTACGAGCGTACACCTACCCCTGCCTTTAAATTGAATGCCCCTGGTACGCGGTGTGTGCCCGACATCCGGGTGGAGGGAGTCCGGAGAGTGGTAGATGTCGACACCGAGGCCGGGCCATCGCTCGCCGGTCCTCGTGGTGATATCTATGTTCCCAGGACCTATCCCCAGCCAGATGCCAGGTGTTCCTTTTATGTTCCGGAACAGGTCCGGAAATGGAGGATGAGGTATGATGGCGTAGTAAACCCTTCTCGAATTTTTGGAAGTTTTCGAGGAACGGGCAGTGACTTACGGCATCGACCTGGAAGGTATGCCCCGCGTGATAGGTGAAGTTTTTGTCGGCAAGGCTGCCAGGTGGTTCATGACCAGCGGGTTGAGGGACGTGTCATGGTCGGCGTTTAGGAGGGGATTTCTGGAATTCTTCCAGTCGCCTCGCTATTTTGAGCGGTTGGAAGATGAAATTCGGGCCCGCCTGAAGCGCAGTGGTGAGGAGTTTAAGGACTACGTGATTGACCTGAGGGCAAGTATGCACCACGCGAGGTATAACACGGCACAGGAGTTGCACCGTGTATACGAGAACGCCGCGCCTGAGTATCAGTTGTATATACGCAGGCGCGACTTCTCAACGCTGGCCGAGTTGACGCAATTGGCAGTGGAATTCGAGAGTGTGCGGAGGCGGAGTTGTTAATACTCAGCAAGGGCACCAGCTAGTCAGGCAGTGCAGGGGCGATCACAAGCCGATACAGTTCCCGTGGCCCAGCCTAGGAGTTGGCATCGCAATCCATTCCGTTCCCCACCCGGGAGTCCTCCGGCGGCTGCGGCCGGTGGTGAGATCCCCGCGCAGCCGGCGTCAGGATACGGGGTGGCGGCAAACCGGATGATGAGCCAGGGTGAGGGGAGAGGCTTTAATCCGCGAAGGGCGTGCCACCGGTGTGGGCAAGAAGGCCATTTTGCCAGAGAATGCCCGAATAGACGGGTAGATTTTTGTCGGCAATGCGGGAAGAAGGGAATAACTACGCCAGATTGCTGCCGGCGAGAGGAGGCGGGAAACGGGCAGCGGCGTCTCCTGGACAGGGATCAAGTCGACGCCGAAACGACCGCCGCCCGAAAGTAGAGCCTCCCCTGACCGTAGAAGGTGGCCGAATCGTCGCTACAGTGGAGATTGGGGGGCAGGTCAGGTCTGCCACGATTGACACTGGGGCGACACGTAGTTTCGTTAGCGAAGATTGCGTGCTCAAGTGGGCGATTCGGGGAGAGGCACAGGGTGTGCAGACACGGATCCACCTAGCGGACGGATCAACTCTAGACGTTAATATTCTGCTGAGGATGGATGTCAGCATGGCTGGAAAGACAATCAGCATGCCAATGCTGATTATGCCATCCATGTTGGACCACATCATCCTCGGTATGGACTTTCTGTGTGCCATGGGCACTACCATATGCGGCAACTCTGAACTAATCCTCGAGACGGTGGTGGTACCGGCCGCAGGGCTGGCAGTATCAACTACCAACGAGGAGCCGATAGAGTACATCCCGCGCGCGGAGGGGGGAACGCCTGCTTGGCAACCGGTTAGTGTGCGCGTAGAGGGGAAGACGAGAACCAAGCGCTGCTCGAAGAACGGAAAGGCCGATCTCGAGGAGGAGGGGGCTGCCTTGGAACAGCACAAGCGGCTCAGCCTTCGTCGCTCCGGTTCTTCGACAGAAGAATGTCAGGCGATGTTGAGAAGGGGGGCGCCGATTGAGTCCTGCCCAGGCTAAACGGGGGTGGCCAATAGGAATCTGGGGGTTGTAAGTGTGGGTGAGAGCCAAGTCTACCCGCAGGTCGAGGCATCCCGGTTCGAGTTGTCGGTCATCCAAGAGGAGAGTAGCTGTGAATCCCCCGTAGTGGAGGCAGAGTGGCCAGCCGATCTGGAACCAGAACTCCAGGAGTTCTTGGAATCAGAGTTGCACTCTTCAACAATCTAAAGGAGTCTCGCATATCGCCGAGCATCGAATTATAATGAAGGATAGCAAGCCATTGAAACAGAGATATTATCCGAAGAACCCGGCTATGCAAAAGATGATCGACGAGCAGGTGGAGGAGCTAATCCGGGTGGGTGCCGTCGCGTAACCCACACAGCGCCCCAATAGTCCTGGTCAAGAAAAAGACTGGGGAATGGCGCATGTGTATAAACTACCGGCAGCTCAATGCGCACTCAGTGGCGGATGCTTATCCAGTCCCTCGGATTAACCACATCCTCGAAAGATTGCGCCATGCTCGTTACATTTTTACTCTAGATTTGAAGAGCGGGTATTGGCGAATCCCCATGGCGGCCGAAAGTAAGGAGTGCACGGCGTTTACGGTGCCCGGGAGGGGTTTATTCCAATGGCGGGTGATGCCATTTGGTCTCCACTCAGCATGCGCGACGTTTCAGCGGGCGTTAGATTCGTGATAGGCCGATATGGAGCCGCACGCATTCGCGTATCTAGATGATATCGTGGTGATAGGAGCGACCCGGGAACAACATGTTGCCAATCTAAGGGAAGTTTTCCGCCGTTTGAGAGCCGCTAACTTGAAGGTGAACAGAAAGAAGTGCAGCTTCTTTCGGCAACGGCTGGTTTATCTTGGGCATGTGATTAGTGGGGAAGGCATTCGGACGGACCCTGACAAGGTGGAGGCGATCAGAAATCTAAAGGCCCCATCCTGTGTTAAGAGTTGCGCCAATGTCTCGGTATGGCTTCGTGGTACCGGCGATTTGTGCCCAATTTTGCGATCTTTGTACAACCCATGACAGCGCTTCTGAGAAAAGGTAGGAAATGGTCATGGGAGAAAGAACAGGAGGAGGCACTGTGTCAGTTGAAAGAGAGCCTGACTACTGCCCCTGTTCTAGCGTGCCCGGACTTCTCGGCCAAATTTGTGTTGCAGACCAACGAGAGAAATTATGGACTCGGTGCGGTACTGACGCAGACAATAGAGTTGCTCAAGGCAGTAGAGAATTATTCCGCCACTGAGAAGGAGAGTCTCGCGATTGTGTGGACGATCGGGAATCTAAGGTGTTACCTCGAAGGGTACCGCTTCGACGTGATCACAGACCACCTCGCTCTCAAGTGGTTGAATTCTATCGAGAGTCCTTCCGGTAGAATAGCGCGATGGGCACTGGAGCTCCAACAGTTCAGTTCGATGTCCAGTACCGACGGGGCAAGCAATGTGGTAGCCGACGCGTTATCCAGGCATCCCTAAAGATCTGCCAACAAGCAGTGGTGGTCGAGACCCCCTGTAAGTGGATCGCGAGTATGCGGGTCAAGATCGCTGAAGAGCCAGATAGGTATCCCGATTATGTCGAGAGAAATAGGCAGCTCTACCGACATTTGGGGCATAGGCCAGACGACGAGGATTATATTCCGTGGAAACTTTGTGTCGCCAGTGATCAGCGGGGAAGGGTGCTGCAGGAGTGTCATGACGCTCCCACTGCCGGACATCAAGGCGTGAGGAAAACCGTGTCTAGACTCGCCCAGAGTATTATTGGCCGGGCATGTTTCGGGATGCCGCCAAATACGTAAGTGCTGTGAGCTGTGACAAAAATTTAAGATGGAACGGCGAAAGCCAGCCGGTCGAATGTTGACAAGGCAGGTGGTAGAGCCTATGGCAGTATTATGTGCCGACTTCGTTGGTCCCTTGCCGCGTTCGAAACACGGCAACTCGATGTTGCTAGTATTTCATGATGCTTTTTCGAAGTGGGTAGAATTGGTTCCCCTCCGGAAAGCTACGGCGAGTCAACTGCAGACAGCATTTAGAGAACGAATCTTGAGCAGGTTTGGGGTGCCCAAGAAGTTCGTGTGTGATAATGGGGTCCAATTCACGAGCAAGAATTTTAAGTGGCTTTTGGGTTCTTTGGGCGTGGAAATTCAGTATACTGCCCCTTATTGTCTGCTGGAAAATCCCACTGAGAGGACCAACCGCACTGTGAAAACCATGATAGCACAATTTATTGAAGGCCATCAGAGTTCGGGGGACGAACTGTTGCCTGAAATATCGCTTGCGGTCAACTCCAGTGTGGGTGACTCGACCGGGCTTACTCCAGCATTCTTGATGCAGGGTAGAGAACCGCGTCTTCCCGCCGCTTTATACGACGTGGTAACGCCGGGGTCGGCGACTACTGCGCTTGACCCCGGGAACGAGCTAACAGGCTAAAAGAAATTTTGATATCGTCCACAGCAATCTTCAGCGTGCCTCTAAGGACCAGGGGCGGAATTAAAATCTCCGAAGACGTGAATGGCGACCTGCTCTAGGCGCGATGGTTCTGTTGAGGCAGCATCAGCTGTCCAACGTGGCAGATGGCTTCGCAGCGAAATTGGCGCCGAAGTTTGACGGTGATTTGTCTCCCCCAATATCGTGCGTCTCGCGAAACAGGGCGAACGCAAGCGAAGGGTGGCCACATAATGCAACTTAAGCCTTTCTTTCAGGGAGAAATAGAAGAAGAAGAGGACCAAGATTCGGCCAACGAGGAGCCTAACCCCAGCGGGAGTAAGAACGCGACCCGCCCCTAGATTTAACCCTGTTTGTAGTCATAGTTAACATAAGTAACATAATAACTCCGTAGTTTGTGAGCTGCACTGTTAGGAAGAGATCTACTAATTAAGTTCGTTAGTGAGATATTGACTAGGTTAATCCCACAGATGGAAGTAGTTGTCGAAATCAGCAGCGACGAGGAGGCGAGAGTAGGGGACGATGACAGTCACTGCACGGAGCCGCGGCCCGAATCACCTGGTCGTGGCCGCCGCCGAGACCCGCGTTACTGCCACGAGAACTATCGGCGGAGGATCGAAGAGGGGGCGCACCGATGCCGCTACTCGGTGTTTTCGAACGCAACCAACACATTGGAATGGTTGGACGGCATCGTGGTGCATATGCGGGTGGAGGTTTCGACTCTGATAATAGAGGCGCCCCACTCCCCCATACGTGGAGGAGCCCCCGTCGCCGCCGCCACTAGCTGCCTTGCCGGAACCCGAAAATCCGATGCAGGATGTGCCGCGGTCACCCGAAAGCAACGATGATCGCCAGGATGACCCCAAGCTCCCAGCCGCGTCGGAGGCGCTTCCCGCGCATCCCGGAGGTCGCCGACGTTCCTTCAGGAACAGCGAGTAAGCGGACACGTAAGAAGTCGCAGGAGAAGCCGGCGGCCAAACGTCGACAGAATCGGCGCCGGGTGGATGAGACGAGCCGCGACAAAAGGCGCCGCAGCGGTAGTGGACGGTCCCGTGCTACGGTCCGACCCAACTCTCCGCCCAAAAGGCCCCGGCTGAGCCAATCCCAGCGTCGCGTACCGCAGCTACAGGTGCCGCGTTTTCTCCGCGGGCGCCAGGAGGGTTCTCCCCCACGAAGGGAGGAAGCCCGTAGCTGCGGCCGTCTTTCCCCGCCGCGAAGTCCGGGCCCCAGGGCGGCGTCCCCACCGAGGATCTGCCGGATGGCCGTGGAGGAGATGAGGCCATCGAGGCCATGCCACCGCTGGTCCCGTACTGCGCCTTGGAAACTTGCGGTCCCGCCGAGGTCGAGGAGCTCCGGGAGACCGCGGCGGAGGAAGCACCTGAAGTTGAAGCGGTCGACGAGAAAGAGCTGTGGGAGGATGTCCTCGATCTTTTCGAAGGAATGGAAGGATGGGAGATGTTGCCAGGATCAACGCTCAGCGAGTGGGCGGGCTCCGAGGATGGGGCCGTTCCGCTTTCCCACTCCCGGACCGAACGGCCGGATATAACACCGCCAGGCTGGAGGGTGTTCCCTCGAGGAGTGACCCTGAGCCCACGAGTGGTAGAGCTGGTGCGAGCCGAATTGACGCGGTATGCCGGCAGGTCCCGACGCACTCGCTTCCGCGTGACGGAGGGCAATCGCAATAGCGTAACATTCAACGCCGCCGGGGAGGTGACGGTATCAATGCTGGAGTGAGTGAGGGGGGGGGGGGAGTAAGGAGGCTTTAAGCTTTAGAAATCTAAGCCGTTTGAATTCAAACACAACGATCCTCTGCTGCAGCTGGCGCGTGCAGCTGACACAGTTCGCAATCCTGCCACCAGAGAGCGGCTTCAGCCAGAGAAAAGCTCTGGGGTGAAGAGTGAATGCTCTGAGGTGGAGAGCGAAAGCTTGTGGTGGGATTGCACTTTTCAGGCTCGCGCGAGGCTGAGCCAGGCAGAGTAAGGCACTTAGCGAGAGAGATCGAAAACGGGTAGTCGTTCGTCGGACGAACGCTGAGAAATAGAGTGTGAGAAAAGAGCCGTTAGATGGTATAGTGCAGCAGGGCACGCGTAGTTAGTAAATGAACCGTAACAGATCGCCATAAAAATAATCAATAATAACCCAACGATTGTCTTTATCTCAGCATTTAACATCGAACAACTAACCCTAACCGTAGAGCGAGGTATATCCCGCCGCCCGTGTGAGCAATCCCGGCATTTGTAAAAAGCTACTTACGTAGAGCGAGGTATATCCCGCCGCCCGTGTGAACAATCCCGGCATTTATCAAACTAATACTAACGTAGAGCGAGGTACATCCCGCCGCCCCTGTGAGCAATCCCGGCATTGTTAACCTAACTGTAGTACTAAGCGAGGTTTATCCTGCTGCCCGTGTGAGTAATCCCGAGCATTTGTAGAGTAGTAGTCTGTAGACCACTTGACCAGCAGAGCACCAGAGGTAGTATCCTAGTCGGCTCATGGTCATTTATCCCGTGCAGAGTTGTACGTGGCCGTAGTATTAACACCTATTTTTTCCCTAGAACGTTTGCTTTCCCTACGCCCAGCGTCCCAGCACATCTTACAAATTTTCTAGTAAGTGCTGGACCCATACAGACTGAGATCTGTACCCCGGCTGGAAAACTTCCTTACAAAGCTTATAATATTGGAGAAAAGGTTAACTATAATATGAGGAAGAAGTTTATACAGATATTAGAACATTATTTAAATGTAAGGAAACCTGATAAGTCGCTAATAAAATGCGAAATGAAAATTAATTTAGAAAAATTTAGAAAATCTATGCATTTAGTTGTTTGCCTAGAAGGTTGTGGTATATAGAGAGACAAAAATTACAGGTGATATTGGATGAATATTAGAAAGAAGGCATTATTCAACCTAATTTCTCAGAGCATGCATCACCAATAGTCCTGGTGAAAAGAAATCAGGGGATTTGAGACTTTGTATAGATTTTAAGGGATTGCATAAAGTAACGATAAATTACAATTATTCTTTACCGTTGATTGACCATTTATTAGATAAACTGGTGGAAAAACAGTAGTCACGAAATTAGACTTAAACAAGTAAGAATGCTCTACTCGAGTATACCCGACTACGAAACACCCTGTACCAAGGTTTACAACTTCCTAACATATCTTCGTACACTTACACATACACACACACATATACAAATACTTACACACAACGAAAGCAAGGCATTTTAAGTCGCGGCTGAGTTTCTTCTTCCCCAGCTCTGCAGAACTGAACTGATTATCCTATCGACTTGAAGTTTGTACAGTAGATTAAGAGCGACCAAAAAAAATGTTACTGTAAAACGGTTTTTATCGAAGTTTGGGGCTGTGGGGTAGATTATCTCAGATCTAAAGTAAACCTGACCTGCACCCGCTATTCACGAACCAATAATCAAAATTTGGTGTCTCTTACTCTTATAGTTGTTGAGATCGACGCGTTCAGAAATACGGAAGGACAGACGGACAGACAGACACATGGCTTTATGGGTACAGGATGTAAAAATTGATCTTTAAATGTATTTGCTAAGAGGGAATTTGAGTTTTCATACTATATTCCCGAAGGGAAAATAGTATATTGGGTTTCGAAAGGTCCGTCTGTCCGTATGAACACAATTTTTTCCCCACCCTTGAAGCTAGAGCAACAAAACCTTGTACACTGTTGCTGTATACCCACAATTTATGAAGTGTCAAGATGCGTCAAATATGTGACTCCCCCACCCCCTCCCCAGCAAATGAGCAAAATCTATATATCCCACGCCTGTACAGATAGAGTCATCAAATTTGACATACAGACTACTTTTTCTTCGCGTCTCTTTCCGATCCCACAAATAACCAAATTATACCGGACTAGGAACAGAGTATTCTGCTGTCGGATACGTCCAACCCAGCTGTGAGCAGTGGCATAGCTTGTCGGTGTGGCTAATAATCTTCCCCCATCGGGTCGGAGATTGCCCACTTTATGTCCCCCTACTGTGTTTCTTTTATTCTTCTTCTTTAGTTTAATGCCTTAAGTTAACCTTAAGTTCCATACGTTTTTTCTTCATAACTATCTCTGTACTATCTTACTATAGACTCTAATAACGCCATCGGCTGTGAATAGGGGCATAGCTAGCCGGACTGGCAAATAAACTTCCCCCAACGTGCTGGTGTCGTTAGTAGTTTTCAATTGTAATTGCGTGTGGGCTTTTCAATGTTTGCCATATATATTATGTATTATATTATATTTTTTGATTCGAGGCAGCACTGTTTTGCCTTTGTAAATAAATAAATATAATAAATAAATTTGAGGAAGTAGAGTTAGTTTGGTTTATTACGTTGAAAGAAAAATTGCTTCAAGCTCCATTATTATCAATTTAAAATCCGAAAGACGAAGTAGAACTACATTGTGATGCGTGTGCGTTATGATTTGGATGATAGCTTTATACTGGAGACACTAGCAATCATACTAGAATATACAAGGAAAGAAATTTAAAAGTGTATCAGATTGTAGATCTTTAGCATTAACGTTGAACAAAAAAGCCATTAATCTGAGAATCGCTAGACGGGTATTAGAATTGCAAGAGTAGGACTACGAATTAGTGCATAGGGTCGGAAAGCAGATGCAAATTGTGTATGCTTTAAGCAGATGTACAAAAATTTTAATAACGGAAGCAAACACATTTGAAAAAACTTAGTTATTTACCAAGGAAAGGATGATAAAATAAAGGATGTTGCATTATTACATACATTATTTGAAATGCGTAATGGTGTGATTTATGGGAAAACGAATGAAGGCAGGTTATTGTTTTATGTACCGCGTGAAATTGAGGATCATATTTAATATAAATATCATGATGAGTTAAGGCATGTAGGAAGATAAAATGTTGAACGCTATTGAAAAACCCATACTGGTTTTCTGAAATGAAGGATGAATCCATAGGAAATATAAAAAATTGTTTGAAATGTATTGCTTTTTCGCCAAAATTACGAAAACAAGAACGACTGTGACCAGTATACCTAAGGAAACAAACCATTTGACATAGTTCATATTGATTATTATGGTCCGGTAGATTCAGAAAAAGACAATAATCATACATTTGCAGTAGTCGATGGTTCTACAAAATAAATGTATGCTACTAAAACAAACAAGTACGAATGCTACAGTCGAGTATACCCGACTACAAAACTCCCTGTACCCAGGTCAAGTATTTCCGATCGCATCTTCGTACACTTAAACATACACACACATACACAAAAACGCACACACACAAGCGACAGCGCAAGCGTGGCATTTAAAATGGTGACTGTGCTGCTTCTTCCCCCCGCGCTACAGCACTGAATCTTCTTTCGTGAGCTCGGCTTTTTTGTTTTTGCTGAGCTGGCAACCCGACTGGGGTTGTGAGAGTTCGGCTTTTTTGCCGAAGAGTCTGGGGTTGTGCGGTCAGCAAAACATTTGGCCTCAGAAAAAGGCTTATTTGACACATCTATCTAATTGCTTTGTTAATGTTATTAATTTCTCAAAAATCTTAGGAATAGCAGACAACTTAGAAATACCTGTATAGTTTTCAACATTAGACTTGTTTCCTTTTTTATGGATAGGAATAATAAATGATTCTTCCCAAATGTTAGGGAAACACGGACAGTTCAAAAATAAAAATAGTGGCTTTAAAATACCTTCAGCACAGTACCTAAGCACACAGCTTGGTACTCCATCAGGTCCGGGTGAAAATACTGGCTTAATGGCTTTAAGATTACATAGAAGCGAGCTTTCTGTGATTAAAGGCCCAAAAATGCAATTGGAGCTATTTACATGATAAAGATAGGGCGAAACCATTTGATAAGGTTGTGAAATATAAGTTGTTTGAAAAGATTCAGCAAAAAGATCGGCGATAGCCTGATCTGAGTCAGCTGTCTTTTTTTCAAAAATAACAGTTGATGGATGTTTTGATGACCTACGCTTCGCATTAACGAAGTTATAAGACCTTTTAGGATCCCGCTGAAACTGTAACCTACAGCTCCTGAGGTAGTTGTTATAGCCAGATTCCTTGAACTTTTTGTACAATCTCGACTTTCTTTGTTAAAGTTTAATAAATCACGTACAAACCACTCAGGTTTGTTAGACCTACGAGGGTTACAAAACGGGACACAGCAATCAAATAATGAATTTAAGGTAGAATAAAAATAATTGATTGCACAATCCATGTCTCTACACATGTACAGCACATGTACAGGGACCAGTCAGTCTGGGTAAGGAGCTGAGCGACTTTAGTAAAATCGGTTTTCCGAAATTGACGAACTCGTTCTGCAAGTTTTCTACCTGGGTTTGGCACCCTGGCTGGTAAGTCAACCAACACTTCCAAAGTTGGGTGATAAGGATCTTCAGGAATGGATATAGATAGAGTACGGGAGACAGAATAGAATGAGGAATCCAAGACAAAAACAACATCAAGCATTTATGCGAAAAATTTGGGATATCATTGATTTGACACAATGACATCCCAAATAAGTTGTCAATAAAATCGTGCTGAGATGTGGGCGTCAACACGCTAAAATCCGGACTTGAAATATAGGTGGTTCCGGCGATATTATAGTCACCAAGAGCTATAAGAAAATCCCGATCAGAAACCATATATGAGACAGATTGTATAGTAGAAGCATGCAAAGAATATAAGGAAATATCAGAAGAAGGTGGAATATAAGAACAAGTAATATAAAAGCAAATACTGGAAATACACAATTTCGAAGCAACAAATTCAATATCTATACAATTATCGATTATTACAAGCTCCGGTTAAAACAGCGTCAACAGCAATAAGAACACCACCACCACGACGAGGGGTGCGATCTCTTCTATAAATGGAGAATTTGTTAGACAGGATTTTAGAGTTAAGTATGTCGGGCCTTAGCCATGTTTCAGAAAAGGCAACGACATGGAAAGGAAAAGTAAGGCTATCTAGATAAAGATTACTAAGTTTACTACAAAGACCTCTTACATTCTGATAGCCAAGTAAGAGGGATGAGGTTAGTTTTTTGAACTATCAGATACTACAATATGTGGGTTAGAACTACCACCGGAAGAAGGAAGTGAAATCGGAGGCCGATTTTTCTTTTTTACCGTATATTCCTTAATAACTAAGTGGTCGGGCCAGAATTCTTTGTAATAAATATTGTTGAAATATTCTGCCAGAACACTTATTTTAAAATGACGATATTTCCCGAGTATACGTAAATTTGAATTGTTCCACCGTAATGTGGATGTAGTATCAGTGGCAAGCCTAGAAAAAAGATTTGTTTCCGTGGTGGAACCCCTATAAGGGTCTTCTTGGTAGGAAAAGCAGTTGCATCCAATGGAGCCACAGCAATGGTTGCTGGACCAGTTGCTTCGATTGGTATATTAAAGCTAGAGTGTTGATCTGGAGCAACAGTGTTAATAGCCAGCGAATCAGAATGCTCTACGGGGTCAGATGGAATAACATCCATGGGTACGATGCTATTCTCGTCACTTTTGATTATTGAATTATGAGGAGAGGGGGACGATAAACTTATCAATTCTAACTGTTTACTCCCTGTACCCATAAAATGGGTAAAAATGGGTACTAATTCTGTGCAAATGTATGTAACAGGCAGAAGGAGACACCTCCGACCCTATAAAGTATATATATTCTTGATAAGCATCAAAAGAGATTTTGATTTGGCCATGTACGTCTGTCTGTCCGTCTGTCCGTCCGTCCGTCTGTCCGTCCGTCCGTCTGTCCGTCCGTATGTATGAACGCAAGGATCTCAGCATCTATAAGAGCTAGAGACACATTTGGAATGTAGGTTCGTATATAGCGGGAGCAGGTCAAGTTTATTTTAGATTTCAGATATCTCCCCCGTTCCCCCGCTATTCGATATAAACCGTTTTACAGTAACAATTTTCAAGATATAGCTTTAAGATTTGGCATGTACAATACTTTAGTCTCTCTGAATCTACTGTCCAAATTTCAAGTCGACCGGATAATAAACACGGAAGTTATTCACGAAAGAAGATTCAGTAATGCAGCGAGAGGGGGAAGAAGAAGCACAGCCACCAATTAAAATGCCTCGCTTGCGCGTCGCTTTTGCCGCCTGCGTGTGTGCGTCTTTGTGTATTTGTGTATGTATGTGTAAGTGGACGTAGATGTGATTGGATGTCTTAGACCTGGGTACAGGGACTTTCGTAGTCGGGTATACTCGACTATAGCATTCTTACTTGTTATTATAGCAGATAAACATTTTTATTAAAAGAAAAATTTAAAGAGACGAAAAATAAAATAAAAAGGAGCCACTGCACAAAATATACAAATATAATTACTAATAAAAAAGAAGGCACCCTAGGGTTAAATTTGTTGACGCTGATTTGTACTTACGCACAACAACACCAATAAGAAAATATTAAAGCGTGGGCGAGTCGACCGAAATCAGCACAAAGGAATACAAAACGAAGAGAGAAACCGTAACCAATACCAACGATAGAAGTGCGCGAGGGCGTTAAGTAAACGTTGAGAGCGCGAATTAGTAAAAATACAAAAACAAATATAAACACAATGCAAACTGCACAAATCAACCACCAGCTTGCTTGTGATGCTGTTTGCTGTTGTTTTTGAACAAATTTAGTAAAGATTAATGCAGTTAATTGCAATTTAATGTCCAACAATGTGTTCCACACAACCGATGTATAACACACGTCACAGGAACAAAATAGCACAAGTTATCACTTGATATCACGAGGAGAACAAACTAAAACGATGCGCAAGACAAAAACACGTCCGTTGCGAGCCAAAGATTAGGAGATCTTAACTTCAGGACGACCGAGTTGTAGAATGCACACAAATACAGTGCAGTGGCATAGCTAACTCGAAACTCTGGTTGTCTCCTTTTAAATTACACACTAGCTATCTTTATCTAGCATGTACATTCATATTGGGCTGTTAGGAAAAGAGAACGAAGTGGCAACTTCTGCTTGCAGCTGGAGCTTAGTCTAATAGCCTGTTTCCACTACAGCCAAAAAATGTCACATTTAAAAAATGTGGATGATGGTGTTTCCACGGTCTAATGTGCAATTTGTCATTTGCCCGAAATAAATCAGCTGTTCGGCTTGTTTTGATGAAAATTTTCACAAAAAGTGAAAAATATGGCAAATAATGGCAGAACTGTAAAAAGTCAAAGTTGCATATCAATAGGCATTTAGTTGCGATGTGTTCGTACGGTCTTGAACAATTGGAAGATGTCTGAGATGCGGATATGGGAGAAATTTGCAATGAAATTGCGAGTGCGCACCTGTGAAGTACACAAACTTCAATGCTCCTAAAATGCGGTGTACCTTGTCAAAATGTTGCCATTTCGAGGGTGCACCTTCGGATAAACCTTCCCTTTTAACCTCATCCTTACTAAATACAGGAACATTAAGATATAAGCATTTTACTATTTACTTTAAAAATTAATTTTGGCGCACAACTCGTCATTGTTTACCTTTGCACTAGTTAATCGATATACATCGTGAGTTCGATAAGAAAATACTACAAAATGCCGGGGCGAATGGCATCATATTAAAAATATGACGAATTTGTCATTTTTCTTATGGAATTTTCTACAGGAAATATGTGACATTTTTCCAAATTCAAAAAAATGACGAAAAATGTGGAAATATGATGTCGTGGAAACAGGCTATAAGTCTAGAAATCAAGGAAGACAGACATTGTATTGCATAAAAGATTCGTTGAAAGTTTAATTGACATCATACATTCTTCCACAAAATATACACAAATATGCGCACATACAAGCGACAGCGCCCTGCAGTGCAAGCGAGACATTTAAAGTGGTTGCTGTTCCGTTATTCCCCGCTCTGTTGTATTAAATTTTATTTCTTGAAAATCTATCAACTAAGTAATTACATAGATATGCCAAACTAGCATTTTTCTGAGGCCAGATGCTTTGCTGACCGTAGCGCGCTAGGGCCACTTCGGCAAAAAAAGCTGAATTTCTAGCGCCCCAGTCGGGCGTCGCCAGCTCGACCCAAAAATAGCCGAGCTAATAACGCCCCGGCTCCGAACAAATATTTAGTCTTGGATCGACATCAGAACGATGAGCACGACCTTTGTCGCTAGCGCTCTAATTTCGTTTCTATGTGTATGTCCAAGTACGTACATGCGCTTGCGTCTTAGTATGCGTGAGCAGGGAAAAATTGCATCAGCGCATGGCAATGTGAATTCTTTGCAGAAACCCAGAAACAGCGACCAAATGCACATCACATGCCCCTGTTATATACACATAGCTTGAGTGGCCGGCGATAGCATTCATGATGCGGTGGCCGTTTGGGTGGAATGCTTGTTTGATAAACGGCTTTTTGCACGTTCGATCTCACCATACCAGGACGCCCCAGCATTGTTTAGGTCGTTCCAGCTAAATGAAGATCCCATGCATCAGTCGTGTTGACAGGCCCCAAGTACTACTCAATATTATACGCGATAAGTAGAGCGCGACTGTTGTCTTTTTCACCCTTTATTTAAGAGATATTTAGAGCTTTTCCTTGGCGTGACCGATATTTCGTTCCTCTTTATCGGGTTCCATTACAGTACCTTGTATATGTATATTTGTGAAGAGAATAAGGTCCGTCTTGTCCGAGTTAATACTAAATATTTCCGGTTGCGGTGGCCAATCTTAATATTTCATGTAAGGTGTATTTTACGTGCTGCAATCGTGCTATATTCTGTGCTGTTTTTCAGCTGACTGTGTATGGTTGGCCGGGTAGAAAGCCGCTTTCGTAGACTCGCAGTTTCTGTGACTTTCTCTTTGCCAGAGCAAAAGGTGGTCCATGAATTGCATTTCGTACCTCCTTTTTGAAGTTACGAAGACGTATTTTGTAATCGTCCCAAAAATTCTCTTCTTCCGCTTGTTATGCAATCGAATTGCACTTAAAATTAATGTACTTTTGCCACTTGTATCGAATCCCTGCTGCGAGTGCGAAGTCTAGAGTATTGAATGAGGTGGCCCCACATACGTAGGTTCACCCAACAATTGTTACCCTTATTCTAGATTATAATATAAAGTTAAGAAGAGACTCACCTCTGTCGTTGATATCGGGACTGCCCCACACAGTGTGATTCGGGGTGGCCATATCGGCACCTGTTTCGGAGACCCACTTCAAAGTAGGATCATCTTGCAGCAGAGGTTCTTGACTCCGTTGAGGCACTCTGCACCATCGAATTTTGGGGGTGCGGCATCTGGAGTCTACATACCGTTAACAATCGCCTTGAGTAGATTTCTTTCCACAATTGTCTTATGTTCCGGAGACATTTTGCCATTGGATCGATCTTGTCGAATAAAGCTAAGGGTACATTTTGTTTAGCCAGGTCGCCCGCGGACTGCATACTGAAATTGTTGCTGGGACGCCATTTCCCACGGGCATTTACGGTTTTGTTGTCTTGGTCGAGCGTTGGCGTTTAGTGGCCAATTGCACCACGATTGTTACATTCTAGGCTTGCATTGAGAATAGTATTCGGGGTCGTCTTTGATCTTGAGGTCGGTCCACGCCAGCATGTTCCTCTACTCGGAGTGAGGTCGCCGCTACTATTAAGCTGAGTCCTGATCTGCAGAGCCACTGTGTAGTGGCTTCAATGTCCTCCGTTGTCCGCATGGCCACTAAAGTAACTGGCACCCGGTTGAATGGGGGAGTGCTGAAGCTTCATCGCCGTTCGATTCGCAGTCTGAGACTGTTTTGACTTAGTCGCCTCACAACCGCCATGGCCTGCTCCAGAGGTGTGACCGCTGGCGTCACGTAGAGAAAATATCGCAGTTTTGTGCCCGCCGGTGGTACTAGTTAAAGTTCTCACCGACGTTTGGATTGATATCCCAGACGGACTTGATTCCTTAGTCACCAAAATTCCGATTTTATTCTGACGGGGGATCACCATTACCGTTTTATACTTGCCGATAGGTATCTCAAACCATGGTCACAGTACTATTGTGCCGAAGCGGTTGGAGAATACTACACTAACTATGGATGTAGGATGTAGGATGTAAGTAGCACATAGTATAACCTGATTACTCCTACGTAAAATCATAGTCTATTGCCCGTCCACCACCCTCGGGAGGATTAATGTAGAGGATTTTAGCTGGCCAGTCACACATTTTAAAACGCAAATTTTAACGGTACTTTAAAGGACTAAAAATGTAAATATATAAATATGAAAAAGTTAATCGAAGTTATCATGGTCTAAATATGTTGAAAAATCGCAATTAACATCAAAAATATGAAGATGTTTTTTTTTTAGTAAATTTGAGCTATTTGAAAACGCACAGCTGTATTCATATATACCAATGTTCTTATGCTACTAATCAGCTTAATTAAATGGTTATACGATGGTAAACTTAACCCAAATTACAATACAAAGTAGAACTACAAAAATAATTGATAGATTATCCCACTATGGTACTAATTTAAAAATGAACATGTATTTCTATTTAGAGCGCGGAAGTTGGAATGCGAAGCATTGTTATGTTGGACGAACAAGGAGGTAAGACAAATATGGTAAAGGAAAAAGAGACTTTTCACAATTGATAAAAATTAGATAATAACATTTAATTTAAGGCTAAAAGAATAGCAAGTTGCTAGAGCTGCTTATTATTAGAGATACTTATTTTTTGCCAATGCAAGAGCAACAAGTAAGAATGCACTAGTCGAGCATTCCCTTCAACGAAGAAACCCTGTGCAAATGTCTGAAGTTCAGAAACACATATTCAAAAACATTCCCACTTATATAAAGCAGATATGCGCTAAAGCAAGTTCGCAGATCAATTGATATGGGTGCTAATGTTTTCATCTGCTCGGCAGTACTAAAATCGTTTGTTGAATAACATCGATAATTAATGGCTTTAATAGTACATCAAAAGAAATCTAAGACATATGTGTACTATATATTTAGCCCTTAACCTTGTGTAATGCAACAATTGGGTGTCTTTAGCTCTTATATTTAATTCCCGAGATTCATTTTTATTTTATGGGTTTGAGTATAAAACCATAATCATATAATAAACCATCATTTTTGATTCAGATTTGTCCAGAGGGTCAACATTAGTCTGTACGCCAAATTTGGTGACTCTACCTGTACAGGTGTGGGAGATATAGATTTTTCTCATTTGCGGGGGAGGGGTGGGAGGGTCAAAATTTTGTTGATGCAGATTTGTCCAGAATGTTAACATTAGTCTGTGTGCCAAATTTGGTGTGAGAGATATAAATTTTTCTCCTTTGCGGGGGTGGGGGTGGGGGGTCAACAAATTTTTGATACAGATTTATCCAGGTGGTCAACATTAGTCTGTCGATCTCGACACTTCATAAATTGACGGTATAAACCAACAGGTGTACCAAGTTTGGTTGCTCTAGCTCAAAGATAAAGGCAAACAAATTGCGTTCATACGGATTTTTATAATATGTTCCCTTCGGGAACATAGTATAAAAATTCAATTTCTAGACGTCTATATTATGGATCTTGAAAACGGCCTATCGATCACGATCTTATTTTGGAAAGAATATTTTTATACTTTGTTCCCGAAGGGAAAAAGATTATATTGGGTTTGCGAAATGTCTGTCTGTCCGTATAAACGTAGGCTTGAGGCTAGAGCAACCAAACTTGGTATTATTATTATTAATTTATGAAGTATTATTTATTTATGTGGTCATTCCTAGTGCTGAAAGGTAAAGATTATAAGTAAGGGCACTAGTCACTGTAATTATAAAAACATTTATAACTAAACTAGTCCGTTTATATTTACCGTTTATATTTATGAACTTAACGTATAAACTTTATACATACATTTATAATTTATTTTCAAGTTGTTATTAATTGTTAAAATAATTATTAATTATTAGAATAGTTGTTGTTCTATAGGTGAGCTTTTAGTATTGTTTAAATTGGAGTTGCGCTATACATTGTATTTAGATGATGGGAAAGTTGATTCCAAGTGTGAATAGCATTTATAAAGAAGTGTCTTTCAGGGTTGAAGTTTTGTATCTATTGCAGACTAGATTGTGTGTCCTCGTGGACGTTGCAAGTCTAAGTTTTTCAAACAAATATGCGTGTTCAATGGTATACAGGAATGTTATATAAAACATCTAGTCGTTTATTTTTAGGTCAGCTAATTTATAGGCATAACTTGAAACGTGATCGCTTGAGATTAAAAACAAAAGCGTGCTATATTGTTATAACACACATGAATTTTTCGTTTTCTAGCCGCTTCAAAATTTGCAAAGACTTCGACGCCATGTAAAGGTGTTGGTATTAAGCATGTATTGGCAATTAACAATTTTATATTTATTGGCAAGAAGTACTGTGTAAAAGACAATGTTCTTAGTAACCCGTAAGTTTTCCCAACAGCTTTATTGATATGATTGCTCCATGTAAGTGTTTATAAAAAGTAACGCCTAAATTATTTGCATCCTAAGTATAAGACACTGGCTTACCAGGCTGGTATAATAAGACTTACCAACGGCGAAAAAAAATTTGTCTTGGTGACTAGACATTTAGTTCATTATTTTTTGACCAAACGATAATTTTTCTTAACTCTCTATTACAAATATAAACACATTCATTAATTTCACATAATGAACGGCTAACATACTTTTGGACATCATCACCATACATTTGAACACTACAGTCAGTCACAGAATCTGGCAGGTCATTAACATAAATAGCAAATAGTAAAGGTCCAAGTACTGACCCTTGCAGAACACCACGCCTATTTGACACAAGGGTCGAACACATATTTGACAAGAGCACAGCTTGACATCTATCAACTAGGTACGAAGGCAAGAGATTCACAACAGTACTGGAGAAGTTATATATGGGAGAAGAAGCACAGCTAACACTTAAAATGCCTCGCTTGCGCTGTCACTTTTGCCGCCTGCGAGTGTGCGTCTTGGTGTATGTGTTTTTTATTTTTATTTTAATTTTTTATTTTGATAGAACACCGCCAGGTACTACTTCGCGGGGAGGCCTGCTCTGTTATTGCGCCGGGCCGTTTCCCGCCGACGTAGCTCCTTCATGACATTGGCCGCCATGCTTGCCACCGCGGACCAGCCTGCTTCGCTCGAGAGCATAATGTCGATTATGCTCTCCACCGTGGGCATTCTTCTGAGCTGTAGGCCATTCTGAAGCCGCACTCGCTGTGAGACAAAGCTTGGGCATGTGAAAAATACATGATCCGCGTCTTCCTCGACGCCCGTTCAGCAGTGGTCGCAGAAAGGGTCAGCCTCATGTTTAAACCTATGGAGGTATTTTTTGAAACAGCCGTGCCCTGTTAACAGTTGGGTCAGATAGAAGTCTATCTGGCCGTGCTTCCTCTAGAGCCAGACTGCTACGTTGGGGATGAGTTGGTGTGTCCATCTGCCATTTCTGGCCAGGTCCCATCTCTCCTGCCACCGCATCAGGGTTGCGTCCCGTTGTCCATGGTCCCCTGATCGCCCACTTCTCCTTTCCGCCGCTAGTAGGTCAAACGGGATCATTCCAGCCACCACGAGTGCTGCGTCTCCTGATACTGTGCGGAAACAGCTGGCAACGCGTAATGCACATCTCCGGTATACCGCCATACACCCCCTTGTGTATGCTGCGGTTGCAGTTGCGGATGCCCAGATTGCTGAGCCGTACAGCAGGGTGGACGTAACCACCCCAGCAATGAGACGCCTGCTCTTTTGCTTTGGGCCTCGCGTGTTTGCCATCATCCGGCTGATTGCAGCCACTGCTTGCGCTGCTTTCCCGCATGCGAATTCCAGGTGTTGCTTGTAGCAGAGTCTATGGTCGACTACGACTCCAAGATATTTGATGCTCAGCTTGGACTGAATTATGGTTGAGCCAACCCGTAGCATTGCCTTCTCCACAGTCTTCCTGATGCTAATCAGTACGGCTTCGGTTTTTTTTTCGGTTAGTGATAAGTCGCTTAGGCACAGCCAATCAATGACCATATCGATAGGCGCGCTGCTTACCGCCGTCACTTGCCCGATGTGTTTCGCCACCGAGATGATAGCAATGTCGTCCCTAAACCTACTATCTCCACTCCCTCTGGAAGAGATAACTGGAGTACACCGTCGTACATCACGTTCCATAACTTGGGTCCAAATACGGAACCTTGAGGTACTCCTCCCGTCACTCTGTGGCGTCGCTCTCCTTCGCTCGTGTCGTAGAGTAGGGTACGATCGCTAAAATAGCTCTCTACCAACTCTATCAGGTACGACGGTACTTGCAGTCTGCTCATCGCGTCTAAAACTCTCGACCAATTTGCCGAGTTGAAGGCGTTCTTCACATCCAGTGTGGTCACCAGACAGTATCGTTTGGTACCACCGGCCCATCTGGTTCCTTCTATCGCTCTGGATGCCAGCTTAGTGACCGCTTCTATGGCGTCGACCGTGCTTTTTGCTTCCTAAAACCATATTGGTTTTCCGACAAGCCTTGTCGGGCATTGAGAACTTTCTCAATGCGGTTGCAAATCAATCGCTCTAGAATCTTACCCGTGGTATCGAGCATGCACAGGGGTCTATAGGTAGAAGGGTCCGCGCCATCTTTGCCTGGCTGCAACCAACCTGGCAACAGCACCAACCGCTGCAGCTTCCATCTCCTCGGGATAGCACGCTCCTTTGGGCAGATATTGAAGAGTTTGACAAAGTCTGCAGGGTGCGCTTGGATAAGTAATATAAGTGCTGCATTTGGGATGCCATCCGGGCCCGGCGCTTTTTTGGCTTAATTTTCGCGGCAATGCCCTAGATTTCGGCCTCATCTGTTAGTTGCAATGCCCTTGACCTTTGCAGCCGCAGCATCATGGTGGTAGAGGTGGACATCGGCTCCTGCCAAGGAAAAGGGAATGGACAATGGTTTCCAGCAGTCGGGGGCAGCTGGGTACTGTCTGGCGATATAACTTACCCATTACGATCTTGTAGGCAGCGCCAAATGGTTCGTTGTCTGCTGCCTCACAGAGCTCCTGGAAACAGCGGGCTTTACTCTGCTTTACGGTTTTTTTAAACCTGCCTCGGCTGGCACCATAGATAGCGAGTCTCTCAGCGAATATTGGTGAGCTCCTTCTCGCCCTTTGCATACGCCTTCTTGCTGCTAGGCATTCCCTGCGCGCGTTTGCGATTTCCTCGTTCCACCATGGTACTGCTTTGCGTCTATGCCAGCCATGAGTTTCTGTCGCCATTGACGAGTTGCACGCAAACTGCACAGCTTCGGCCATGGCGTCTGCGCGGGAGTTAGCATCACTGTCCGTGCCCGGCGTAAAATGCGCACTCACCAAGGCTGCCACATTCAAAGTGCCTTCTTTGTATTTTAACTGCCTACTCCCCGGCACATAGCTATGGCCTGCTATGGCAACGTTAGTGATCACGGCGCGATGGTCACTATGGGTGTATGCAGTTGATACCATCCAGGAGGCCATACGAGCGAGCTCCGGGCTGACAAATGTTAAATCGATTATCGATTCCCTTCCGGACTTGCTGAATGTGCTCTCGACACCATCATTTAGAAAGCACACATTAAGAGCTGCAAACGCATCAAGCAGAATTTCGCCGCGCCGATTTGTCCTAATGCTCCCTCACTCGGTTGCCCAAGCATTGAAGTCACCAGCTATGACTACCGGCGAACGCCCACGTACGTCTTGTACGATCTCATTGACGATCCTCTCGTATTCTTCTAGCGGAATACTAGGCGCTATGTAGCAGCTGTATGTGAATATTCCGCCGCAATCTGCTCTGGCGTATCCCCTATTGGTGGTCCGCTGCGTTAATGGGGATTGGTGATTCTCGTAGCTCCATATGGCTGCACTTCCATCAGCACTTGCGTGCCACACGCCATCGTGCTTGGCCGCGAACGGTACGCTTATTATAGCTACGTCCAAGCCATTCTCCAGGACCGTTAGCAGGTACTGCGCCGCTGGTTTAAATTTAACTGTAGAAACTTAACCATTTTGGAGCGTTTTGACAGCCTTCTTATACTCGGGGCAGGTCCTGCTCAACACCGAGTGCGCGCAATCACTGGCGTTTACTGACAGCCTTGTGCACCGAAGGCATTTCGGCTGGTTTTGGCAGTGCTTCATGACGTGGCCTGTTTCCCCACAGTGGAAGCAAGTCTCTTTAGAGACGACTTGGTCGCTTTTGCATGCTCTGGATGTGTGGCCAAGTCCCATGCACTTAAAACATCTCGTCGGCTCGGTTCTGGGTCGGACGCGGCAAACAACCCATCCTATGCGGACTTTGCCGACCTTCAACCATTTCTCTGCGAGGTTGGGCAACAGTCTCAAAGTTGCGATCTGGGTACCTCCATATGCCTTCCTCATAAAGGGCACGGCCTCCGTGGGGATATCATTGTCCACTTCGGCAAAGAGAGCCTCCAACACTTCATCGGCAGTGGTTAGTTCATCCAGATCGTGGACCTCTATCTGCACCGTTTCGTGCATCGCCTTGACCTCTGCCTTCCCTGCGAGCGTGGACTTGATCGCGGAATGCAGCTTCTGCGTTGCGGGGTCAGACGGTTTTTGCATCCTGAGCAGGAGATCACCATTTGCAGTCCTTCTTATGCCCTGTACATTGCCCTTCAGATCTTGTAAAGCAGGCGCCACTTTCACCATTTTCAACACATCGGCATATGGTGTGCTGTTGGTGCACTTAATGATGATTGCGTCCGATCGGCTACCTTGTTTTTTGGATTTGGCACGCTTCGCTTTAACTGCCGTCCACCTAATTTTGCCTCTTGGGTCCCTAGGGGCGAGGGACGCAGTCTGAGCCATAACCTGATGGGGCTCGGCCTGCCTCTGTACCATAGGCGGTCCACGGGCTTTATTTGGGCGGGCCGGCCGTTTGCCACTGTACAGTTTTTCACCTTGGGGCTTGGTGGGCTTTGGTATCCTTCCTTTGGTATCCGCGTTTGGCGTAGTCTGGGTGCCGGTTTCGCCTCTGGATGTTGAGCTGTACGAGCCTCGTTCGCACTTGGGACATTGGCTATCCCCGCGCGCCTCTGTTGCCGCTTTGAGCTGGGCAGCCACCGGTACTTACAGTTCCCGCATCCTTGCCAACATCTTCTTGTGGCTCGCGTTTATGGTCCTCTGAACAGGTTCCTTCTCATTAACCTGATAGAGGGACTCATCCAGGATCGAACCAATCTCTTCGATGTAACCGCAGTTCGATTTGATTTTTTTGCCCTCATTTTTGTTTGTAGGGCTCGTAGTTGGGCTCGTGATGTCATGACCTCTTTTGGGGGTTCCGCTGTCTTGCGTCTCAGCTGCCGCAAATTGAAAGAACTCCTCGCGTAAATTCGGCGGAGCGGAAGATGGCGTTTGGGCTGGAGGTGACCGGATCAACCTTGGAGCCATAGCGAACGCTATTAACTCCTGTTCTGCTGCTACTGATGATGACGTTGATGATGATGCACTTGTAGCTGTACCTGCTATGCTAGCCAAGTGTGCCACTAGCGTGGTAGTGTTTTGGGGAAGGGCCTCCAGAATCCTTGCCCTGACCGTGGCATCTGTGGATTTCCACTTGAGTGGTTGCCACTTGGAGTATTTTTGTTTATTCTCGACATTCCAATTGTGTGTGTGGGGGGGGGTGTGCATTTGATATCTTCTGCCAGGTAAATACATCTGCCGACCGATGCGGTACAGACGCAGACCGCCAAGCCGCTAACTATAAGACAGACACTTGGCGGGTTTTGATGTTTCGGCTGCCGGCCATTGCGGCACTGACACAGACCATAGAGCCGGCTACTCTAGCACAGACGCTCTATGGATTTTGGAGGCAGGTCTAGTTTGGGCGTCCAACGGTGACCAGCAGTTTCCCACTGATGTTTTACCGTTGGGGCATATACCGGCCCTTTCTCGGTCGCCAGGGCCCCGTTTTTGGGAACGCCGCCGGAGCGGAGGGGTTGGCTTGGTCAGCTCCATGACTTTATGTTCCCGTTGGCCCACTGGAGAAAATATAAACTCGACTCTGCAGTAGCTCATCTTATTGCATACTTGGGCATAAGATGTGCGCTCCTATAGTGCCATCTGTTGTGAACAGATCGCTACCGTCAGCAGGCGCGGATGGTAGCTCCGTTGCTTATATGTTTGCACCAGCTTGTCATCCCTGTGTACAGTCAGCTGATCATTAACAATTGCATGATCAGCAATTTGTAGTGGGAGCGTGAAAACTGCTGGAGTTTTCACTCAAGAGCGTCCTGTGGGGGCGTGAGTGGAACTCACCTGACTCACAACATCCCGGTACCAGCCCCATCCTATCAAGGCGGCGAGGCCGATTGCGTAGGAGTGGACATTATGGGAGTAGACTCCAATGACAATAGCAAACACTAATTTGCCTGTTTGCACGCAGGGGCCGCCGTGAGCACCCGCACAATCGGAGCGCCATGGAACACACGACCGCGCGCAAGGCCTGTCAACACTCAACTTCGTGAGTATTTTTTTTTTTTTTTGTTTTTTTGTATAGGGGGGAAGCATTAAAAGCCGAAAAGTGTGGGACTTTCACCCACTAAACCTAACCCATACTCTCCGTTTCCCTCTCGAGGTACATAGCCGTTAGGTATTACTTCACGAGGGGGAGATGGCATGAAAGCCTCATCTAGACTCATCTCGCCTATAGTTTGAATTCAAGTTGCGCTCTCTTTCATCGTGACGCAAGGATTTTATGATCTCTGCACATGTGTTGCTTACTGCAATCCAATTGTTTTGCGAGCTAAGTAGGAAATCCATAAAGTCAGTGACTGTGAATGGCCTCCCAATGCCTAGGCTTAGCTCTTCCCGTTCAGCAGAAAATCGAGGACAGTCAAAAAATACGTGTTCTGCGTCTTCTATAGTCCGCGCACAGTGTGTGCAATACGGATCAGTCTCGTGCTTAAACCTATATAAATAGGACTTAAAACACCCATGTCCTGTCAATAGTTGCGTCATGTAGAAGTCAGTTTGGCCGTGTCTTCTGCTCACCCAGGGGCGCATTTCGGGACTGATGCGCCTTGTCCAGCGTCCGTTGGGAGCGTGCCGCCACCTCTCCTGCCATCTCGCCATGGTAGATTCTCTTCTAGCAGTTTTGGGCTCATTGCTTAGGGTTTCTGCGGCTAGTAGATCGAGTGGGGCCATCCCAGCTAATACCCAGCTGCATCTATCAAGAACGATAGGATTCTCTACAGCTTTGACCGTAGATCTTGACTCCCATTGCGGGTGCCCACACTTGCGCCGCGTACAGGATTATGGATCTTACCACATTCGCGATGAGCCACCTGCTTCGTTGACGGGGGCCTCCGATATAAGCCATTATGCCAGCCAATGCAGTTGTTGCCTTTGCAGCTTTCCCGGCAGTGTACTCCAAATCTTGTTTGAAGCGTAGCCTATGGTCAATCTTTACACCAAGATATAATATGGCCGGCTTGGTGGTGGTTGCGCACCCTGACACTTGTATGGTGGCAGATTCGACAATTTTTCTGCTGTACTTAATAAAAATTTTTGAATGTAAATTAATTTTATTTACATTTTCCCACCTTTAATGAGGTCGAGAAAAAAAAATTTTATGTATACAAAAAAAATCTCTCGCCCGTGTTCTACACTTACTGCGTTTTAGTTGGTTTGGTTTGCCTCGCATACGGTTTTAAGTCCATGATGTGGGCCGTACGTATTTTCTTGTCCGCCTGTCCTCGTAGCTGGCACATAACCGGCGAGACAAAGTTTATTATCTGATACGGCCCGCCGAATTTTGGAGCGGCGTTGGAGAGGTGGTGTTCTTCGCGCCATACCTGATCGCCCATTGTCGGTTTCCATGGCCGTCTCCAAAGGTTATAGGTTGCTTGGTCGTGGACTGCCTTTTCCAAATTGCGACGTACTAGTTCGAAAATCTCTTTAAGTTTCCTCTCGTTATCTCTGGGCTTTTAGGTTGCTTGTGCGTGCCGACAGCTGTCGTTGTCGTATAGGGCCCTGGGTAGTCTGGGCTCGCGACCTTGTGTGACAAATGCTGCGCTGTAGCAGGTGGACGCTGAGACGCTAGTGTTGATTGCCAGTGTCAATTCGGGTAAGACCTCATCCCAATCCCGCTGATTTTCTCCTGTGTATTGTGCGACCATAGTTTTAACGGTCCGGTTCATACGCTCGGTTGGATTTTCTTGGAGGCCGTGTATTGGTGTCGTACTCCCATTTCTTCCAAGAACGTCTTGAACGCCTTACTTGTGAATTGCGCTCCATTATCTGTGATGAGTACTTTTGGTGCCCCGAACCTAGCCAGTATCCGTTCTCTGAACGCCTTTGTAGGGCTGCCGTCGTTGCACTCCTCAGTGGGACCAGTTCCGTCCATTTTGAGAATCGGTCAATAAAGACGAGTGAGGTCGTGTTTCCGTGTTTCGACTCGGCAGGGGTCCCATAAAGTCTGCGCAGACCGTGGCCCATGGCTCCTCAGGGACTTGGGTGAGTATTTTACCTGCGGCTTGAAGTTGGCTGGGTTTGTATTGTTGGCACGTCTCGCAGCACCGTACGTAGGCTCGTACATCTCGGTAGAACACTGGCCAGTAGTACCGTGCGGCCACTCGTGCCATGGTTTTGCGTGTCCCCAAGTGTCCGGTGACGGTCGTGGTTTTCATTTAGTATTCGTTGTCTCTGTCGTTTTGGTACGCAGAGCTTCCAGGCCGCCACGTCTTCGTCCCCTGCTCGTTGTGGAATGTGTCTATAGAGGTTTCCTGACTCTATAGTGTAGTCGGCGAATTTTTGGGGGTTATTTTGAGCTTTTGCCATTAGTTTCTCTATCCGTTTGTCCTCCTCTTCTGAGTTTTTTTCTTGGTTCACCGCTCGGCCTCATGTCTCCTCTGCTAGGGGTTGCCGGGACAGATCGTCTGCTACCACCTTGAGTTTCCCCTTGCGATAAGTCACCTCGAAATCGTACTGTTGCAGCTCTAAAGCCCACCTCGCGACTCTGCCCGAAGGACTTTCGATGGAATTGAGCCATTTCAGTGCCATGTGGTCGGTGATGACAGTGAAATGGTATCCTTCCAAATATGGCCTCAGTTTCCTGATTGCCCATACAATTGCCAGACATTCCTTCTCCGTGGCCGAGTAGTTCTTCTCGGCTCCGTTTAGTGTCCTGCTGGCGTATGAGATGACTTGTTCACCTTCCTTGGTCGTTTGGCTGAGGATTGCTTCGAGTCCGTAGTTGCTGACATCTGTCTGCAGGATGAACTGGCTGTTGAAGTTCGGGCATGCCAGCACGGGTGTTTTCGTGAGTTTATCCTTCACGGTCTCAAATGCCTTTTGTTGTTCCTTATTCCATTCCCACTTGGTACCCTTTTGAGCAGGGCGTTAAGTGGATGAACCGTCGTAGCAAAGTCGGGTACAAATCTTCTATACCATGATGCTACTCCCAGGTATTGACGCAGTTCTTTGGAATTAGTGGGGGGTTTTAGCTCGGCGATGGCAGCTATTTTGTCGGGGTCTGTGCGGATACCGTGTTCCGTCACCAGATGCCCCAGATATTTTAGCTCCTGCTTGAAGAAATCACACTTGTCGATGTTGATCCTCAAGTTGGCCGCTCGAAGCCGTCGGAATACCTTCCGCAGGTTAATCCTGTGTTCTTTTCGTGTTTTCCCGATGACGATGACGTCGTCCATGTAGGCGAACGTTGTGGCATCATTTCCGGGCCTATCACTCAGTCCAACGCTCGTTGAAATGTCGCCGGAGCAGAGTGAAGCCCAAACGGCATCACTTTCCACTGGAAAAGTCCTCTCCCAGGGACGGTGAACGCTGTTAATGGCCTGCTGGCCACTCCCATTGGAATCTGCCAGTATCCATCCTTCAGATCCAAGCTGGTAATGTAGTGGGCCTCCCTTAACTGGTCTAAAATGTGGTGCACTCTTGGTAAGGGATACGCGTCTTTGCTAATGGCATGAATGGCGTATTTCATGGCGCCATGAAGATTGGCGCGTGTGGGGACTGTTCGACGTTTCGATCCAGCCTCTTGCCAGTAGTTCGTCCACCTGTTTATTAATCTCTTCTTGCATCTTGAGGTTCTTCGGGAAGTATCTATGTTTGATGGGACTGTCGTCGTACATAACTATCTGATGCTCTGTAATGGGTGATGTGCCTGACATTTTCCCAAAAGCAGCCAGTTCTTCTTGGAGGAATTGGTCGATAGCTGTGTCAGGGTGTAGTGGTTGTCTCTCCATCTCGCTGTTACCTGTCTGTTCTGTAGTAGTTCTTTCGGGTTCCTGTGCTCTTGGTGGTTTTGTCATGGCAACTGCTGCCTGTGGCGGGCTGGAATTGTGACTTGGAGCCCGGCACTCTCCAAAACGGTGTCCATGCCTGTGAGGAAATCCCATCGTAGCACTAACTCGTCGATGACTCCGGGTAGGATGAGGAGTGCCAGATCGATGTGTTGGTCCCCGAGCTTGATTTCGATCTCCAGCTGCTCTGATACCCCGCTGCTTCGGCCGTCTGCTAGCCGCACCTGCTTTTGCGTGGTCTTCCGATGTCCTTGGTGGCCCAGTTCCATAGCCAGTTTTTCGCTGACAAAACTGTTTGCCGCCCCAGTATCTATGGTCGCCTTGTAATGGCCGTTCCCAATTTGTACTGTGTTGCCAACAGGTACGCCCCTCATCCTGTAGGGTGCCTATTAATGCTGAGGGGCAGTTTCCCTGGGCATCCGCTCTCCCCTTGGTGGCGGATGCCGGCGCCCGTTTCCCGGTCGGCAACATTCACTCGTTCGGATACCAATTCGTCCACACATCCAGCAACAAATGAGCTGGTCGTTTCGGCATTCGGGGGCCAAATGTTCCTCCTGGCCGCACCTCCGACAGGCCCGGGCGGGGTCCTGGATGTGAGTTCTGGCCTGTCCTGGTCGTGCTCTTGGGGCTGATTGCGGTCCACTGCTGATGCGTTCGTGACACCGGCAGTTTTGATTCCGGGGTTCCTCGTCGCATGCCATTAGCCTGGTTCGGTTCGGGTGTGCTTGTTGTCGCAGCCTGCGCCGTAGATCTGGGAGACTGCTATCGCATATTTGTCTCAACTCCCTCGGCCTATTGTACTTCAGAGGCCTCATTAAGGTCTGCATCTCGACCATATCTATTTTAAAGGGCTCATCTATGCCCTGTCTTCTCCTGGTTACTTCCTCCTGTAATCGTGTGAAATAGTCCCGTGGTAGGAAGAACTCCTGGAAGCTAGTCACAAAGGATGTCCATGACCGCCAATGTTGGTTATTGGCAATGTACCATTGAAGGGTCATGCCTTGGAGGAGTTCGGGCATCGCTCGGGGAATCAGATCCAGGTTGAGTCCATATGTCTCTGCAGACCATTCAACCTGCTCCAGAAACGTCAAAACGGAAGCTCCACTCCCTCACCTGTTTGGCTACTCGTGGATACTCTTCTGTATGAGTCCTGTTTGGTGCTGTGGTCCTGTGCGGCGAATCGTTCCTGGGCATGTTCATGCTTCCCCATGGTGGAGGGCGTGTGTCTGACAGCCTTGCCGCTGTCTGCGTCGCTGGTATGTTCAGGCGCTCGATGAATTTACTCGGGTCCTCAAATTCTTCCTCCTGTGTTGCGCTCTTTAGTGGTGACTGGCGAGTGTGAAGGCGTGCCAAGTCATTGAGCTTCAAGGCATGCTGCAGATTCGACTCGTTTGCCAGGACCCATTATCCAAATTGCCGATGCATCGTGTCTACCGTGCCGGTCACGGTTATCCCGAATTCTTCGGCATACCGAAGGATTTCGTCCTTTTTGAGGTTATAAACCCATCCTCGTACCATTTTTTTTATGTGTATGTAAAGCTTTATTGAATTTTCTTTTATCGCAAGGCCCCACGTTGGGCGCCAGTTGTAACGAATCAAATGTCCTGCCGGGCTTAGCTCGGTCGGTCAGGATCCGTAGCAACAAATTTGTATTTGGACACTTGCTATAAATAACTACACTAGATTTTCGATGATAATTATATTTATTTGCTGACCATATACTAGGTGAAGGTTTAGTTTTAGTGTGTGATTCCTGTGGTGGCCGCCGTAGAGTATCCTGGTGATGCACCGACTTGCCGTTCAGCGTCGCCTGTTCGCTAAGAACCACCCACTCGCTTTTGGCTCGTGGGATGATTCCGCGTGGCAAAGCGCCGCCTTGTTGCAAGTGGCTGCGCACCCGAATAGCTGGCTTGGTAGTGGTGGTGGGATCCGGTAGGGATCCTTGCTGGAACTGGTGCGATCCGGTGGGGATCCTTGCTGGAACTGGTGGGATCCGGTAGGGATCCTTGCTGGAACTGGTGCGATCCGGTGGGGATCCTTGCTGGAACTGGTGGGATCCGGTTGGGATCCTTGCAGGAACTGGTGGGATCCGGTAGGGATCCTTGCTGGAACTGGTGGGATCCGGTTGGGATCCTTGCTGGAACTGGTGAGATCCGGCAGGGATCTTGCTGGGACTGGTGGGATCTGGTAGGGATCCTTGCTGGAACTAGTGGGATCCGGTAGGGATCCTTGCTGGAACTGGTGGGATCCGGTGGAGATCCTTGCTGGAACTGGTTCTGCTCTCCTGTTACGCCAGGATTTGTCAGGGTTCTCCTGCTATTCGCGAGGATTTATCCCGTGACTCTCCTACTACACACAAGGATTTGCATACGACCCTACTGCACAGTGACTCGCTGTGTTCTCCTGTTACGCAAGGACTCGTCAGTGTTCTCCTGCTATTCGCAAGGACTCCTTACTTAACTCTCCTGCTACACAAGGACTGGTAACGATGCGCCAAGATCTACCGTATTTCTCCTGTTACGCGAGGACTTGTCAGTGTTCTCGTGCTATTCGCAAGGACTTCTCACTTGACTCTCCTGCTACACAAGGATTGGTAACTGTGTGCCAAGATTCGCAGTGCTTCTCCTGTTACGCGTGGACTTGTCAGTGTTCTCCTGCTATCCGCAAGGATTTATACTTGACTCTCCGGCTACACAAGGATATTGCACAGGACTCGGTTGGTTGGCTGATGTATCCTTGCGCGGAACAAGAATATTTGGCGTTATTTGTTTGTTGCTGCGACGTTGAATTTTGCTGTTGACTCCGTTGACTTGTTTCTGTCTGACTCTGCGTGCGTGTTACTGTGCCCTTTTATATGTTTATCAACTGTCGTTAGCTGTCCTTTGTCATCGCAAACGCACTCAGGCACCGTTTCTGCCTCTTCTGTAACAGCACTAGGTCCCGTTGTGGTTTGTCAGCGCTTGCTGTGCGACGGCGCTGTTGCTGCCTATTTCGCTCAACGAGAGAGCGCATGTGTAAGTGGCCGTGAGAGCCTACTCACCGATGCCCAGAGACTTAGTTGAAAGGGGTCGTTTAGTAATGTTGTGGGGAGCCGGCTAAGGCTCCTCACATGCTTATGAGCACTGCTTCCGTCTTGGGGGCTGCAAGAGAAAGGGCGATGTTCCTCAGCCACTGTTCGACCTGCCGAATGGTGGTGTTGGTTTTGGAGTCGAGTATTTCCTTCGCCACTGTTACGATGGCGATGTTGTCTGCAAATCCCACAATTTGTGTGCCTTGCGGTGTCTTTAACCTCTGCACGGGTCGTACATGACGTTCTGCAGCATTGGGCCCAGCACCGATCCTTGTGGCACACCACCTGTGATTTTGTGCTGTAGCCGTCCGATGGATGTGTCAAAAAGCAGCACTCAGTCTCGGAAGTAGCTGCATACCACATTACGAGGTATTCCGAGAAACCCAGCTGCTGCAGTGTATATACGATCGCATGCCAATTAGCCGAATTAAAGGCATTTCGGACGTCGAGCTTTGTTTTTAGGCAGTACTCTGTGGTGTTCAAACACGCAGTATTTTGGGTGTTAGGAGCGACTGTTCTTGTCGCTCCATATGCCTTTATTCTTCTGTCCTTACAATTAGGAATACAGTATACTTAAACCTAAGGTTGCGCTGTCCCCAGTGGCAGCGCTGCCTTTTGTATATAAGTCGTTTTATATATAACATATAAAACGAATATATGTAACTTATATGTAAGCGACGAAGACGTCGCTGTAGGGAAAGAGCGTGCTGTGCATATGTGCAAGCGGTCATTGCATGGGACACATGCTGACGCGGCTTGTTTGTAGTCGAGGCACTTGTGACCGATCATATTTCGGTGCACTTGAATATGTCGTATGTTTAGGCAACAATGACTAAGTGTCATTGTATCATAATATTTATGTTTATTAGTATATATGAAGTATATACTGGACATAGTGTTGAGCACAGTGAGCTCTCGATATGTGCACACCACATCTCCCTCCTTTTGAAAAATAACGTAATTTTATGAAGTTATTTTATTTTTACTGTAGATAATATATTTTAAATATTATTTTATTGTACTTCTTTTTTTTTTATACTTTTTTTTTATTTGTATATGTATGTATGTATGTATTTTTTTTGTTGTGTATATATTTTTTTTGTGTGTATATATATATAATAATGTTACGGCTGATCAGACCTGAAAATTTAAATTTTATTTTTGAATAATTTTAGCCTATTTTTATTTACTGTTTGAAATTTATTTTTTCCTACATTTATTTTAATATTGTTCCTATCTTCTATGTTTACGATTTTATAGGGTCCTAAATATTTACTTTCCAGCTTATGCCCTGTATCGTTCTTTAGTAATACTAAAGTTCCTACCTCTAGTTCTATGTCATTTAATTTTTTGTCATATTCTATCTTTCGTTTTTCTTTTTCTAGATCTATTAAAGTTTTTGCTCTTTTATAAGCTACTTCTAATCTGAACTTAAACTCTTTTGCATAATCATCTACGTTATATATAGGATCTATTTTAGTAAGATTATTAAATTCTGTGAACTGTCTTGGTAATCTACCATAAACGAGTTCATATGGACAGTATTCATGTACTGTCGATGGAGTTGTGTTGAAACAATATGTGAAAAAATTCAACCATATGTCCCAATCGTCTTTGTCAATCGAAATATATGAACGAATATATTCATTAAATGTTCGGTGACTTCTCTCCACTGTTCCTAAAGTCTGGTGGTGATGAGCTGTTGATTGTATATTACTGATTTTCATATACTTACACAGGTCATTTATTAGTGAATTTTTGTACTCAGTACCCATATCCGTTATGAACGTCTTCATAGGACCGTACTTTAGCACAAAAGATTCGAATATTGCTTTGGCAACTGTTTTTGCACTTTTGTCTGTTACTGGTATTGTAACTAGAAATTTCGTGAGATCACATATTATCGTGATTGCGTACTCATTGCCATTCTCTGTACGAGGTAATGGTCCAATGGTATCTATTAAAACAGTGTCAAATGCAGTATTTGGAGTGTCTGTTATTACCATAGGTGCTTTTGTATGTGTTATGGTCTTTGCCTGTTGGCATTTTACACAAGTTTTCACATATTTCGCAATGGTTTTATTCATTTGGGGCCAATAATAATATTTCTTAATTTTTAACAAGGTACGCGTAATCCCTGTATGGCCTCCTTCTATAGGATCATCATGGTATTTCGACAGTATTGCA
This sequence comes from Hirtodrosophila confusa, assembly GCA_035043065.1. Classification (NCBI taxonomy): domain Eukaryota; kingdom Metazoa; phylum Arthropoda; class Insecta; order Diptera; family Drosophilidae; genus Hirtodrosophila; species Hirtodrosophila confusa. The sequence goes on along the minus strand of JAWNNI010000130.1, from coordinate 470,909 downwards.
TTAATTTGACTTTCGTCATTTTTGTCTATTTGTGTCACTTTTGTAAGTAGCGCTACTTTTAATGTATTTAAATATTTATTGCCCATATTTTTAAATTCATTTAGTGATACAAATTCGAAGATTTGTTCACTTGGTGACAACTGTAGATTAACGATTTTATGTAATCCGGCTTCTGCATTAAGCCTTTGAAAGAATTGACCTAAGTCGAATTTTTCATTGGAGTACAAATCATTAACTGAAAATTGTGAAATAATTCTTTTTCCTTGCTTTAATAAGCAATTGAATTTTCCGAATTTTAGTTTCACAAATTTCTTCACGTCATTATTGCTAATGACTTCATAGACATTGGGCTCTTTCTCTTCTTTTTGCAATTTTATTTTTTCATCTGCGCAGATGTTTTTCTGTCGTTTTGATGATCTCGTTTGAACCATCATTATTGTTCTATTCATTTCTATTAGTGAGTCTATGCTAATTCTAGATAATGCATCTGCTACGTGATTATCTTTCCCCTTTAGATACTCTACAGTGAAATTATATTCTTCTAGTTCAAGCCTCATACGTGTTAATTTAGAACTTGGATTAACCATAGAAAATAAATATGTAAGTGGTCTGTGGTCAGTTTTGACAGTGAAATGTCTACCATAAATATATGGTCTGAAATGTATTATTGCCCAATGAATTGCTGCTAGTTCTTGCTCAGTAGTACTCTTGTTACTTTCTCCCTTGGTGAATGATCTGGATGCGTATGCAATTGGAAGTTGGAGTCCGTTGTGGTTTTGAGTTAAAACCGCTCCACATGCGTGCTTACTCGCATCCGTTATTATACAAAATTCTTTTGTGAAGTCTGGGTATTGTAACAGATTTGGCTTAATGAGTTCAGATTTTAGATGTAAAAATGCATTCTGACAATCATCTGTCCATTCAAAAGGGACATTCTTTTTACATAATCTAGTTATGTGCCGTGAATAGTCGGCGAAGTTTTTAATAAAGCGTCTATAATAATTGCAAAATGCAACAAAACGTCTAGCGCTGTCTGCGTCATGCGGGACTGGGTAATTTTTAATGACGTCGTATTTCTTGTCGTCAGGTAAGATTCCTTTATCTGTGCATTTGTGTCCTAAAAATGTGACTTCATGCATGAAAAATGAACATTTTTCAGGATGTAGCTTTAAGTTGTGTTTCCTGCATTTGTTAAAAACATCAGTTAAGTTCTTAATCATATGTTTTTCGGAACATCCTATCACAATTAAGTCATCCATATAAAGGAATGCCTGAGAGGGTTCTAAACCCGAGAATGCTATAGTCATCATTCTCTGAAATGAATTTGGTGCTATTTTAAGACCAAATGGTAATCGCGTGAAGCGATAAGAGCCATTGCTCGTTGAAAAAGACGTCAAATCTCTTGAATTCTTTTCGAGTTCAATTTGGTGGAAACCTGACATTAAGTCTAGGCATGAGAAGTATTTTGCTCTACCTAGTTGATCAAGAATATCATCAATTCTAGGTAGTGGAAATTTATCGGACAGCAATTTTTTATTTATCTGACGATAGTCAATTACTAATCGCCATTTTTTTTGATTAGTATCAGGATTCGATTTTTTTGGTACTAATAAAAGTGGGCTATTATATTCTGACACAGATGGTTCGACTATTTTGTCGTTAATTAATTTTTGTACATGGGCTTGAATCTCTTCTTTTTGGCTATGAGGACTTCTATAATTTTTTATGTAGACAGGTTCATTGTCTTTCAATCTTAGCTTTTGCTTATAAAAATTATTCGTTGAAATTGATTCGGTTTCTAGTCCGAATATATCTGTGTAATTGGTGCATAATTCTGTTAATTTGGATTTAAATTGTAGCGGGAAATTTTTTGATAATCGAGACATGACATCTTCTTTTCTGGTCTCTGAGTTTGTTTGAACTATATCATAGTTCGAAAGTGATTCATATTTCAGACTGTTTATACTGACTAGTTGATCGTTACTGGTTGTGTTTAGTAATCGGACAAATGCATTTCTAGTTGTTGCAACTGTGTTTGCGACATAAATGCCAGTTTGAATTTCCTGGTTTGGAATTAGAACACTATCTTCGTTTGAAGTTAGATCGATTTTTCGGACAACTTGGGACCTTGCTGGAATAATTATTGTATTATTGCCAGAACTATGTGTTATTGGGACATAAATCGGAAAGTTTAGATTATTAGGTCTTATTATAAGCCAATCTTCTGATGGCTTGAAGTCTAATTGGCAATTGAATTTCTTAATAAAGTCAAGGCCTATTATTCCGTCACACTGTATTGCGAATTGCAAATCTACTATATGAAAACTGTGTGGAATTATATATCTGTCTGTCTGTATCTCGATGTTGGTTAAACCTTGGGATTGTATGACGCCCTGGTTTATTCCTTGTATATTGATTCTATTATTAGTTTGTATATTTTGAAAAGCATCAGAATTTTCCTTTAAAATTGAAATATCAGCACCTGTGTCTATTAAAAATATCAGGGTTTTCCCTGTTGCTACATGATTAAATGATACGAATATATTTAAGCTAAAATTGATTGCATGAACCTTTTTGTTTTTTATTGCTGTGTATCTAAAGGTGGTTGGGAGTTTCCCGAGGTCTGAGCCTGAGTTACTCTTACATTATTATGGTTGTTGTTACGATTTCTATTTTGGTTATTGGCGTGATAAGAATTGGTTCTATTTGAATTGCCACGTCCTCTATTATTGTTGTTATAGTTACGGCCTCTATAATTCCCACGACCGCGGTTTCCACCGCGTTGGGAGTAATTCTTGTAATACAGTACTGTATTAGATTGACCAGTTGCTTCAGTGCAACTGTTGACAAATTTTGATATGGCATCATTCATGCTGTTGAATGTGCCAGCTTGCATGATAAGTTTTACCTTATCGATAGCGCAGTTTTTGGTCATTGCCTTTACTGCTTGCGTTGTACTGTATTTATTGGCCAATTCTGGCGTTAAGCCATCGTGAATAAATGCGCCTTCTAATGCCTTTGTTAACTGCATCAACCTCTTGTGTATATTGGTTGGCAGTTTTATTCCTTTGTTGCAAGTTAAGTAATTTGGCTGACAATACTTCGACTGATTCGCCTTTTACTGTGCTTGATAATTTTGCAGCGATTTCCGCAATAGTTTGCTCGTTGCTTATCAAGTTCCTCGCATGGCCTTTTAATTTTGTCTTAATGAGACTGACAGCTGTTGCTTCATGATTTTCTTTTAGTGAGTCTATAAGACTCAAAGCATCTTTGAAGCTTTGTAGGTTTTCTGCCTTTCCATCAAACTCTGGTAAGAGCGATGAGGCTAATTTGAGAAAACTTATAGCTGTTTGAGACATTTTGTTGTCAGTTGTTTTTACTTCAGTTTCCATTGATTTAATACCATCTGGGGATAAGAGTGATTTCTCGTCGAATGACGCTGAAGTGTTAAGTGAATTTGGAAGGAATATTGTTATTTTATGCCTATCCGAAATTCGCTTAATGTTTTCTCTTAAACTGCTTAGTAAGTCAATTGACTGTGTCAGATGCAAATCTTTTAAAATTTTGTTGCATTGTCACATATAAGCTGACGGATGGTATTGTAGGAATCAATGATAACTTTAACGTGTTTTGACTTTGTGTCGTTTGAAATCTGTGCACTTTTGTTAAGGCACTTGAAAGATTTATCAAACTCGGCACGTTGTTCTTTAAGAATGGTAACGATTTGTATCCATTCCATTTATTGACATTGCAAATTTATTTGAGCAAATGCACAACGTTGGAGTGTTGTTTTTTTAAATACAACAAAATCTAACGTTCTGCCTAATATTGGGTGTTCTTTACGCTTTGTTCGTAGCCATTGTGATTCTTTAAAAAAAAAGGTCAAAAAGAAATTATCGTTGTGTTTTATATTTTATCTAAGTCGTTTGCACGACTCATATATTTTTTCTTTATGCATCGATTGTGCACTTTGTATAATTTAAAGAAAAGGCTAATACACATTAGCACTACAATAATTATAAGTAGAATCGTAATTACTTTTAGGTCTGGTGTTTCCACCTCTACCTTATTAATTACGTTAGCGGTGGAATCCACCGTTTTTGTGTCTATAAGGCCCATAGTGGCCCAGGGGAATTTACTATATACGGTATATAACGTCTCCGTTTTGAAAATATAATGTTCTAATATATATTTGTATTATGTTTTTGAATCTATAATTTGAATCTGATGGATAACCATAACATTATTATTATTATTCTTTTTTTTTATATATATACATACATATATATATATATTATTATTAATTTTGTTGTTGTTGACGCTTATCGCGCCGAAGTAGATAAAATGTTTATACGCCAATTGGCGGGAAGAAATTTAAAATTAATTCACACAAGGTGAATGTACATGTTTTCCTACCTAGTGTTGGCGTATGGTTTTCAGGCCATACTCTAATCGGGCAACTTTTATGTCGCTCAATTTTACAATTGTTTTATATTAAATAAGTATGCATCGCAGTGCAATCAAAAAAATTATGCACGCAGTGCAATGGAAAAAAAATGCGTTCTTGGAAACGCTGTCGGTTCACTCATCGCTGGTCTGACTTGATGTGTCAAACGGGGCCGGTGCTGGCTGCACAGGCTGCTTCGTCTATGTTGGGGCACCGGTGCTGGCGGCACAGGTGTACTCACAATAAGGTGAGTGTAGTGGTCCCTCGCAGTCCTTGGGGCAGGTCGTCTGCAGCTTCGGTATCTCCTTTTTGTTGGGCGGAGATTTTATTAGTTTTTGTTTTGATATATTTGTAATGACAGGGTAGGTGGATGTGTGTACGGCTGGTATTTGACTTTTTTTTCGCTAGTAATGCTTTTATATGTTCAACTTCGGCATGTAATTTTACCGAGTTGTTCCAACATATGGCATTATTGCTGTTTAACAGCTTTAGCAGTTCAGCCTTTCTGGCCTTAAGTCGTTTTACCACACCGCTTCTTTTTGCACACATCACACTCTACTCACTGCGTTTTTTATTTGTTGTTGTTGTTGGTGATGCTGCCGTTGTTATTGCTTCCGCTGCTGTTGCTTCCGTTGTTGTTGTTCCTGCTGTTGCTGCCGTTGTTGTTGTTATTATCGCTGTTGCTGCCGTTGTTGTTGCATGCTGTTGTTGTTGCTGCCGTTGTTGTTGTTGTTACTGCTGCCACTTTATTTTAGACATGATTTAATTTTTGTTGAGTTGCAGTTGTAGACTTTATATTTCAAATACTTTTAATGCATCCGAAGATTGTAATCTTCGTGACTATGTCACGGTCGCCATGTGGTGTTCAAACACGCAGTATTTTGGGTGTTAGGAGCGACTGTTCTTGTCGCTCCATATGCCTTTATTCTTCTGTCCTTACAATTAGGAATACAGTATACTTAAACCTAAGGTTGCGCTGTCCCCAGTGGCAGCGCTGCCTTTTGTATATAAGTCGTTTTATATATAACATATAAAACGAATATATGTAACTTATATGTAAGCGACGAAGACGTCGCTGTAGGGAAAGAGCGTGCTGTGCATATGTGCAAGCGGTCATTGCATGGGACACATGCTGACGCGGCTTGTTTGTAGTCGAGGCACTTGTGACCGATCATATTTCGGTGCACTTGAATATGTCGTATGTTTAGGCAACAATGACTGAGTGTCATTGTATCATAATATTTATGTTTATTAGTATATATGAAGTATATACTGGACATAGTGTTGAGCACAGTGAGCTCTCGATATGTGCACACCACAACTCCTTGCGACCACCTCTCCACCTAGTGCCGTCCATCGCTCTGCTGGATATGTCCACTACCGCCTTGATGGCGTCAATCGTGCTCCGTTTCCTTCTGAACCAAAACTGCCAGACGGGTTTGTATCTGCTAACAGATTACCACCCGTGAGGGGACCCCATCAGGTCTCGGTGCCTTGTCCGCGTGTATATGCGCCGCTATCTGTCGGACTGCAGCTGCTCCAGTAAGATGGGCTGGCACTCTGGTACCCTTCTGTAAGAAGGGTTGGTGGCTGCTCCGGAAACAGCGTGACAACTATTGCCTTAAGCTGGTCAGGGTCTATTGGCATTAGGCGCCTGCGTAGTTTCCCCATGACTAGCTTGTACGATGTACCAAACGGCTGCGTCCGCTTCTTCGCATAGGTCTCTTTTTGCTTGGAACTCTTCGAGCTGGGGGAAAGCATGGTCAATGGTTGCGCTTGGAGCCGACATCTCGCTCGTATACACTCCCTTCGGGCATCCGCTATGTCATCATTCCACCAATGGACTGGCCTTTGCCATGTGCTTCTCTTTTTCCTTAGCATTGCTGCATCGCACGCACTGCCTATTGCATTGGCCACATTGTTGGCGTACTCATCCGCGTCCACACTGACTCGTATCTGCGTGCTGTTCATCATCAGTTGGAGGGCCTGCTCGTCCAGTGTTGCTTGGGCCCAGCCCGAATTAGATGGCAGTCTGATGCGTTGCGGTTGTGTGCCGATTGTGCAAAGGATTGCCTGGTGGTCGCTGTGCGTGTATTCGGTGGATACACACCATTTTACGCATCTTGCCAGCATCGGATTGGCGAAAGCGATGCCTATAACTGATCCTCTTCTTGCTTTGCTGAAAGTATGTTCGTTGCCTGTGTTAAGGAGTGACACATTCAGCAACGCTAGGGCCTCCAGTAGAATTCTTCCTTTCGGCATGGTCCTGCTGCTCCCCCATTCAATCGCCCAGGCATTGAAATCCCCTGCGATCAAGACAGGTGATCGACCTCGCGCGTCGTCTACCATGTCCTCCACAATATCTGCAAACTCGGTCAGTTGCTGGGTGCGATGTAGCAGCTGTATATGTATATGCCATTAAGCTTGGCTTTGGCATATCCCCTGACTACTCCTTGTTTAGTAATTTGCAGCGCTGGATGGCCACAACTCCAGATTGCTGCTCCTCTGCCTTGGTTCTGGACCCAGCTGCTGTCTGATTTAGTGCGATATGGCTCGCACAGTATTGCCACATCTATATCGTGTTCGCGCACAGTCTGTGTGAGCAGATCGTGTGCGGCTCTGCAGTGGTTTAAATTTAGTTGGATAAACTTAATTTTTGAGTGCCCTAGCGGCCTTCACGTACGACGGACACGCTCTACTGAGTGTATGGTGTGCCGTATTCTAAGTTCCTAGTCTCGCACATAGAATGCAACATGCCTCGCTACTGCAGTCTTTGGAAGCGTGATGCATCCAGTTTTCTTCTGCATCTGACTGCCGTATGGCCAAACTCAAGGCTAACTTGTAGCACCTTCTCGGCTCTACCTATTCCCGCACTCTGCAAACTGCCCATCCGATTCGCACTTTTCCTGTTGCCAAAAGAGTGCTCGCTAGATCATTGGGGAGGATCATCGTGGCTATCTGGGTGCCACGGTATCCCTTGGGCAGCCTCGTCGCAGACTCTGCCGGTAGGTCTCCTTATATGCTCAAAAAGGCAGCCTGCAGTCCCTCGACAGCTGTTGTCCACTCGGGGATGTCCCTTATTTCCAGGAGCACCTTCTCCGTGATCGTCTTCACGTCTGCCTTGTCCCCCAGCACCTCTTGCACTGCTTGCTGCAGCTTGGATGTGGCGTCGTCTGCTGCTTTGCCCATTTGGAGAAGTAATTCGCCTGCTGCGGCTCTCCGAACATCGCACACGCTGTCCTTGTACTGCTGCAGGTTGCTATTGGTCTGGACGGACGCTAGGCTATTGGCATAGTCAGCCGGGTCCTTGCATGTGACCATGATGGCATCTGATCGGACTCTATGCCGCATAGCTGGCTTGGCTTTTGGCTTGACCTTCTGCCAACTTTGCCCAACAGCCTGTGTCATGACCGGTGGTGCGCCTCGCAGTTTTTGCGGTCTGGGAGTTTGCACGGTCCTCTCTGCACCAACTACCCCTCTCGGTGGTGACATTTTTTTAGATCTGTTTTCCTGTTCTGTTGGGTAGCCTCGCATGCCTAAGGCTATCGCTATAAGTCATCTTGGGCGATGGTGTTTTTTGGGTGCTTTTTCCGCTGTTGGTCGGATGCTGGGATCGGCACCTTCCTGCTCCTCATTGCCACATCTACAGGGCTTGCACCCCGGGCATATTTCGGCGGTCTTCGGTGCCAGTTGGAGGTGTTCACTAACGGCCCTCTGTATCTCCTTCATCCTTGCCAGTGAGTCCTTCATATTTTGATTGATATGTCGAACCAAGGGCTTTTTTTCACTGATTAGGAAAATGATATCATCCAAAAGAGCGCCCAGCTCATCTGCACGCTTGGAGATTAGCGATGCCCACTGGGTTTTTTTGGTGGAGTGTTCCTCGGTGCGCTTGTTGGACTTGCGCGGTCCCTATTCCGCTTTGGCATGTAGAGATACCATCGTTTTTGGCGACATCTCCACATGGTCAAATTTTTTCGACATGTTTAAGGAAATGGTACCAAACAACAACAGTATCTCAAAAAGAGAAAAACTAATGCGCTTAAAAGAGTAAATAAAAGGTGAAGCATCTCATCTAATAAAACATCTAGTAATTAACGAGGATAATTATGAAATGGCATTGAACATTCTAAAGGATAGATATGAAAATCGAAGAGAGCTTTCATAAAGCATTTTAATCAGACTCTGGAATTACCAAAAATGAATAGCGAATCGGAGAAAAACGTTCAACAAATGCTAGACACTATACAAAAAAGTATACATGCTATTCGTGGAATGGGAATTAATCTAGATGACACCGATGTATTCATGGCAGAAATAATTCTGAAAAAATTTGGTCGTCAAGGATTGCAACAATACGAACATACATCCACTAAAACGAAAGATGTACAAATCCTAAAGGACGTAATACTCTTCATGGAAAAGCATCTACAAGCAATAAAAGCTATGAAACCGAAGTCATATAAGGAAATTCCAAGAATTTTGAGCACTACGATCGACAACGAATGCATGCATTGCAAGATACCAGGCCACAGGATATTTAACTGCAGAAAATTTAGCAATCTAGCGATACATGCGAGATGGGACTTTATACGATCAGGAAACATATGTTTTAAATGTCTAAAGCATAAATTTACACCAAGTAGATTCTGCAACGAAAGATGCGCAAAATGTATCATGAACTATTGCACTATGAAACAGAATCGAAAACATCGTTGACAACAGGAACAGCACAAACCACCCTTCTCGCAACAGCCCAAGTTGAAGTGCAAGCACTAACTGGAGAATGGATAATATGTCGGGCACTTGTGGATCACAGATAACAGTAATATCCGAAGAAGCCGCGCAGATGTTAAGGTTACCAAAAAAGAAAAAGGTGACAGAAATTTATTGACTTGGCGACAATCCAGTAGGAGTCTGACCCAGCTCCTCATCCCACTTCTTTAGGTAAATGTTGTTCTGGCTTGCTGCCAGGGCATTTAGTTGCTCTCTTGTTAGCACCATTTTGCAGTATTAGTTGCGAGAGAAAATATTATTTTTTTATTTTTTAATTTTTCTTTATTTTTCGCTTTCTAGTCTGGTTCTTACGATGTGCAACCCCGCTAGTACACTTCCTTGTATATCCCACGTCGATTTCCCAGTCGTCCAACGCCGCTGTTTACGGCGCTCCAACGCTGCTGTCGATCGCTTCGTCGCTGGTTTTTTTGTTGTTTAAGCCGCGGTACGACGCTTTTGTAGCCTCCACTGACACTTCCTTTTTAGCTTCCTAGTCTGGTTTTTACGATGTGCAACCCCGCTAGTCCACTTCCTTTGTAGATCCCACGTCGATTTCCCAGTCGTCCAACGCCGCTGTTTACGGCGCTCCAACGCTGCTGTCGATCGCTTCGTCGATGATTTTATTTTTGTTTAAGCCGCGGTACGACGCTTCTGTAGCCTCCGCTGACGCTTCATATTTTAAGTTTCCTACCTCTGGTCTTCCACGTCGCTAGACCACTTCCTTGTAGATCCCACGTCGATTTCCCAGTCGTCCAACGCCGTTGTTTACGCCGCTCTAACGCTGCTGTCGATCGCTTCGTCGCTGTTATTTTTTATTTTTTAATAATTCTCCCACGTCGTCTGCCGGTCCAACGCCGCTGTCTGGGTAGTATTATTTGAATTATTTATTCCCTAGCTTTGCCGTGGAGCACCGAGAGGGTGCTGGCTTCGGACTTGACCGTGGATACCGTTTTACGAGTGTCACATCGGCTTGGCAGCCTTCGTGAGCAGATGTTTTTATGCTCGAAGGACCAAATGTGCAATATAAAATTGGCCGATCACCAATTATACTGCTTGGTGCAACTTTTGTTCACTGCAGCGCAACTCCTGAGAGTTGCAGCTATTGAGTAAAACTGTCGCACTGCCGGTTCCCTAAGAAATGCTTACACAAGGTCGCGATTTCGTTTGGTACTGATTCTTTATTGAAAATCCATGGGTTTTTATACCCTTTTTGTGTGGATTCTATTTAAACAGATATACATTATTGTTCTTATTTACTAAATAGTACATGTGGAATCTTATTTTTAATTGGTCGCCTTTTTTCCCCTCTTGCAACTCGAGCACCCACATGTGCATTGTCCCTTTTTACCTAGACCGTTTTCTAGTGGCCCGGGCAAGCGAGGATCGAATGCATGTGTATATTTATGACTTGGTTTTTTGGGTATTTCTTGAGGATTGCGAGGGTTGCGAGGGTTGTATGTTAAGTTTCTAAACACCCAGATTTAAAGCTATCGTAATGTGAGTCCTCCCGGATCCCCTCACACTAACTATTATTACGGTTGAGTTGTTATTATATAGATATTATGATGTAGCATGAAGCGCCCCTATTATGTATTATATAGATTTTAAGCTGTTTCAAGAAGCGTCCCTATTATGTATGATATAGATTTTAAGTCGTTGCAAGAATCACCCCCTATTATGAGAAAGGCGCAAGGAGCGCTAAGGTTATGTGGATATGTTTATTAATTAATTAATATTAAAAGGCACACGGAGCGCACATAAGCAGAGCAGGCCGTTAGAATTTATTTCAAATTGAAATCTAACGGCCTGGGCCACTGCAAGTATGCAGTGTTGAGCGGTCGCCCGATCCTGCCACTAGAGCACGTCTCGTGAGTGCGATAGCTCTTAAGCAGATTAACCGACTCGGGTGACCGAGGCTAGCGCGCGGCTTGGCCGTGGAGAGCTCGAGAGTGCGAGTTGGACTATTAAAGTGAACAGACGTACGTGAGAAAGTCGGTCAGTGGATTGCGGGTGAAAATAACAGAGGATAACGGCAAGAGTGAAAGGAATAGAAGCGAGGAGACAAAAGTAAGCGATCTTTATTTATAATATTAGCCTTATAGCCCCTTAACGAATAGTCGTAATTTAAGTGATTAACGCTTATTAAACCTGCTTACTTCTGCCTAACAATTAATCTAACCCCCCACCTCCCTGCATAGTAACCAGTAGCATAGTGTGTTCCGGCGGCAAAAATACAAGCGGAAAAGTGTGAGTGTCAGTTGCTTGCCTAGGGCTAGTGAGTGTCAGGGAGTCAGAGTGTGGCTGAGGCTGCGGCCCGGCCACTGCTAGGTGATCTGTGACTGAGGCTTTGCCCGGCCACTAGTAGGTAGTGTGGGTCTGCGGCTTTGCGCGGCCACTAGTAGGTAGTGTGTGTCCACGGCTTTGCCCGGCCACTGTTAGGTGGTGTGACTGAGGCTTTGGCCCGGTCGGTGAGGTGAGGTGGGAATTGTATAGGATAGTGTAGCCAGTGGAATCTCGGTATTTGGGTTGTCTACGAACTCCGTTTCTCAGTGCCCCACCGATTTATGCGGCCTGCTGGCTTAAACTGTTCCACTTTGAACTTTTGGCACGATTCACAACACTTTACATACCTGGCAGCGTCTCGGAACATGCCTGGCCAGTAGTATCGGTGAGCCAGTCTGGAGATTGTCTTCCTCACCCCCTGGTGACCCGCTGTCGGCGCGTCGTAGCACTCCTGTAGTACGCGTTTCCTGTCACCGCATCCGACGCACAGCTTCCATGGCACATAATCCTCGTCATCGGCTCGGTATCCCAATCGTAATCTGGGAACTTCTCGGGGTTCCGGGGTATTCGTTCCAGCATACTGGATATCCAACGGCATTGGGATTTCTAATCAACTGCTTGCTGAAACGTCTCCAGAGGTTGCCTTGACAGCGCGTCCGCCACTACGTTGAGTTTTCCTCTGCAGTAGTGCATGTCGAATTGAAATTGCTGCAACTCCAGAGCCCAGCGCGCGATCCTGCCTGATGGACTCTCAATGGAGTTCAGCCATTTGAGCGCCATATGATCAGCTACGACGTCAAATTTGTAGCCCTCCAAATAGCATCTCAGCTTCCGTATCGACCACACTATGGTCAAACTCTCTTTCTCCGTTGCCGAGTAGTTAATTTCGGCCTTCAGCAATTCGCGGCCTTCGTAGGCGATCACTCTCTCCTGGCCCTCGAAGGTCTGCGTCAAAATAGTGCCAAGCCCATGATCGCTGGCATCCGTCTGAAGAACAAACTTCACGAAAAAATCGGTACATGCGAGGACAGGGGCCGTCGTCAGACTCTCCTTCAGTCGACTCATCGAGGTACTGTATCCAGGGCCCTCTGGATCGTAGCGCACGTGTAGGCCAAACGGCATCACACTCCACTGATACAGACCTCGACCGGGCACCGTAAGCGCCGTAAATTGCTTGCTCTACTCGGCCATCGGGATCTGTCAATACCCCTGTTTCAGATCCAGCGTCCATATGAAGCGTGCGTGCCTCAGTAGCTCCAGAATATGATTGATTAATTGATTCACCTGTCTTCTTCTTCACCAGCACGATAGGTGCGCTGTGAGGGCTGCGAGACGGCTCGATTGCGCCAGTCTGGAGGAGTTCCTCGACTTGGTCGTCAATCACCTTCTGCATGGCCGGATTTTTGGGAAATAGCGTTGCTTTTACGGCATCCTTCAGATGATCCGGTGTTCCGCTATGTGGGACACACCTTTGAGCCCGTCAAACAACGCAATTTCCTTCCCCAAAACGCCTGCACGTCCGGCTCCAGTTCCGGCGATCCTGATACCAAGTTCCTTACCGGTAACGCCCTCGGGGTGCTTGGACGGGCATAACTCCTCGCCGCCGCCTTCGACTTCACCGTGGCTACTACGCCGCTCGCCTCTCGAACCCGCTGGTTTGACCAACCTAAGTGCGATACACCTAACTCTCCCCCGTCGCCAGGCCTCGCGTTCTCCACACGCGTGCACTCACTACTCCTCCTCTGATCCAATTTTGTCTCTCCGTTCTGAGGCTTGGCATTCCGTCGGGCCCTTTCCCTGCCTTTTGCTGGCGCTTTAGTCCCGGGTTCCGTTCCCGCGGTCACTCCCTGCTCATCGCAATGGCCCGCTTGCCGAGCAAGCCGCGGTCTGCTGTTGCCCGATCATCTGGTGGGTCGCCTCCTTACGTCGATCCGAGGCCGGATTGGGGATTGCTCCACCCAGTGCCGTCGGAGTCGGTTGCAGGACTGTACAATACGGGTTGTATGACACGCCGGGGCTACCACTCGACTTGCCAGGTTCGATCGGCGGCCTAGTGGCTCTAGTCCACCCGGACTGGGCGTTACGTGTGTACTCCAGATTCTGTCTGCATACTCTCTCATACTCGACTGCCATCTGGGTGAGTTGCGTCAGGTTGGAGAAGTCGTTCGGCCAGATATACAGCCGATATTCGGGCGCGACATTCTCATACACCCGGTGCAGCTCTCTGGCGGCAGTATGATGCATGTGTATCCGCAAGTCGATCAAGAAATTCTTAAGATCTTCGCCCTTTCGCTGCAGGCAACCCCTAATCTGATCCTCAAGATTCTCAAAATACCTGGGTGGCAAGAAGAACTCTAAGAAACCTGACTTGAACGTGGCCCATGCTACATCTCGAAGGCGGCAGGTCACGAACCAGCGAGCGGCATTATCTGTCAGCACTTCGTCCATGGCGCGTGGCAGCCTATCTAGGTCTATGCCATATGATATAGCGCACTCCTCAAGCTATAAGGCTAATATTATAAATAAAGATCGCTTACTTTTGTCTCCTCGCTTCTATTCCTTTCACTCTTGCCGTTATCCTCTGTTATTTTCACCCGCGATCCACTGACCAACTTTCTCACGTACGTCTGTTCACTATAATAGTCCAACTCGCGCTCTTGAGCTCTCCAATCTCCGAATCGGTTAATTTATAGATATTAACGAAGTAATTCCCACGGATCAATTTGGTTTCCGTCGAGAACATAGTACTCTACACCACTTAGCTATAATTAAAAGCATTGTTAAATCCAACTTCTCTAGATATAAATCTACGGGTATGGTTTTATTAGATATAAAAGCGGCGTATGATTCTGTCTGGCACGAGGGACTTGTTCATGAAATTAAAGCGTACAACTCTTCTAATGATCTAACTAAATTAATAAGCTGTTATTTGAACAATAGGTCTTTCGTAGTACAAATGGCAAATACAACATCCACAATGCTTTCAATACCTTGGTGTCCTATTTCACTAAGTGGAAGATCCTAGTTTACCCTGATAAAACCCAGGCCATTTACTTTATCATGAAGCGCATAGAAGGTGTATGCCAAATAAGTATATTGAGCTAAATCAATTTGAGGTCCATTGAGAGAAAAGCGTGAGATATTTAGAGGTAATGCTCGAGTAAAAATTAACCGTTTAAGATCACATAGGTTAGGTTAAAACGGCAGGTCACCCTAACGGGAGTCCTCACATAGACCATCTGGTCCTTAGTGTTACCGCATATTTGCCCCTTGCGACGTTTAAGATTCTTTAAAGATAACTTTTGAGAATTTTAAGAGTTGGTTCAGTGGTGTCCTCGATACACTCTCTAAGGAAGTGAAGGTGTGGGATCCCAGATGGTTGTCTGCTTCTCATGAGCGCTGGACAGGTACAGAGGAGGTGTTCCAGGGTTTCGGGCACCCCCAGCTCTCTGCACTTCCTGCAGTTGTCGTCGCTTGTGATGCATGGGTTGCTGTCATACAGTGTCCCGTTAGAACACCTAGCAGCGTCCTGCAGTCGTTTCGTGGGAGCGATAGAATGTAGCGGGATTGCTTGGCGTTTCGCGCGTTCCACATTGTCTTAGCCGTTCCGCTTGTCGTCGCAGCTCTCCATCTGCGGATGACTGTCCATTAAGCTTCTTCTTCGAGTTCTGCATATATCGTTTGCAGGGAGATTAGTAGATTCTCGAAGCTACCAGTCGTTAGTTACACGCCATCCTTAGCTAACTCGTCTGCCCTTTGGTTTCCGCTAATGACCCGGTTGCTTGGAACCCAGTAGATGGGCACTATCTTAGAAGTGCTTAATGTATCCACTGCTTCCCTGCTTGCCAGGACATTTTAGAACTTGATGGAATAAGGATTTTATGGCCGCCTGACTGTCAACAAAAGGTTGACGTATGTGTGCTGCGTGTTGAGCTCTAAGGTAGCTTCAGCCGCCTTCCCGATGGCGAAGACCTCCGCGTGGAAGATGCTGATATGACAGATATAAAGATCCAATGCATTAGAGAGGGCGAGAGGCCCCATGTACAGCCTTGCATCTTCTTGGATGCATATAGTGCATTAAAGGCCTTCTTGAAATGGAAAGGGTCAACACATTGGCCTTCCAACTCAGTTTGCTGTCCAGAACTACCCCCAGATACTTGACCTGCACCTTCGGTACGAGTCTTGATTCTTCGAATCGGGGTCAGGTCCATGCTGGTATCTTGTACCTCTTCGGGCAAGTGTTTTCTTCGCGGAAAACCTTAAATACGAGTTACAATGTTTATTATGCAAAAAAAATACTATCGACAATTACAAAATATAATCATGAAAGGCATTTCTTAATTTGTCATCCACTGGAATCAATAGAATGCTTGATGGCGGAGTATACGAATATTATTCAACAATTTTATGATTTTGATGCGCAGGAAATGCTTAAATAAATCGAACAAAACTCTACAGAAATATATGAACAACAAAGTAAAATTATGTTAAGTTCAGAAATAAATAGCCAAGCGGTAAAAAGAGCGTCATATTTAGCCAGCTTAGCTATTGTTCGACAATTTACGCAATTTTCAGATGGCCCTTTTATAAACAAGTAAGAATGCTATAGTCGAGTATACCCGACTACAGAACTCCCTTACCTCGGTCAACAATTTCCGATCGCATCTTCGTACACTTACACATACAAAACACATATACACAAAGACGCACACACACAAGCGTCAGCAAAAGCGACAGCGCAAGTTCTTCTTCTTCCCCCCGCCCATAGTACTGAATATTCTTTCGTGAATAACTTACGTGTTTATATTCTGATCGACTTTATATTTGGACAGTAAATTAATAGTGACCAAAGTTTTATACGTGCTAAATACCAAAGCTACATCTTGAAAATTGTAGGTATAAAACGTTTTTATCGAATCGCAGGGGAACGGGGGGAGATATCTGATATTGAAAACAAACTGGATCTGCGTATGGTATACAGGAAGTTACGCGGACAGACGGACAGACAGACGAACATGGCCAAATCAAAATCTCTTTTGATACTGGATACTTTTTAATGAAAAGTTAAAGTCATGCTCATATTTTTATACCTAGCAGGGTATTGTAATTTTTCTCGAAATGTGTTTCCTATAATTTGATCAAAATCGGAACACATGGCTCCCATAGGAGCAATTAGACAAAAATTAAGTTTTGTGTAAAAACCATTGCTGCTAGGGTAAATAGCTTCGGCACCCGAAGATAGCCGTTCTTTCCTGTTATACCCTACCAGGGTATTATAATTTTGTCCCGAAATGTGTAATGATCCGAAGGAAACGTTTCCGACCCAACAAAGTATACATATTCTGAATCAGTATGAATAGCTGAGTGATATAGCGATGTCCGTCTGTTTCTCTGCAAACTACTCTCTTAGTTTTGAAGCTATCGTAATGAAACTTGGCACAGCAGGAGATTTGTGCACTAATTCCACTTCTTGAAAAAAGGGAGTCGATATCTTTAATGCGGTAACAGAAAGGTTACAATTGTAACAAGAAATAAAAAAATTAGCCGCCGTATGCACGGATGGTGCACCTGCTATGTTAGGAAAGACTTATGGCTTTATTGGACAGTTAAAAAGAAATGACATTCAGGTACCACAATTTCACTGTGCGATTCATCACGAGTCCTTGTGCTCCAAATGGACGAATAATATTCACACAATGAATTTTGTTGTCAAAATCGTGAACAAAAACAGAGGAGGACATAATGCATTAACACATAGCAAGCTTAAACTTTTCCTAGAGGAATGTGAAAATCAATACAATGACCTGCTTATGTTCACAGAAGTGAGATGTTTAAGTCGAGGGAAATGCATTGAGCTTTGAAAGGATGTTGTTGAATTTATGGAGTTGCAAATGTCAACGTTTGATTTGTTGAATGAATTAAAGTCCCAAGAATTCAACATTAGTCTAGCATTTTTAACTGATGTCACAAAACACCCTAATCATCTGAATAGTTCCCTTCAAGGCCAAAATAAACATATTTTTGATTTAATCATTTCCATCGAAGGCTTTCTGAAAAAAATGAATTATTTTTGTTTGACCTACAAATGAAAAAAGCATTTACTTTTCCTTGTTTAAAATTGGTCTTAGATGAATTTCATATAACAACGTGTGACTTCACAGAATTTGAAAGAATTTTGAAAAAAGATTTAAAGATTACGAAATAATTAAAATGAGCTTGGACATTTTTTATAACCCAATGACCTGTAAGATATTTGACCAAAACCCTGAGTATCAACTGGAACTATGCGATTTGCAATGCGACTTAGAATTAAAGTCATATAATTAAAAATGCATTGATTTTTGGAAAACGGAAAGCACAAGAAAATACCCCTTGCTTCGAAATAATGTTTTAAGAATGTACGCAATGCTTGGCAGTTGTTGAAGTATTTTTAAATCAGCATTAATCATCAGCATTTTCCCTTTTTTGTTTTTTGAAGAAACTTGTTCCTATTTTTTTCTGTGTACACAAAGAAATAAAAAAAAATTTCGAAACATGTGTGCGTACAATTTCTTTCATTTGTATTGATGCGTGCACATTCATAAGGCAGCTTTGTGCAGCCCTGGTGTAGGTGATAATAATAATAATAATTACTATGGTTTCAAAAGTAACAAGATAAACGCCTGTGCACCAAGTTTCGTTAATACAATTTGTGCCTGACACTACTGTTATAATTTCCATTGGTTAATTTTTACTCTCTGCACCCATAAAATGGATAAAAAGGGGGTACTAAATCTGTGCAAATGAGATAGACATCTACGACCCTATAAAGTATATATATTCTTGTTCAGTATCAAAAGAGATTTCGCTTTGGCTGTTTGTCAGTCCGGATAAGCGTGTCGATCTCAGCAACTATAAGAGCTAGAGACACCAAATTTGGAATGTAGGTTCCTGTATACCATACACAGATCCAGTTTGTTTCCAATTTCAATCTCGACACTTCATAAATTCACGATATACACGAACATGTGTACCAAGTTTGGTTGCTCTAGCTCAAAGATAAAGGCAAAAAAATTGCGTTCATACGGACAGACGGACAGACGGCCAGACGGGCAGACGGACATTTCGCAAACCGAATATACTATTTTCCCTTCGGAAACATAGTATAATAACATTATACAAAAAAGTCACTAAGGAATACATAAATAACGTAAGAGTTAACTTCTAAGTGTAGAAATTAAAGTAGCATTACTTAGTACATGGAAAAGATTGTTATAGTTACAGCATAAGATTCGAAAGGGTTTTGGATTGTATATTTAGTATTTCAAGCTTGAAGAGAAAGAGGAAGAAAGTTTCTAGAACTTCTGATCGGATCTGCAAAACTACTTTGGCTGATTAACTCAGAAGAATCAATTTCCCCTTTAAGGTTAGGTGGAGGAGAGCAAAGAAATAATCGTAAGCCTACTCCACACTTGGGCCAGGAATTGGTCCCATTGTGATACCACATGACTTCTTTTAAACATTTTGTTCCCCCTTAAACCAATTTGAAGATTTTAGGAATCTAAGGATATTGTATATCCCTGCCTCGGATACGTCCGATAGGGTAATAAGACTATAGTGTCCCAGGTGTTGGAACCTTCTCCTGCTGAGTGCGGGGAAGTGGCAGAGCAGATGTTCTACGCTCTCTTCCTCTTCTTCTATACCACAGCTCCTGCAGAAATCGTGGTGTGGTACGCCCAGTCTGCTAGCGTCAATTCCTATGAGGCAGTGGCCTGTGAGAGCCCCTATAATTGTCGAGATTTGGGATCTCTTGTGTTTAATCAAAGCAGAGGTGCGCTTTGGGTCAAGGGTGGGCCATGCGAGTTTGGAGACCGTGCATGTAGTGAGATATCTCCAGCGTTCAGCGGTTTGACGCTTGGTGTATTCCTTACTATGCAGTCTGAAAGTGGACAGAGACATACCGACGTTGCTGCTTTCAGTTCGTCTGCTATTTTGTTTCCTTCAATGTTACGGTGTCCAGGCACCCATGCGAGGGTAATACTAAGCTGTTGGGCTATCTCGTTTAGAGACTGGCGATACTCAGTGAGTGAGGCTGCATTGTTGGTGCATGAGTCAAGCGCCTTCAAGGCGGCTTGGCTGTCTGAGTAGATGTAAATCTTCCCTACACTGATGTTATGCATGCGCAGGCAGAGGGTGGCTTGCTGGATGGCCCTCATCTCTGCCTGATACACGCCACAGTGGTCGGGAAGACGGAAACTGGTTCTGATTCCTAAATCGGGGGATTATATACCACCGCCCACACGTTCCTCCAACTTCGACCCATCAGTGAAGATTCTGATTGAACCTGGTACGTGTTGAAACGGCTTTACCCAGTCTGATCGACTAGGTATGCAACTCTATATAACTTGTCGAAAGTCAATTTTGTTATGCAGTAGTCTTTTATAGGGGAATCCCAGGTTTGGACTTGCGAACTACGGTATGCCCCGTGTTGTCCGTTGTCCAGTTGTTGGATTCCCTGAGTCTTATTGCTGAGTTTCTAGCTAATTCTCTGGATAGTAGGTCCAGCGGTATTAGGTGAAGCATGATGTTCAGGGCTTCGGTTGGTGTGGTGCGTAGGGCTCCACTAATGCAGATTTCTGCACTTCTTTGAACTTTATATATTGTTTTGAGGTTAGATGGTAGCTCAAGTGCGGGCCACCACACTAGCACTCCATAAAGTAGGATGGGTCTAATGACTGCTGTATGCAGCCAATGTACTATGCGTGGAGAGAAACCCCATCTAGTACCTATGGCCTTCTAGCATGCTAAAAGAGCAGTGTTTGCTTTGCTTACTCTCTGCCTAATATTTTCTTTCCAGTATAGTTTGCTATTCAGAACTACACCTAGATACGTCGCAAGGACGTTTAGGTATTGAGCGCTGATTGCATTCTGTCGCAGAGGGTTTGCGGAAATTTACCCTGGGTTAGGATTGCAACATCATCCGCGCATGCTACCGCCACGTGCCCCTCCTCCTCCAGTGTACATAGCAGTTGGTTTATTACCAGTACCCATAGAAGTGGAGATAGGACACCTCCCTGAGAAGTGCCTCTACTGACGCACCTGCTGATCGAGGACTCTCCTAAGCAAGAGCTCACTGTCCTGCTGGTGAGCAACAGTCCTATAAGCTCAACCAGGGGATCCTCAACCCACAGATTCGTCAGTGCCGAGGTGATGGCCATTGGAAGAACGTTGTCAAAAGCTCCTTCTATGTCTAAGAAGGTCACCAAGCTGTATTCTTTAACACTAAGCGATCTCTCAATTCGAGAGACTAGGGAGTGCAGAGTCTTTGGTATATGCGTGCTGCGTACGCGTAAAGACGGGTTGATAGAGTTTCTTAGGTGGGCATCTAAAATCCTTTCGAGGATTTTTAAGAGAAAGGAGGAGAGACTGTTTGGTCTGAAATCGTTCGGTTTAACGTGAGAAGGTTTTCCTGCCTTGGGTATGCAAACTACCTTCGCTTCCCTCCATGCTAGGGGAATATGGTTCGTCGTAAGCCATCCTGTGAAGATGTTACGAATCCACGCTTTGATATAGCTGATGCTATGTTGAAGTTGAGCCGGGTAAATGTTGTCTGGGCCCTATGATTTAAAGGGCTTGAAGGTACTGATTGCCCACCTAATCTTGTGATCGGTTATTATTTCGTTAGCCCTGTATGGTGGGTTTCGGGAGATCTGAGTCACTAGTCGTGGTGCTTGAGAGCTCCCCGGAAAGTGGGTATCTAGCAGAAGTTCGAAGGTTTGCGAACTGGTTTCTGTCCACGATCCATCGTCCCTTAGTAGAAGCCCTGGGGGGTTGGTGGGGAGGCTACAATCTTCCTCAGACGCGATGCGTCGAGTTAGATTCAATATTACTGCAGAAATTGGCGCACGAGGCCCGATTTGCATTTCTTAAAGCTTTTTTATAGCTATTTAGCTCAGTCTTGTAGTGTCAAGCGTCGAACTTTTGGCATGATTAAAAGTTCTTCTACACTTAGTTTTAAGTGTCTCGAGATCTGGGGACCACCATGATGGCTTGAAAGAATCTTTGGGGGGTTATTTTAGGGCAAGATTTGTCTAGGGCGTCTTTACAAATCTTTGATAGGGTATCGACTAGGAAGTCCACCACTACGGCATTTTTCGGAGTTAGGGGCGGGTTTTGTGCCAAATTACTTCTAAGTATTCGCAAGTATTTACCCCAGTTGGTTTTTTGGGGCTTTGTGTTTTCTTGAGCGATGGACGAGATTCGTCCATTTTAAGTTCAATGTAGCGATGGTCTGAGAAGGAGTGTTCTGGTAGAACTCTCCAGGACTTTACCCGCTGGGAAATACAGTCTGAGATAAGGGTAATATCCAAGACCTCACTTCTGTTCTTGATGATAAAGGTGGGGCTGTTACCTCTATTACATATATTTAAGTTGGTGCTAAGAAGAAAGTCAAAAAGTAACTCACCCCACTCGTTGGTGTTTGAACTTCCCCATTGTGTGTGATGAGCGCTCGCATCTCCTCCCATGATCAAATTCGTCTTCGTGCCCGCGCTTTATGAGACCAGGTCACGGAAAGTGGTCGACGGAATGCATCCCTCGATGTCGTGAGGCAGGTAAAAGGAGGCCAGCCTATAAGATTTTGCCCCCAGTTCAAGACTGGCTACCGTGATGTCTCCATCACTGAACTGGGAGAGTACGAAAGCATTGTAACGTTTTTTGATTAATAAGCTGGTTCTTATTTTACCCTTACCGGTACTATGAAGAAGGGTGTATTTGGGGGTCCTCAGGCCACAGACCCTGCCAGCAGCGATCCATGGCTCTTGGACCATCACCACATCCACCACGCCAGGTGCTAGGCGCAGCAGAAGCGCAGCGGAGGCTGCCTTACTGTGATGCAGTTTTGTTTGGAGTATCTGCATCAAGTAAGCCAGCATTCCTCTCCGTGATCGTCCGGTCCGCTTCGTCGCGGTATAGCAGGCCCAGTGTACTACCGTAATCCGAGCCCGAGGAGACGTAGCCGTCGATGCTGCCTTGAACGGCAACATCTTCGGTTTCCATCTCCTCGGCCTCGCTCGGTGGGTCCACCGACTCCACATCAACACAGCTGGCCAGGTCCGCCTGCGACCCGGCGTCGGACTTGTAAACCTTGACACCAACCTTGCCGAACGAGTAGCAAATGCTACCGCCCTTCCTTTCCAGATGCACCGAGCTCTCGTTATCAATCTGGAAGACGACCTGCATGGAAGCGCGGTTCGTCTTCTCCATTTTAAAAACTATCCAGTTGGTGGCAGGCAAGTCTGGATTACATAGCCTAACCATCTCCAGTATCTCAGTAGGCTCCGAGGGTTCTCACGGTAATCAAGCCCTTGCTCTGGGTCTCGAGGGGATGTCCTTGGCATCCACTGCCGCAAGTCGTGCTCCGGGGTATACCTCCCCTACCTGTTCTACCGCAGCCTTGTACAGCTGCACCGACCTCTCGTCCCCGCAAGCGATCAACTTGACGCTTCCCTGAAACCATCTTGCATCGTCGCAGATCGGTGGTGGGCCTGGGGTTTCGCGTAAAATCTTGAGGCAGAAGGTCGCAAGAGCCACCTGCATCCAGCGCCACTGATGTCGTGGAATGCGACCTTCTTGGCAATTCTTGTCGACGACCCCGATAAGGATCTTGTCGTTCGCAACCTCTGCGAAGGACCTCGACAACGGAGCCTGGGTTCGCACTCTCTTGGCCGTTGTGCTCGGCTCCTCCATGGAGCGATTCTGTTTGGTTGCGGTGTCCTCCAGTTTAAAATTGGGCAGAACGGCCTTTGCCCACTCCAGATCCTAATTGATCTTGGCAAAGTGCTGCTCTGACGCCTGCTCTCTGGTTATCGGAGCGGTTGCATTACGCGTCAAGATCCTATTGGCCGTCCGCTTGTCATTCGGACGGGCTTTTGACGGGTCCGGTCGAGTAAAGTCGGCCGCCCTTTTGCTCACCACCTGTTCCCGATTTGCTACAAGCTGACGGGCCAATAAGATTGTTGCTATGCTGGAGCAGACCAGGGCTGACCCAGTAGGAATTTGACCAGTAGCGCCGCTTGCCACAGTAGTTTTCACCAACACCGTTTCCGCCTTCTTGCCAGCTGACACGCCAGAGGCCGAGGGCCTGCTGGTGTCTTTGGTGCCGGCAGAAGAAGACGGGCATGCTCCAGTTGAAGTACCGGAAACTGCTAGTTTCTGCGTGCTCGTACGGTTGGAGACACTCTTTTACCGGAGTTGGGTGCTCCTTCCGGTTTTCTAAGAGTACCGGGCTCTTTTTTATTTAAGATATTCTTGTTTTTGTTCATATTGCTATTGATTCCCACGAGTTGCGGAGAAGGGAAAGGTCCACCAGGGCAGAGGTCCGCAGTACCCGGGTAAGGCAGAAATAGAACAGGTGTTTGCCAAGCACCTGAGCCCTCCGTTCACGACTGAGATATATTTGTTAAGGCTGGGCCCCAGCCATTCTAACCATCACCACGGGTCGGTTGACACCTTGGTCCGGCCCAGGTGTGACCGGGTAGGATCGGGTAGGAACGCATGTAGGCATGTGGTTGTGTGTGGGACTATAATTTTAGAAGGCGGACAGACAAGCGCCTCGTCAGTACAGTGGTGACGCCCGCAGTACCCGCTGGTTGTCCGGGACTGCTTATTTGAATATTCGCAGCTAACCCCCAAACAGGAGGCCGTTCGCTATCCGCAACCTGCGACCCGTCCGGTGGCCTCAGCTAGGCCGCCTTCAGAACCACCTCACCAGCTTTTAAAGGATACTTTGGATCCCCTTTAATTAGCTTGGGTAAGAAAATTACACAAAGCATGGTTCTACGATTAGAAAGAGAGGGCAGGTTTATTAGTAAGAGTCTACTACGATAAGAAGGCAAGCGAGTATTGGGATTACATTTAAGACCCGGAGTGCAAAGAGCAGAAATTGTTTTTGGTCCGATCCTGATTTCCGCTTCATCCCATCTTTCTGCTATTAAGTCCGTAAAACTTCCTTATCATTCCTGGGACTGATAATATTCCAAGTTGTGTGTTAACGGAGTGTAGCTCTTCTTTAATTCATCCCATACTCAAACTTTTTAATCTTTCCCTTACTACGGGAGCCATTCCATCTCTTTGAAAAGACTCCTTTATCACACCTCTACATAAAAAAGGTGGTAAGTCTGACATTTCTAATTACAGAGGTATTGCAAAGTTGTCTGCTATCCCAAAATTATTTGAGAAAATTATTACAGAAATTTTGCAGCATCTATAATTTTCTAATTATAATAATTTCTATAATTTCTTCATCCCAACATGGATTTATAAAGAGTCGGCCTACTACGACCAACTTGCTGGAGTTTTCATACAATATAAATGAATCATTCCAAAAGAAAATGCAACCTGATGTCATTTACACTGACTTCAGTAAAGCATTTGACTCTGTAAACCATGATCTCTTCATTTATAAACTTAAGTGTATTGGTTTTCCTATATCTTTTCTGTCTTGGATTTTAAAAAATATAACCAAAATAGTACTACTTAGATCTACAATTTATAAACCTGTTTTTGTAACTTCTGGTGTACCCCAAGGAAGTCACCTTGGTCCTTTATTCTTCACACTTTTTATTAATGATCTTCCATCTATCTTATTACAATCTGGTATACTCATGTATGCATATGATGTAAAACTTATTCTATCATTTAACAATCCTCTCCAAATGAGATTACTTCAATGTGATTTAAATTCTATGCAACTTTGGTGCTTGGCTTATCATCTTCCTCTCAATTGATGTAAGTGCATGTTTGCGACTTTCTGTCGATCTAAATCCTATCTTGGTAACTATACTATTCATAACTTTCCCTTCAAACGGATAACCTCTGTTAAAGACTTGGGTGTTACTTTTGATTTGAAACTTAACATTAACTTACATATTTCCTCTTTTGTTAATGTTGCCAAGGGCGTACTCGGATTCTACAAGCGTTGGTCGAAGGCATTTAACGATCCTTTCACCACAAAACTGCTTTATGTGTCGCTCGTACGTCCTATTCTGGAATACTGCTCATGTATATGGTCTTCACAGTACAAAAATAGTGAGATCCGTATTGAGTCAGTCCAGAAGCAATTTCTATTATTTGCCCTACGTAGATTAAATTGGGATCCTAATCTTCGTCTCCTATCTTATCCCAGTAGACTCTTACTTTTAAATCTTCCGACTTTATCTAACCGTAGAATATCAAAATTTAAACATAAGTTGATTAGTGGCGACATACATTACATCCATACATACATACATCCTTTTCTAATTAATTTCACTGTCCCTTGTACACCTACTAGAAACTTTATTCCCTTTTCTCTTCCTACATGCACTACTGATTATGCTTTCCTTTTCGTGTACTATGCACACAGTACAATTCTGTTTTTCATGTTTTCTCCTCTGAACTCTCTCTGCCCTCTCTTAAGCTTGCTCTTCAAAATCCTTACGGGAAATCTCTGGCCGATCCCAGCTGTGAGCAGGGGCACAGCTTGCCGGTGTGGTTAATAATATTCCACCATCGGATCGGAGATTACCCACTCTATGTCCCCCTACGGTCTTTATTTTTTCTTCTTCTTTAGTTTTATGCCTTAAGTTAACCACAAATTCTATAAGTTTTTTCTAAATAATTAACTCTTTACCACCTTGCTATAGGCTCTAATAACGCCACCGGCAATACTTTGCTGTGAATAGGGGCATAGCTAGCCGGACTGGCAAATTAACTTCCCCCAACGTGCTGGTGACGTTATTGTAATTTCGTGTAGGCTTTTAAATTTTTTTTATGTATTATATTATATTATTATGTTCAATACAAGTGGTACTAATAATAATAAATAGAACTGTACGGGTTAGAAACTTAGATAAAGGGATGAAGCTTTGGTGCGGACTTAGAATCTTAAATGGACCTGGTGATGACAGTAATTAGTTCAAGCCGGGATCGGACAGCAAGTCGGTCAGAGGTTAACGCATCCGCCTTACTACTCATATACGGACAAGATTGGACAATAAAATTTCTAACTATAATGTCACTGATGAGGATGTTTGGCAGCATCCGAAATAGCGCTATATGACCAGCCAATACTTTTCATATCTACCTTTTTATATACACCCTGAATAGTTGACGTCGAGCCTGTTAAACATTTAATTTACAAATTATACGTCGCTAAACACACACATTCTGTCTTATATTATAGTTTTTGATTTGAGGCAGCCCTGTTTTGCCTTCGTAAAAAAATAAATACGAACCCTGTATTAGAGACACTAAATACAAGATCCATATTAAAGAATAGGTCGGACAAGAGAAGTATAAAGAGTTTTAGTAATGTAAACCGACTCAATTCGAGCAAGCGGCTTACCATTAAGAATATAATTGTTAAAATGGACATTCGCCTGTAAAAGGACATTACGTTACACTTACCACAATTAAGATTTAATAAATTTACCCGACACCAGGCCTAAAAACTGTCAAGATCATTTTGCAACCTTTGACCAGATTAGAAATCAGTAGATGACATACAAAGTTTAACATCATCGGCATACATCAGCACCCGAGAGTGATTTACAACAGAAGGACGGTCATTTATGAACAGAGTAAATAATAAGGGGCCAAGATGACTTCCTTGTGGTACACCGGAAGTAACTTGAACAGAATTTGAAATTAAGCCTTTGAAATAAACCTTTTGGGTTCTCAGAGTAAAATAGTTGGAGATCAAATGAATTGAGTCACTTGGAATTCCCAGAAGATGAAGTTTGTAAAGTAAAGGAGAATCCCTTTATGACAAGAGAAGTCAATTCTAATAGATTAGTGGTGAGACATCTATATTTCACAAACTCGTGTTGGCAGGGTGAAATTATAGATCTATATAAAATTTGAAGTTGAGAAGTTATTAATTTCTCAAAAATCTTAGGAATAGCAGACAACTTAGAAATACCTCTATAGCTCTCAACATTAGACTTGTTTCCTTTTTTTTTTGAGAGTAATAATAAATGATTCTTTCCAAATGTTGGGGAAAGAGCACAACTCTACTGACATTTTAAAAAGAATAAATAATGGCTTTAAAATACCTTCAGCACAGTACCTAAGAACACAGCTTTGTACTCCATCAGCTCACGGTGAAATTACAGCGTCTGAGGTAGTTGTTATAACAGTGTATATTTAGTACAGAAAAGTTAGATCTAGCAATCAAATACCGAGAGAAATCCAAGGGAGAGCCAGATTCCTTGAACATTTTGTGCAATTTCGACATTCTATTTTTTAAGTTAGTTAAAATCCCGTGTAAGCCACACAGGTTTTGTTAGACCTACGAGGGTTACAAAACGGATCACATGAATCAAATAATGAATTTAAAGTGAAATAAAAGTATTTGATTGCACAATCCATATCTCTACACATGTATAGCTGGGACCAGTCAGTCTGCGATCGCGAATTTAGTAAAATCGGTTTTCCGAAATTGACGAACTCGTTCTGCAAGTTTTCTACCGTGGCTTAGCACCCTGGCTGATAAGTCAACCAACACTTCCTAAGATGGGTGATAAGGATCTTCAGGAATGGATATATGTAGATACAGTACGGGAGACAGAATAGAAGGAGGAATCCTAGACAAAAATAAGATCAAGCATTTTAAGTAAAGAATTTGGGGTGCCATTGATTTGACACAATGATCCCAAATAAGCTATAAATAAAATCGTGCTGAGTCGTAGAAGTGAACGCGCTGGAGTCAGGACTACAAATCTAGGTAGCTCCAGCAATATTAAAATCACCAAGAACTAGAAGAAAATCACGATCAAAAATCAGACAAATATGTAGCAGAAGCATGGGAATAAACAGATAAATCTGAAGAAGGTGGAATATAGGAACAAGTAATGAAAAAGCAAACACCACAAAAACTAATTTTAACAGCAATAAATTCAATAACTACAGAAATATCGTTTATTACTATCTCAGACGATAAATCAGCGTCAACAGCAATAAGAACACCACCACCAGGACGAGGAGTGCGATCTTTTCTATAAATAGAGAAAAGAGAAAAAGCAACGACATGGAAAGGAAAAGTGTGGCTATTTAGGTAAAGATTACTAAGTTTACTACAAAAACCTCTTACATTCTGATAGCCAAGTGAGAGCGAGGTTGTTAGTTTTTTGTGCTTTCAGAGATGACAAGAGGTGGCTTAGCACTACCACTAAAAAAGGGAAGTGAAACCTGAGGCCGATTTTTTTTTTAACAGTGTATTCCTTAATGACTAAGTGAGCCGGCCAAAATTCTTTACAACAATTATTGTTAAAGTTTTCTGCCGGAACACTTATTTTGAATGACGAAATTTCCCGAGCATATGTGAATTTAAATTTTTCCCCCGTATTATGGGCTTAGATTTGGCTTGTATAAAGGCCTTAGATATAGTATCAGGGGCAAACATAGAAACAAAAATTTGTTTTCGTGGTGGAACACCTACAAGGGTCGTATTGCTAACTATAGCATGAGCATCCAATGGAGCCATGACAATGGTTGATTGACCAGATAATTCGACTGATTTATTGGCACTATTGGCACTAGCTTGTTCACCTGCATAAACAGTGCTAGCAATCATTGAATCAAGAACCTCTTCGGGGTCAGAAGGAACAACATCCATGGGTGCGATGCTGTTCTCGTCACTGCTGATTGAAATATATTGAGAAGAAGACGATAAATTAAATAGTTGAACACTTCTATCAGTGGCGGATGTAGTGGACATGTGTGGGGGAAGGGTAAGTTCATTTGAGCCA
The DNA here is from genome assembly GCA_035043065.1 of Hirtodrosophila confusa. NCBI lineage: Eukaryota > Metazoa > Arthropoda > Insecta > Diptera > Drosophilidae > Hirtodrosophila > Hirtodrosophila confusa. The sequence continues at coordinate 441,635 of JAWNNI010000130.1, read as the reverse complement.
ATAGACAACCTAAAATTGGGTTTTTTCCGTTTTTTTTTCATTTATTTATTTATTTGGCTGACAAACAATGCTGTCGCCAAAAATATGAAACATATTAAGATAATTAATTTAAAAGAATAGAATAGCCTAATAGAAATTACATAAAATACTAAAGACGACACCGACCCGATGGGGGTATTTTATTTGCCTGTCCGGCTAGCTATGCCCCGAATCACAGCCAAGTGTGGTCAATGACGTCAATAGTCCCTACACCTGAATAGGGAGAAGTTAGTAATAAAATTAAATTTAAATTAACTTAAAATGTTAGAAAAATTAAATTAATTAAATTATGTAAAAAATAAACCATATGACTAAATGAAAGAAGAGAAGAGATAGAGGAAGAGATAGGTATGGAAATAACAGATAAGACATAGGACAAGTGAAAATAAAAATAGAGTGAGAGTGAGAGTATGGAGGAGCATTGAAGGGTTGAGTGAAAAGAGGGGAGGAGAGTGAAGACTTGGTATAATTTATTTAAAAAGGTAAAAAATAAAAATAAAAAGGTGATAGAAACAGATTGGGAAGTCAGTGACCCGGTGGGGGAGTGTTTATATGCCAGTCTGGCAAGCTATGCCCCTACTCACAGCTGTAAGTGGTCAGAGACTTCCCGTAGGTAACCTAAAAGGGAAGATTTAAGAGAAAAGAGAGAATGTTCTGATAAGAACAGATGGGAGAGACTATTATAGTGCCTGGAGAGACTCACTTAATTAAAGGCATCATAAAAATGTCTCTCCCAATCTGAGAAACCTTCGGACAGTTTTTTGAACCACGCCAAAATATCTCCAAAGTCTTTCTTAGTATGCCGCATAAACCCCTATATCCCTTTCCACCCCCTATCCGATACGCACGTCCACTTTAAGCCAGATTTTGACTCAATCTCACACATTGTCACATGTTGTCACATAGCCAGCAGCAAACAAAACTCATTTTAACATTTACTCTGACCAGGTTTAACAGGTTTTCCCCATATTACGGTGGAGGGGGTGGGGGGGGGGGGGGTCGATCTCGACACTTCATAAATTGACGGTATACACCAACAGGCGTACCAAGTTTGGTTGCTCTAGCTCAAAGATAAAGGCAACAAAAATTGCGTTCATACGGACAGACGGACAGACGGACATTTCGCAAACCCAATATACTATTTTCCCTTCGGGAACGGTCATGGCCAAATAGAAATCTCTTTTGATGCTGATCAAGAATATATATATACTTTATAGGGTCGGAGATGTCTCCGTTTGCCTGTTACATACATTTGCACAGAATTAGTTCCCCCTTTTTACTCATTTTATGGGTTCAGGAAGTAAATACACTGCACACAAATTAAACGTATAAACAGAAAAGAAGGCACTCTAGGGTTCAATTTGTTGACGTTGATTTGTACTTACACAACAACACCAACAAACATATACTAAAAGCGCGGGCGCGTCGACCGAAATCAGCACAACGGATCAAAGCAAAGAGATGAACCACAACCAACACCAACGATACAAGCGCGCGAGAGTGTAAAGCGAGCGTTGAGAGCGCGAATGAGTAAAAACACAAAAACAAAGTATCAGCAAATAAATTTATAAAAGTTAGAATAATTATTTACTTTTAATCCGAGTTGTGTTCCACACAACTGATGTATTGTAATAATTAGATTTGGTTTCACTTTTGTTTCGATGGAGCATAGCTTCGTTTTATTCGAACATTCTTTTGTAATTGCTTTATATTTTATACAGTGGCATTCTTAGCCTAAGGCGCGCACTAGCGGAGTCACTTCATTATGTATTAGCAAAGAATATAAAGTCATACAGAAGGCGCATCTCATACAACGAAAAATGTTCTATGAGGGGACTCATTTCAACGTACCCATATTTTGCTTGGTGAGCACTTACTTAAATACTCGTATATGTCGTTAGCCAGCGAGAGTTTTTCAAGGCAGTAGTGCAGTGGGATGTGGTGCGGCGCGTTGTCACGGTGGACGACCTGTGTTCAAGCCCAACTGGTGGCAGCTGGCTAACATAAATTTTTTTTTTGTGTTTCCTAATGCGAGTTTTAAGGCCGTTGTTGTTCATTTTAATAAATCTGTATTACATTTATTTATTAAAATTCTTCTCCTACGCGTTTCGGCGTTTGTTACGCCTTCCTCAGGGAGTCTGGTTTTTACATGTATATAAAAAAGACATTTACATACATATAACAATTTAACAAACATATTTAGTTCCATTACAATACATACATTAAAACTTATTGTAGTATTTCCTACAGTGTCGTCATTGTTCCTATGTCTAAATTGCACTTTTGTTTATCCATCGTCAACTTTTGTTTCTCGTCTTTGCGCGTCCAGTTTTGTTTGTCAACTGCTATTGCTGCCGCGTAAATAAAGTTTGTCTTTTCAATGTCTTCTTTGTGGTTTACTGTGTTCTCCCCTTGTTGTTGTATCCGTAGGCTCTCTAGCGTCAGTCTCGTTCGTTCTCTCCTCTCAATGTCTAATATTTTGGTGTTGTCAAAATCAGCTGTGTGACCTGTTGTTGTAATATGTTGCGCAAGTGCTGTTGTCATTTTTCCCTTATTCGCGTCTCCTTTATGTTCGGCAATTCTCGTGCCAAGCGCCCGCTTTGTTGTTCCTATGTATATCCCGTTGCATCTTTCGCCTTCTTTCCCGTTGCATTTGATTTCGTATATTACGTGTTGTTGTTTGTCTTTGGATATTTTGTCTTTTGTGTTCGTAAATAAACTTCTTGTATTTGTGTGTGCTTTGTATGCAAACATTAGGTGTTTGGAGTGTGCGTCGGGTATTACTTTTGTTATTGTTTGCCGGTTTGTTAAGTTATTTACATATGGTATACTAATATATTGTCTTTCTTCAATTTCTCTCTTTTTGTTTTTGTCACTGTTTTTATTTTGGTTTGTTGCGTCGGTTATTAAATTGTCAATAAGTTTTTCGGGAAAGCTATTTTTCAAAAGTAGTGTTTTTAATTTTATATATATGTCTGGTCTGTGCGCTTCGTCACTTATCGCGTACGCTTTTTGTATAATGTTCTTTGCAGTGTTCACTTTTTGGCTTATTGGTTGGTTGGAGTTGAAATTTATAATTCGTCCGGATGCAATTTCTTTTGTATACCATTTAAATATTATCCTTGGTGCGTGTCCTCCTGAACAGTATAGTTTTGATTTTAGTCGCCAGTCAATATGATTTTCTTTTTGTAGGTCGTTTATAATTGTATTGTTCTTCTTTATTAGTTGTTGTGTAGGATCTCTTCTCATTGTTCTGTAAGTTGTTTTGTCATTTAATAGTTTCATAATTTTGTCGTGGTAGTCTTTTTTATACATAACTACTGTCTTATTGCCCTTGTCTGCCTGTGTGATTATGATCTTGTCTTGGTGTTCTTTAACAACTTTCTTTGTCATTTTTGATATATTTAATATAAATTTGTCCTTTTGATTAATTTTCCTGTTGTGTTTAAAGTTGCTTAGCCTGGATGCTAAGTTTCCTCTGGCAGTGTCTCTTTGTTTTTCGTCCTTTATCGTCTGGATTCCCTGTTCTAGGTCCGCTATTATATGTATCGGGTCTACGTTATTGTTGTCTATTGGAAGAGCAAACTTTGGACCCAGAGATAAGAGCCATTGGCTTTCTTTCGGAAAATAAACATCTGTTAAGTTTATAAACCATTCTGCGTTCAGTTTCATGTCATATTGTTGTGTTAGTGTCGATTTTGCTTTGTCAATTTTTCGGTCAATATTTTCGTCAGTAGTTGTTCGTATTCTTTGGTACGCTAACTTTTGGTCTACTTCTAATTCTGTAATATCTTCTCGACTAAGTCTCTGTTTTAGTTTCTCGAATGTGTGCGTTTGGTATCTGTTTATAATTGTAATTTGTTTTTGCGTCTCTCTTATTTCTAGTTTCATGATTTTTAGGAGAAAATTAGTCTCTAGTTTAGCTAATTCTCGTTTCGAGTCATCTAACGTGAAGTTATGTCTTAAAGATTTTGTTTTGTTGTTTAAATGTTTCGGTATGATGTTGTAGTCCTTACATTTAACTAGATATTTAAGTCGTCCTCTTTGTTTTGCTAGCTTCTTTTGACACTTAAAGTAATTCTTAACATACATTACTATTTCTTCTCCATAAGTTTCGCGTATGTGTTGCATATATCCCTTCATGTTTGTTGTTTTTAAATCCGGTACACTCTCCGGTATAAGTTTTGTGTTATTTGTTTGGGCCCTTTTGTGCGTCAATATTTGTGTTTCCTAATGCGAGTTTTAAGGCCGTTGTTGTTCATTTTTATAAATATGTATTACATTTATTTATTAAAATTCTTCTCCTACGCGTTTCGGCGTTTGTTACGCCTTCCTCAGGGAGTCTGGTTTTTACATGTATATAAAAAAGACATTTACATATATATAACAATTTAACAAACATATTTAGTTCCATTACAATACATACATTAAAACTTATTGTAGTATTTCCTACAGTGTCGTCATTGTTCCTATGTCTAAATTGCACTTTTGTTTATCCATCGTCAACTTTTGTTTCTCGTCTTTGCGCGTCCAGTTTTGTTTGTCAACTGCTATTGCTGCCGCGTAAATAAAGTTTGTCTTTTCAATGTCTTCTTTGTGGTTTACTGTGTTCTCCCCTTGTTGTTGTATCCGTAGGCTCTCTAGCGTCAGTCTCGTTCGTTCTCTCCTCTCAATGTCTAATATAATAATTTTTATTTTTCTATAATGTTTTGTTTTTTTTGTTAATTGGTATTATTTTTTAACTGTTCGGTTTGCTGTATTTAATTTATTTTTATTATTTCTGATTGATAGAAGCGGACAGATAGATAAACATATGAATGGATAGACAAAGGTTTTTTATTTTACATTTAATACTTCTATTAATTTAAAAAATTAAATTAATTAAATATATGTAGACATGTGAAAAGTTGAAGCATACAGAATCACAAGGCATACAGAATCACACAAGCAATTTCGTCGTTCTGTTAGGACGAGGTAACGGTAACGGTTCTAAAAATAGATTTCGTTGTGCTTCGACATCAGCGAGCCAAACCTCGCCAATTTTTGTAACACAGCTGGCATTCGCTTTCGCTTTCGGCTTGGTTTTTTTTAAGCTCGCGATTTAGATACTCTACTTTTTACTCCCTGTACCCATAAAATGGGTAAAAAGGGGGTATTGGATTTGTGCAAAAGTATGTAACAGGCAGAAGGAGACATCTCCGACCCTATAAAGTATATATATTCTTGATCAGTATCAAAAGAGATTTCGATTTGGCCATGTCCGTCTGTCTGTCCGTCTGTCCGTCTGTCCGTCTGTCTGTCCGTATGTATGAACGCAAGGATCTCAGCAACTATAAGAGCTAGAGACACCAAATTTGGAATGTAGGTTCGTGTATAGCGGGAGCAGGTCAAGTTTATTTTAGATTTGAGATATCTCCCCCGTTCCCCGCTATTCGATAAAAACCGTTTTACAGTTACAATTTTCAAGATATAGCTTTAAGATTTGGCATGTCCAATACTTTAGTCCCTCTTAATCTACTGTCCAAATTTCAAGTCGATCGGATAATAAACACCTAAGTTATTCACGAAAGAAGATTCAGTGCTGCAGCAAGGGGAAGAAGAAGCACAGTCACAACTTAAAATGCCTGGCTTGCGCTGTGGCTCGTGCGTGTGCGTATCTGTGTATGTATGTGTAAGTTAACGAAGATGCGATCGGAAATTTTTGACCTGGGTACAGGGAGTTTCGTAGTCGGGTATACTCGACTATAGCATTCTTACTTGTTATAAATTAGGTTACTGCTATTATTTGGCCTATAAAATATATATTTCATTAATGTTAATAAATAATGGAAAATGTATTTTTGATTTTATTTTTGACTAAGCGTACATGGCCACCATTTTAATTAACTGGCTGTGAACATTTTTTTTCTCTGAAGATAGAGTATTTACGTTTCGGCGCTTCAAAGTGGAGTTTATACGCACACTTTTCTATATGTAAAAATTTCATTTTGGAAAAGAATTTGTGTGGCAAAAATGTATTGCTTTTTGTCTGCATTTTGTAAAGTTATTCGTTGATTTGCAGTTGAAGCGAGCAGTCATAATGAGCGCATGCAAGCAAACAATAGATACACCAAAATACAGGCAATCGGGCATCAGATTCTGTTGCGTGTGCCGAAAATCCAAGCGAGGCAATATAAATTTGAGGCTTTTCAAATTTCCTGATGCCGATAAAGTTTTGGGTCAAATTTGGAGAGAAAAATGTGAAATTAAAATTGAAGACTACAATAAAAAATTATTTACTTGCGAAAGTCATTTTTGCAGCACTTATGTTGGCAAGAAATTTTTAAAGTCTGAAGCCATTCCGACCTTAAATATGAAAAATGATAATAGTAATTTAAATGATGACTTAATCGATTATGAATATGATTTTGTCCTAATTTTGCCCTCTCTATCAACCTTAAAGCAGAATAAGAGAAAATTTATCAAACCGGATAACACAAAAACAATTCCAATTAACAGAAAAAACCAATAATAAAAATAATTAAATGTTACCCCATCATCATCGCCCCAGGCAGGTTTGAACCTCAGGTCCTTCAAACAGCGTACTGCATCACTTCCCTCTGCACCACTGCCACTAATTATTAGCAGTGACAAACGGCAGATAACTGTGCAACAAGCATAAAAGAGAATGAAAGCTGTGATTTGGACTGTGCATGCCGAGGCTTGGCTCGTTTGAAACGAAGCAAACGGAATCTATTTTTAGAATATTTACCCCGTTGACCGCCTGCCCGCATCATCAAACGTGAAAACAAATCGACGAAATTTTTGCTTGTGATGCGCCTTCTGTATGACTTTATATTCTTTGGTATTAGTTTATATATATATGTATTAGCACTGAGAGAAGTGCTGAGTGATAGAGAGTGTTATGTGCATGTGGTAAGTGCGCGGTATGCTTATGCTAATGTAACGAACCTATTGGCTTCGCCGGGTCTAGCTGGGTTGACCAGAAGTTCGTGCCAACAAATTTATATTTGCAGCACTTGCGATATACATATAAGTAATCAATTAAGTTAAGTTTCAAAATATATTTTTCCGGTTCGCCCGTATACTTCAGTTTACAAAATTATTAATAAAATTTACTCCTCGTTATCACTTGTGGTGGTAGGTACTGCTCTTGCCAAGTGCCCGTGGTTCCAGTTGCCCAATATCCGCTTCAACTTGTCCCGTTCGCTAAGCACTTTGAGACTCAGCCGTTCGGATGCTATCGGTTAGCCTCGGTGCCTATATCTGACTCTAGGTATGCGAGTGGTACAACTCCGCCTTAGACCTGGATTCACCTGCTCGCTTTAACCACAAAGTTCTCCTACGTCTCCTGATTTTGCCTTGGCACCCCAGTTTAGCTGATCTCTTGCTCGCTGTGTCTTGCTCGTATGCTACCGGGGATACTCCAGCTTGAACTAGATTTATTCCACCAGTACTTACTTATCTGTCTCCGCCCGTAATTATTCCGCAAAATCTCGAGGATTTGTAGTTTTTCCCAGGTTTGTTCCCGGACTACTTTAGCGCGTCTGTCTTGGTTTGTCTTGTCCCTAGGACTCCCCGAGGTTACCCCAGCTTAGACTAGGCTTAGCCGTCGGTGTCTTTTGGGATTTCCTGCCTGTTTCTTTGCTCTCTGCTGTTGGATGACCCAAGGTTAACCCAGTATATACCTGGTTCGGCCGTCAGGATCCTTGTGAGTGACTGTACTGCCTGGATGCCCCGGTTTATACCGGGTTTATCAGCTGATACTCTTAATGCCCTACGTGATCCTAGAAATTTACCAAGGGTACCCCAGTGTATAACGGGCTTGTCCGCTGGTTCTCGTCGGATCTACCCTATCGTATTCCTAAGGAAGAACACCAAGGATACCCCAGTTTAGACTAGGTTTGTCCGTTGGCCTCTCCTCTGGATTTCCACAAAAACCTCACTTGCACTTTACTCACGTTTTGCACTTTGGTTCGTGGACGACGCCTTTTGCACCGATTAGCGGAATCTCGCTACGCCGCGTGGCAAAAGACTCGCTTCCAAGTTTATTATTGGCTCGTACTCGATGCTTGTACTTGTAATATTCCCTCGACGACACTTTGTCCGCACTGTACTGCACTACTTGTACTTTGATATTCTAACGCACTTGACTCATTCACTTTGTATTTGCTCACTTGACTGTACTTCGCTCGACTGTCCAGCTCCCACGCAGCCGTTGTCTTTTATTGCATCTACCGACAGGCCTCGATTGATGGCTGGATCGGGGCTCGCAGCGGCGGCAAGCTCTCGCCTTGCGGTGCATGCCAGCAGATTTGTTGGTGGACTCGAGTTTGAAGCCGCCGCCAGCTTCTAACTAACGGCGAAATCAAATGATGCTCGCCTAACAACAGCGGTAAAATATCGACGCCACGCATTGCTCGCCGCCAGTGTAAACGAGTGCTGCATATTACACATCGAATGCACTCTTTCCACTAATCTTTCACTAATAGATTACGCTCATCCCTCACGGCACGCGAACAGCACTAACGGCGCTTGGCCTGGCGGCCACTCTCTGTGCGACACGTAGCATTTGCTGACTACGTGTGTTAGAGACGTGAGAGTGAATTTGCCGCGAAGCAGTGGCGCATCAAAAGGGGGTTTTGCCCGTATTGGTTGAAATTGTTGTGGGGAGCCAATACTATGCCGTTCACTGCATACTGGTGCGCTCGTATTTCTTTGCACTTCAAATACGTTGGACATGTGGTTACGTACACACTGCAACAATGTGTTACAGTGCGTGTTAATTTAAACATATTGAGTACAGTAGTGTATTTAATATATATGCACACCACATATCCCTTCTTTTTAAAAATAACGTAATAATATGAAGTTATTTTATTTGTGCTAAAAATCTTATTATTTAGTATTATAATTTTTGATTGTAATTTATATTTCAATAAAAATAAAATATATATATGTAAATTTTTGTGTTTCCTACAGCGAGTTATTCCGGCCGTTGTAGTTCATTTTAATAAAAACCATATTATATTCTTTATTAAATTTGTCCTCCTACGCGTTTCGGCGTTATGCCTTCTTCTTCATACATTATTGCAGCTAGTAATGCTACAGTGTCGTCGTTGTTCCTAAGTCTAAATTGCAGATTTGTTTCTATTTTTCCATCGTCTTTGTCTTGTCTTTGCGCGTCAAGTTTTGTTTGTCAACTGCTATTACTGTCGCGTATATAAAGTTAGTCTTTTCGATGTCTTCTTTGTGGTTTACAGTGTTCTCCCCATGTTGTTGTATTCGTAGGCTCTCTAGCGTCAGTCTCGTTCGTTCTCTTCTCTCAAAATTTTGGTGTTGTCGAAATCAGCTGTGTGTCCTGCTGTTGTGATATGCTGCGCAAGTGCTGTTGTCATTTACCCTTTGTTTGCGTCTCCCTTATGTTCTGCAATTCTTGTGCCTAGCGCGCGTTTTGTTGTTCCTATATATACTCCATTGGGTCTTTCACCTTCTTTTCCATTGCACTTAATCTCATATATGACGTGTTGTTGTTTGTCTTTTTGTATTTTCTCTTTCGTGTTCGTAAATAATTTTCTTGTGTTTGTGTGTGCTTTGTACACGTACATTAGGTGTTTGGAATGTGCGTCTGGAATTATTTTTGTTATTGTTTGTCGATTTGTTAAATTATTTATGTATTGTACACTACTGTATTGCTTATTCTCTTTTTCTATGTCTTTGTGTTTTTCTGTGTTCTTGTTATGGGTTGTCGCGTTTGTTATTAAATTGTCTATAAGTTTCTCGGGGAAGCTATTTTTAAAAAATAATGTTTTTAACTTTATATATATTTCTGGTCTGTGTATTTCGTCACTAAAAGTATATGCTATGTGTATAATGTTTTTCGCTGTATTTACTTTTTGACCTATCGGCGGCCTTTGTTGTTCTCCAGTTCTGTGTCCAAATATGCAATTTTGTTGTTATATCTATGTTATCTATATACATATATAAAAGAGTTCGTGCTGACTGATTGACTGACTGACTGACTGATTGGCAATCATCGCACAGCCCAAACCGTAAGAGCTAGGATGCTGAAATTTTCACAGCAATTTTTGCACAAGCGTGGAAAATCGCGGAAAACTGTTGTATGAACCTTTTTTGTTTATCATCAATCGGCTTCAAACTCATTTTCAAGGATCTACACAAAAATTCATTTGACACATATTTCACCGACTTTGGAAAATCTACTGCGCAAGGCTAATTTTATTCCGATCACCTTCAAATTCATTTTCAAAGCTCTTCACGAAGAGTAAATCGACACGTGTATCAGCGATTTTGGGAAAATCAGCTCTATGGTCGGAAAATTGGTGGAATGTTGGACATTTTTAATTTTCATGCGATTGGCTTCAAACTCATTTTCATTGTTCTATAGGAAAAATAAAGGCGAAGTGATCAAAGATTTTGGAAAATCTACCTCCAAAGTCGGAAAATTCGAAGAAAACTGTTCTATGATCCTTTTTTGATTATCGTCCGATTGGCTTCAAACTCATTTTCAAAGCTCTACAGATTAAATAATTTGACACATGTATCAGCGATTTTGGAAATTTTAGCCCCATGATCGGAAAATAAGCGGAAAACTCTGGCATTCGACATTTTTAATTTTCATGCTTCAAGCTCATATTCAAGGTTCTACACTAACTCATAATCGGCGCGGTGCCCAAATATTTTGGAAAATCTACCCCCATGTTCAGAAAATTCGCGGAAAACTGTTGTATGCAACTCATTTTCAAATTTTCTGTTTATCATCCAATTATTTTGAAACTTATCTTCAAAGCACCTGACATTAAATAATTCGACACATGTGCTACCGGTTTTGAAAAAAGCACGCCCACGGTCTGAAAGCGGTGAAGTCTGGAATTCAGCTTCATAATAATTTCCAAATATAAATTTAAACCAGGTCTAAAACATCCAATCACATCTACGTCCACTTACACATACACACACACATACACTAAGACGCACGCACATAGGCGGCAAATGCGACAGCGGAAGCGAGGCATTTTAATTGGTGGCTGTGCTTCTTCTTCTCCCCTCTCGCTGCCTTACTGAATCTTCTTTCGTGAATAACTTCCGTGTTTATTATCTGATCGACTTGAAATTTGGACAGTAGATTAAGAGAGACTAAAGTATTGTACATGCCAAAACTAAAAGCAAAATCTTTAAAATTGTCCTTTTAAACGTTTTTATTGAATTGCGGGGGAACGGGTGGAGATATCTGAAATTGGAAACAAATTTAATCTGCGTATGCTATACAGGTACCTACATTTCAAATTTTGTGCCTCTAGCTCTTATAGTTGCTGAGATCGACGCGTTCATACAGACGGACAGACGGACAGACAGACGGACATGGCCAAATCGAAATCTTTTTTGATACTGATCAAGAATATATATACTTTTTAGGGTTTGGGGTGTCTCCTTCTGTCTGTTACATAAATTTGCACAGATTTAGTAACCCATTTTTACCCATTTTATGGGTACAGGAGTAAAAACCTCGGTACATTGCGGGCAATAGCTTTAGTCTGTATTTTTAGTATTATTCGCTGAATTGGTTTTCAAATGCCAAATGATTTTGGAAAATATACTCCGCGTCGCCACGGGCGGGAAGTTAACGACAAATGAGTGGGATTATTTGTTTAATTAGATCGGCTTTAAAGACATTTCCATAGCCCAGCAAAAGAAACATTAGTCACGTGGCTCAACTATATCCTACCCCACGGGAGGGAAAACTGTGATACGTTAGTTTTGTGTATTTCTTACGGTTGACGAAAGTAGTCAAATTCTACATAATGCATTTTTATCTAAATATTTCGCCGGGTAATCCTAGCGTTGTACCAGCTAGTACATAAATAATTTAACAAATCGGCAAACTATAACCAAAATAATTCCAGACGCGCATTCCGAAATATTAGACATTGAGAGAAGAGAACGAACGAGACTGACGCTAGAGAGCCTACGAATACAACAAAAAGGGGAGATCACTGTAAACCACAAAGAAGACATCGAAATGACTATTTTTATTTACGTGACAGGAATAGCAGTTGACAAACAAAACTTGACGCACAAAGACAAGTCAAAGACGATGGCAAAATATAAACAAATCTGCAATTTAGACTTAGGAACAATAACGGCACTGTAGCATTACTAGCTGCAATAATGTATGTATTCATATGTAAAGTGAAATGTTTATTAATTAATTATATGTATGTAAAAGTTTTTATATGCATGCAGACTCCGTGAAGAAGGCGTAATAAAGAATATGATATGGTTTTTATTAAAATCGCCGGAGCTACCTGGAATTGTAGTCCGGATTCTCCCCTATTGACTCCCACATCTCAGCACGATTTTATTGAAAGTCTATTTGGGATGTCATTGTGTCAAATCAATGATATCCCAAATTCTTCACATAAAATGCTTGATCTTGTTTTTGTCTTGGATTCCTCATTCTATTCTGTCTCTCGTATTGAACTTATGTCCATTCCTGAAGATCTTTATCACCCGACTTTGGAGGTGTTGATTGACTTACCAGCCAGTGTGCCAAGCCCAGGTAGAAAACCTGCAGAGCGAGTTCGTCAATTTCTTTAAACCGATTTTTTTAAACTCGATCATCTCCTATCTCAGACTGACTGGTCCCAGCTGTACATGTGTAGAGACAGGGATAGTGCAATTAAAATTTTTTACTTTACTTTAAATTCATTATTTGATATTTGTGTCCCGTTGCTTGAGCCATCTGATCTAACAAACCTTTGTAGTTTACACGGGAATTAATAAACTTGAACAACAGAAAGTCGAGACTGTACAAGAAGTTCAAGGTATCTGGATCTTTCTTGAATTTCTCTTGATATTTGATTGCCCGATCTAACTTCTCTGTACCAAATATACACTGTTATAACAACTACCTCAGAAGCTGTAGGTTACAGTTTCATCGCTATCCTAGAAGGTTTTATAACTTCGTTAATGCAAAGAGTAGGTCACAACACTTCCATCAACTGTATTTTTCGAAAAAAGACAGCAGACTCAGATCAGTCTATTGCCGATCTTTTTGCTGAATTTTTACTCCCTGTACCCATAAAATGGGTAAAAAGGGGTATTACATCTGTGCAAATGTATGTAACAGACAGAAGGAGACATCTCCGACCCTATAAAGTATATATATTCTTGATCAGTATCAAAAGAGATTTCGATTTGGCCATGTCCGTCTGTCTGTCCGTCTGTCCGTCTGTCCGTATGAACGCGTCGATCTCAGCAACTACAAGAGCTAGAGACACCAAATTTGAAATGTAGGTTCCTGTATAGCATACGCAGATCAAGTTTGTTTCATATTTCAGATATCTCCCCCCGTTCCCCCGCAAATCGATTAAAACCGTTTTACAGTAACAATATTCAAGATATAGCTTTAAGATTTGGCATGTACAATACTTTAGTCTCTCTTAATCTACTGTCCAAATTTCAAGTCGATCGGATAATAAATACGGAAGTTATTCACGAAAGAAGATTCAGTAATGCAGCGAGAGGGGGAAGAAGAAGCACCGCCACTTTTGCCGCCTGTGTGCGTGCGTCTTTGTGTATGTGTGTGTGTATGGGTAAGTGGACTTAGATGTGATTGGATGTTTTAGACCTGGGTACAGGGAGTTTCGTAGTCGGGTATACTCGACTATAGCATTCTTACTTGTTTCAACTGACTTATAGTTCACAACCTTATCAAATGGTTTCGCCTTATCCTTATCATGTAAATAACTCCAATTGAATTTTTGGGAATTTAATTACTAAAAATTCGCTTCTACGCGATCTAAAAGCCAGTAAGCCCGTATTTTCACCGGGTCCTGATGGAGTACCAGGCTGCGTGCTCAAGTATTTTTAAGCCATTATATCTTCTTTTTAAACTATCCGTGGAGTTGTGCTCTCTCCCCATTATTTGGAAAGAATCATTTATTATGCCTCTTCATAAAAGAGGAAACAAGTCTAATGTTGAGAACTATAGAGGTATTTCTAAGTTGTCTGCTATTCCTAAGATTTTTGAGAAATTAATAACTTCTCAACTTCAACATTTATGTAGATCCATAATTTCACCCTGCCAGCATGGGTTTGTGAAATATAGATCTACTACCACTAACCTATTGGAATTCTTTTTATTTGTCATCAAGGGATTTCAATCTAAAAAGCGAACACACGTTATTTACACTGATTTCAGTAAGGCCTTTGACTCTGTTAATCATTCTCTTTTACTTCAAAAAACTTCACCTTCTGGGATTTCAAAATAACTTATTTCTTTGGATCTCCAACTATTTAACTCTTAGAACCCAAAAAGTGTATTTCAAAGGCTTAGTCTCTAGGTCTGTTCAAGTTACTTACGGAGTTCCACAAGGAAGTCATCTTGGCCCCTTATTATTTACTCTGTTCATAAATGACCTTCCTTCTGTTGTAAATCACTCCCGGGTGCTGATGTATGCCGATGATGTTAAAATTTGTCTGTCATCTACTGATTTCTTATCAGGTCAAAGGTTGCAAACTGATCTTGATAGTTTTCAAGCCTGATGTCGGGTAAATTTATTAAATCTTAATTGTGGTAAGTGTAACGTAATGTCCTTTTACAGGCGAATGCCCTTTATTAATAATTATATTCTTAATGGTAAGCCGCTTGCTCGAATTGAGTCGGTTGATGATTTGGGTATCCTCTTAGAACCCAAGCTTAAGTTTGACAAGCATATCTTTTCCACCGCTAATCGTGCCTTTGGTGTCCTGGGTTTCATTAAGCGTTGGTCGAAGGAATTTAACGATCCCTACATTACTAAAACTCTTTATACTTCTCTTGTCCGACCTATTCTTGAATATGTATATGTATTTGGTGTCCCCAATACAAGGTTCATCAGGATAGATTAGAATCGGTACAAAAACAATTTCTGCTCTTTGCACTCCGGGGTCTTAACTGGAATACTAATACTCGCTTGCCTTCGTAGTAGACTTTTATTAATAAATTTGCCTTCTCTTTCTGATCGTAGAACCATGCTGGGTGTAATTTTCTTCCACAAACTAATTAATGGGGAAATTGATTCTTCTGAATTAATCAGCCAAATTAGTTTTGCAGTTCCGATCAGATGTTCTAGAAACTTTCTTCCACTATCTCTTCAAGCTTGTAGTTCTAATTATGCTATTCATAACCCCTTTCGAATCTTATGCTCTAACTATAACAATCTTTTCCATCTAATAAGTAATGCTACTTCAATTTCTACACTTAAAACTTTACTCTTACGTTATTTATGTAATCCTTAGGAACTTTTGTATAATGTTATTGTTGTATTTGCATGTCCGCGATCTTTCGCTACCGTACGTTATGCGGCGTGCCCCTCGGTCGGTTGGTAGGCTGTGGGTTGCATTTATGCTTGGGTCCGCGCGTTAACAAGCCCGTGCTTGGTGTCGTTGGGCCACTTGTATGTACTGTTCGTTAGTACATCAACGTCCAGAATATTGACTGACATCTCCGACCATATAAAATGTATATATTCTTGTTCAGTATCAAGAGAAAATTCGATGTGGCCATGTCCGTCTGTCTGTACGTCCGTATGTATGAACATGCTGATCTGTGGAACAGCAGCATAGCCGCCACTTGGAGTGCCTCCCTAACACTGTTGCTTGTATGCGTGCGTAGTTGTGTATGTGTACGAATATGTGCTTGGAAGTTTTAGACCTGGGTACAGGGACTCTCGTGGTCGGGTATACTCGACTATAGCATTCTTACTTTTTTATCATTGAATAACTGATGCGATCTGTTCTTGGACCTTTTTTCTATTAGTTGATTAAGAGCTGCCTGTGGTTCGATTAGGGTTATGTTTTTTCAAGATTTGGTGCTGCAGGTGATGGGGTGTGCTTCATGTTGCTTGAAAATTTGGTGGAAGTTACTGTCTGATGCTGCAGTTGACCAATGGTCACATAATGTATTTGCTACTTAGTTTTTGTTAAGGATTGTTTGAGCTATGTCGTTAGGATTAATAAGGCAAAGGATGTCGTGTCGGGTTTTTGAACCAAGGAATCGGTATATGTTAGACCATATTTTTGAGATGGGCATGCTGGGACTAGTTTCGGCTGTAAGTGAGTGCATTGCTTCTCGTTTTTTAATGTTTATCTCGTGTTTGAGCTGCACATTGAATCTTTTGTATGTTATTGATGTGTGGGATTGTGGGATGGCTTTTAGATTTAGAGTTTTTCGGTTAGATTTTTATTTAATTAGGTTGAATTTGGATCTGGTGTTATCGGGATTTTGGGTGTTTTCTTCAAGCAAGGAAATCCAGTTTGGGAAATGGTCACTTCCTGAGAGAGAATTTTCGATGTTCCATTTTGCGTGTAGTGCAAGTATAGGGGAAGCTAGGGTGAGATCTATGTGAGTGAATGTGTGGTGGGTGGTGAAGCGAGTTGGTGATCCATTGTTGTGTTATTAGAGATGTTTGGGTTATATATTACCTGTAGGGTCGTTTCTCTGTGAACGCCAGCTTCTGTGCTAACTATTGAAATCTCCTGTTATAAGTAGAGGTTTTTTTTTATTATTGTGAGTGTCTCTATTTTGGATTTGCGAAATGTCCGTCAGTCCGTCTGTCGGTATGAACTCCATTTTTTTCCACACCCTTAAAGCAAGAGCAACCAAACTTTGTTCACTGTTGGTGTATACCCTCAATTTATGAATTGTCAAGATCGCCCAACCACCACCACCAACTCCCCCACAATTTGGAGAAAACCTGAAACTTCCACATTCTTAAAGCTATAGTCACCAAATATGGCATACAATCTAATGTTCAGATTCCTGATAGATCTGCATAAAATTTGTTGCCCACCCCCCAAAATCGGCATATTATATCCCCAAAACACGTTTTTTACAGGGGTATATCTCCTTCAGTTTTATAGCTATCGTCACCTTATTTGGCATACAGACTAATGTTGACCCCCTGGACAAATCTGCATCAAAAAATTTTTGACAACCCCTCCCCCGCAAATGAGCAAAATCTATATCTTCCACACCTGTACAAATAGAGTCATCCAATTTGACATACAGACTACTATTTTCTTCGCGTCTCTTTTCGAACCCACGAATGGGAAAATTATACCGGACTAGGAACAGAGTATTCTTCTGTCGGATACGTCCGACTGCAACGTTCTTACTTGATTTTTCTTTGGCGTTGAAAGGTTTGTTTTGTTTGTTTAAAAAAATTTCTAAGTTTTATGGTCTCAGCGAATTTTTAGAATGTGGTTAGTGATTGGTTATCATCTATGTGGGTGTCCATGGTTATATCTATTATGTCTTCGTAAGATATAATCTTTCGAGGTTGATGTATATTAAGTAATGTGCTGCTGAGTGTCTTTTGTTATGCTGGTTTGGCTTGTAGGTTTCTGTGTTGTTTGATTTACTATTATCTGTGAGTATATTGTTGTTTTGTGAATGAGGCGTGTGACGTAGTTGCCGAGTGCAGTCTTGTGATCGATTTTTTGTGTTATTTTAATTTTAATTTAATTTTATTCGATATTCATAGGTAAGTTCCCACTTTGCCTCAACTTCCTGCATTGGCTCTATATTGAATTGCAGCCAACGATTATGAATTTGAATTTCTTCATTTAATTGTAAATTTCAAGGACAGAAAAGAATAATTGTTTATAATTGCATTATTAGACTTGCCCAATTGTGAAACTTGGTAAAATTTTGGTGTTTTGTTTCGATGAATTGCCATGATATTTAAGAACGTCATCTTTTTTATATTTAGATTTTAAATTATAATAATTGCTGTATAAAAGCCCGCCAGGTTTCTTTCCTTGTATCTTTATATAGTAAGTAACTATCCTTTAAAATCAAAATTCGTTATTAGAATTTTTAATTAAAGTAATATTTTACTTTTATTACCTTAATTTCAGTGTCAAACAATTCTGCTATGTCTTCAGCAATTTTTGATAGCAAACATTGCTTTGGCTGTATCGCGTTAGTCACCAAGTATTCCGCAATAATTATGCTTAAAATTTTTCTGTACTTACAGTTGAGTGTTTTTGTTTGTTTATAAAAGGCAAAAACAAGAGTTGATTGCTTGTTTTCACTTAATATTTTCCCTAAGTCAATCTAAACTTAAAGTTAATGTAACAAAGCTTATATCAAGCAAATATAGCTAGTACATTGCCTCAATATCGCTGTGTTCGACTGTTTTGTTTATATTAAACTAAAAATAAATAAATAAACATACACCCCATCCTTTTTATTATTTCTTATTTTTATCGCTTTTTACAGGGTATTTTTCGCATATTCTTATCACTTCTCGCTTAGTGCAGATCAACAATCGATTGCAATGCAAGGAACGCCAAATTAACTTGCAGGCTCGATCGGTTTTTTACATTAATTGATATGGCTTGATATAAATCAAATTTTGAAAAGTGTCCGCATGGACTGTATATATGATGCGTATTCCATAGTGTATATATACTAGAAACAAAAAGTTTGTCCTATGCGTTACTCACTTGCAATCTCCATTTTTCTAAATTTGAGAAAATTACGATAGCATTTCCGACGCTTTCCTTCGGGATCTCAGCTCGCAGTTGCTGCCAATTAATGTATTTAAGCGTCGTCTCGGAAAAATTGAGAGATCTACATTTAGAAAAAAGGCATAAATGTGTAGATAATCACATTTATAACATTTATCTCATACACTTTTTAGAGAGTTAAAAAGAATATCAGATAAGTAAATAATCAATTTTGGTTATCACATCATCATTTTGGATCATTTGATTAGAGAACAATATACATTACACCCTGATCACGATGAAAGTCCTACTGATACCCATTAATCTTAATATTTAGGTACATACATATGTACTTACATGCATACATATGTATGTATATGCATTGATCTTACCCGCAAAATTTTGGCAAATGCTTCGCCTTCTAATTCTTTTAGTAACGCTTCCATTTTTTCACTTTGCTTTAAATAATATTATATAGGAAGAACTCTGACCACTGCGTCAATAATATTTATTAGTTATTATTTTATATTTTAATCTATGTTGTTTTCTATTTTGCACTTTGCACTTTCGACTCGTACATTATGTATGAAACAAGGAATAAAGTCGAGTATACCTGACTACAGAAACTCCTGTACCTTCAGTTCTAAAACATCCAATCACATCTACGTCCACTTACACATACATACACACATACACAAAGACGCATCACATAGGCGGCAAAAACGACAACGCAAGTGAGGCATTTTAATTGGTGGCTGTGCTTCTTCCCCCTCTCGCTGCATCACTGAATCTTCTTTCGTGAATAACTTCCGTGTTTATTATCCGATCGACTTGAAATTTGGACAGTAGATTAAGAGAGACTAAAGTATTGTACATGCCAAATCTAAAGCTATATTTTGAAAATTGTTCCTGTAAAAACGGTTTTAATCGATTTGCGGGGGAACGGGGGGAGATATCTGAAATATGAAACAAACTTGATCTGCGTATGGTATACAGGAACCTACATTTCAAATTTGGTGTCCCTAGCTCTTGTAGTTGCTGAGATCGACGCTTCATACGGACAGACGGACAGACAGACGGACATGGCCAAATCGAAATCTCTTTGATACTGATCAAGAATATATATACTTTGTAGGGTCGGAGATGTCTCCTTCTGTCTGTTACATACATTTGCACAGATGTATTTACCCATTTTATGGGTACAGGGAGTAAAAAACCGCAAAAACGTTATCACGTAAGTAGTGTCTTCACACTATGGCCACTGCGTTTATAGTATTTATTAGATATTAGTTATTATTTTATATTTTAAGCTTATATTTTCTTCACTTCGCACTTCGCAGTTTTCACTTTACAGTGTGTACTTTGAACTTCGCACTCACACTGTGGCCACCACGTAATTGTCACTTCACTATTTATTGTATCAATTACAAATTTTAAACTTCTTTTCTTTCACCACTATTAACATTCTTAACAAACTTTTCAATTTGTTTATCGATTTATTGAACTTGCTTCGTTCGCTCAAAAATCAGAAGTGATCTTGGCTTAAGCTTTTACAACGAGCAAACCTTACCTGGGCTCCTCCGAGTCAGCCAGAGATATCTCCGCATAATCACGTGATAGTCTGGCAGGCAGTGTCATGCAGAGATATCACCTCATTATTAATATTGGTATTGGTAATGTGCGGAATGCTGCAGGCTAGTTCTGTCGCGCATTAGGAGTAGGAGTAAAGTGAACAATTAAAGAGAAACAATGTTCTCTTTTTTATTTACATTACTCTTAGGATATTTCACATTACGTGACTGCTCAAAGCTGCAGCTACCCTTACATTTTGTCTACTTTCTTCATCATATACGATTGTCTAATGCAAGAGAAAAATCCATACACTCGTCGCCTAATATCTTTCGAAAAGATCATCATTCATGCCTGCATACATATATTTGTATGCACATACATATGTACATACTATACTAATTGTTATTGTTTTTCCCAGCCATAGCCACCACGCCACGCTATGGCATACAGACTAACGTTCAGATTCCTGACAGATCTGCATCAAAAATTTGTTGCCACCCCCTTCCCTTGCAAGGCGGCATATGATGCCCCAAAACACGTTTTTCACAGTGGTATATGTATCTCCCACAGTTTCAAAGATAGAGTCACCTAATTCGGCATACAGACTAATGTTGACCAAAAAATTTGCGTTGAGTGCAAGACTGAGGTTTCGGCAACCCAGCTTCTGAAAATGATGCAATTCAATGCTCTTCAATCTGCCGCCGTGTTTATCATATTGCTTGTATTGATATTGATATTAATATTTCCTCAGACGCAATCAACCTTTTAACGCATTTGCCTAATCTATTATGGCAGTGCGATTACTGCGTTGTGTCGAATGACTCTCATTTTAAAATTGATTAAATAAGTGTTAAAGTGCAGAAACTTAAACTTCAATACGAAGAGCTAAAGACTAGTTTAAAGTAGACGCGTCCTACCAAATCTAGCCTCATTTGTGTTGCCAATCAGAACAATAACAAAGTGAATTGTGCTACTCTAAATTCTGTTGCTGAAGTTGCCGAGGTCAATGACCCAGATCAGTTGCCAGTCACTGCAGCTGATCTTTATTCTCTGCAAGTCAACAATAACTTTGTGACAGTGCGGAAAAAGCAAACCAAGAAGCGCGCAAACAATAACAACAAGCATGTTGTTGGTGTTGCTTCTAACTGTACTGGTCTGGAGGTAAAACACAGCCTAAGATATTTGCATGTTGGTCGATTTTCAACGCAAAAGGATCCAGAGGCGGTGTTAAAATATGTTGCTGACAAATTGAAAGTTAATTCTAATGCGCTCACTTGCTTTAAGCTGGTAAAGCGTGATGCTGTCTTAGCCACAATGCGCTTTGTCAATTTTAAACTTGGAATTCCTGAGCCTTTTTATTCAGATGTCTTCTGTGATTCGTTCTGGCCTTTATCTGTGAAAGTTGCCAGATTTGTACACAGACCAAGGGCTGATCCTGAAATTACGGCTGTTAATCTACAAGCCTCTAACCATCCTTTTAATCTACAAGCTTCTAACCATCCCCGCACATCATCGCCGATTCGGGATTGCTTCCAAAACGTTTCGCCAATTCCAAAAAACCCCAGTGAGTGACGCCAGTGGCGTCAATACTAGTCTTGTTGTATCAACTAGCTACCGACAATGCGTTAGAGAGTCAAGCTTCTCTCACGCACTCTCTCCAATTCGGATCTACAACAACAATTTCGTCAACTGCTATCAACTACTCTGCGTAACAACTGCTATACTGCCCAGGTGGTAAGCTTTTCGTGCCGCCGCAGCTCGGCTCTTCTCCTCATCGTCGCACTGCTGCCCTTACCTAAGAGTGGCACTGTCATCACCGGCTCTCGTTTTGCATATCGCCAAGACGCTTAATTACTTTTTGATAAGGCCTTTGCTCTCCGCGCCGTTACAATCGTCATCGCTTGGATTGTTTGGTGCTCTAGAACTCTTCGCTGCTGCTACAGTGCATACTTCGCTCTCTACGCCAGTTTGGCATCTCGTAGAACGCTCGCTTTGGTTTTCGCATAACTTGTTGGTGCCATCTACATTGCCGTCACTCCCGTGGGTACCTGCTCCTTCTGCTCATCAGATCGACGATCAATTAAGCATCTATTATCAAAATATCTCCGGAATGCGAACCAAGTCGCAATTGATTCGATTGACAACTTCCGATTGTGATTTTGATGTCATAGTTCTAGTTGAGACGTGGCTCAATTCTAATTTCTAGGATGCTGAGTTTCTTGACATCAACAAATTTCATGTCTTTCGTAAAGACAGAGACGCTGTTAAACTTCAGCGCTCGAGGGGTGGAGGTGTTATTGTGGCTGTGCGGCGAAATTTGCGAAGTTGGCTCGCACGCCTTGACATTGACTCTATTTGCATTTGCGTTTCATACATACCTCCAAACAGCGCTTTTGAACTGTATAAGGCGCATGTGGACAACGTTACCAATCTTCACTGGTCTAGAAGCCCACTAATTTCTCTGCGTTATGGGAGATTTTAATCTTGGCAAAATTATATGGTCTCCATTTCCTAATAATTCTACTTATTTGCCTTCTAACGTACATCACCCACAAGAAATGATTGTGGTTGATGAATTTTATAGTATGGGATTAACCCAAATTAATTCTAACTTTAATTTCTTGCAAAAAATATTAGACCTTGTTTTTCTAAGCATAGATGTTAATTAAAGCTTAACTCATTGCTTAAATTCACTTTCTAATTGTGACATGCACCATCTTTCTCTTCTACTTACCATAAAATTGTACTCTTTTTTACCTACTTTACGGCCCACCTATAGTAATATTTGTGATTTTGATTTTTACTTTGTAACTTCGATGTAATTAATAATTGTATCTCTGCTATTAATTGGAACCAAGTCTTATCGCATGTCAGTTTGAAGGCCTCTTATGATATTTTTGTATCAGTTATTTCCCGTAATCTTAATATTAATGTCCCTCTTAAAAGGCGTTACTCTCGCAAAATGCCTTGGTACACAAAAAGGGCTGAAAAAATTTAAAAACTTGCGCAATAAATTTAATAAAAGTTATTTTAGGCACCATAGACCCTCTGATTGGGATAGATATCGTCAGTATAAGCGGAAATCGAGTATTTGAATAAATTTCTTTATAACCAATACAAATTGAGCATAGAACATGGGATCAAGAGCTGCCCCAAAATGTTTTGGACTTTTATTAAATCCAAGAAATCTTCGTCATCCTGATTTAGGTATTGCTAACCTCTTTGCTAGGTTTTTTAAATCGAACTTTGAGCCTTGGATTGAGTGTGTTGATGAAATTACTCACAGCTCCACTGAAACTTTCTTAAATGTTGGAAATATCAGAGTATCAGAGGCAGATATTTTTGATGCGGCCAGTAACTTAAATATCTCAGTGAAGCTTGATTGTGATGGTATATCTCCTGTTTTTCATAAATCATGCATTAGTACACTCAGTGTACCTCTGCTAGTAATTTTTTCTAAATGTCTAGCTTCTGGCATTTTTATTGATAAATGGAAGCAAGCTACAATCACGCCAATATTCAAGAATGGCCATAAATGTGATATTAGGAATTATAGAGGCATTGCCAAACTTAGTAATGTTTCTAAATTATTTGAGCGCATAATAGCTAAGCACATTGCTTTCTTAATAAAATCATATATTGATCCTAGGCAATAGGGTTTTTACCAGGGAGATCTACTGTGACTAATTTATCCGTTTTTACAATCTTTGTATCAAGAGTTTTTCCCGTCGCTGCCAGGTAGACACAATCTATATTGATTTTTCTAAAGCCTTTGATAAAGTTAGTCACAGTATTCTAGTTATGAAATTGTCGAAGTTTGGGTTTCACTCATCGATCTTGAACTGGTTCAACTCATATCTGAGTGGTCGTTCTTATCGTGTTGACACAAATAATACTCTATCTTCTTCTTTCCTGGCTTCCTCCGGTGTTCCTCAAGGGAGCTCGCTAGGTCCCTTGCTTTTCATTATATTTGTTAATGATATTGGCAGTTGTTTTAAGTCTGCAGACTATCTTTTATATGCGGATAACCTTAAATTGTTTAGTTGCATTTCATCACTGTGGGATGTGTTGAACTTGCAGCAGGACTTATTCAATTTCTCAGATTGGTGTATTCGTCACCATCTGGCTCTAAGCTTGTCCAAATGTTGCTTTGTAACTTATAGTAAATGCCTATACTCATTTAATGCTTCCTATTTGTTAATGGGATATGTGCTAACACGGAAAAATGAAGTTTTAGACTTAGGAGTTATATTTGACTCAAAATTTCTTTTTGTTGAACATATAAATTATATGTTGCCTAGAGCATATACGATGGCAGGTTTTGTGAGGCGCAACTCCTCTCAATTTAATGATCCTTATACCAGACTGGCTTTATATTTTGCTTTTGTCAGATCAATTTTAGAATACGCATCTATTATTTAGAACCCTTCCGCAGTGGTACACTGTACTAGAATTGAGCGGGTACAAAAACGGTTTCTTAAATTTGCGTTAAGCCCTCTCCATTTTATGGTACCTTTCCCCTCATATAGATGTCGATCTCGTTTAGTGCACCTGTCTACGCTAGAGGATAGGCGAGCGATTGCTGCTCTAATATTTATAAATAATATTATTATTGGTAATATAGATTGCTTAGTCCTTCTTGCTAATATAAACTTTTGTGAACCGGGTTGACAATTGCGAAACTGTATGCCATTTAATGTGGGTTTTCACAGAACTGTCTATGCTCTTAATGAGCCCCGAAGTCGAGCTCCGAAATATTATAATGAGTTGCCAACTGACATGCGGTTTGACTTTAGTCAAAACACATTTCATATTAAGGAACTACTTAAAAAGTTCTTTGTATAATTCTTATTATATAATTCAAATTTGTTACCTTAATATTATTATTATAATTTTAAAATTAAGTATGCTAAGCTAGATCTAGAATAACCAGAAAGTCCTTTGACATTGGCTAAGAATAAATAAATAAATAAATAAATAAAACACGGTAAGTGGGAACTGTCAAAAATTGGCTGAATATATATCCGGAACTATGAGAAAATTCTATTTGAAAATTTTATGATAATCTCAGTATGCGCCAGCTGCTTTCTAACAATGTGAAAGTGCAAAAGAGATAAAATATTTCTCTCTTGAATCGCTATCTCGGCCTTAAAACTTATAAGTGCGACTAAAATCGCCATATTGCTGATGTCTCTTAGACTCTGCCTATGCGTTGCTATCGATCTACGGTAGATGGCGCGCTGCTGCTTGAGTCAATTATTTTTGTGAAATCACGGTTTCGTTAATTTTAATAGTTTAAGTTTATGAATTAATTCTTATATCCTAGCAGAGGCTATTATAATTTTGTCTCGAAATGTGTAGTGGACTCAAGGAGACGTTTACGACCCAACAAAGTATTTATATTCTGAATCAGCACGAATAGCCGAATCGATTTAGCGATGTCCGTCTGTCCGTCTGTTTCTATGCAAACTAGTCTCTCAATTTTAAAGCTATCGTAATGAAACTTCTTTTTCCTGCAACCGGATCCGGCCAGATCGGACTACTATGACATATAGCTGCCATAGGAATGATCAGTCGACAACTATGTTTTTGTATGAAAACTTTTTTGTTCATAAAGATATCCTCACCCAAACCAAATATCTGAAGAGTTTATACAATCTGACCAAAGTTGGTGAAAATCGGACCACTATATCACATAGCTGCCATAGCATTGGGTGAAAAATGAGTTTTTGTATGAAAAACTTCTTGTATTACATCCAATCAGACGAAAATTGAGATTTGTATAAAAACATTGCTGCTGGGGTATATAGCTTCGGCACTCCGAATATAGCCGTTCTTTCTTGTTTAGTTAATAGAAAGTGAATGATGCTGGGCCGATTAGCTACAAATTATCATTATAATTATTATTATGAGTAATTCGGACCAGCAGCATTCACACACATTCACATTCGTATGGATATATTGATCGATTTTCACTACATGTGGCGGTGGGTTGATATTTGACAGTACCAACATGTGATATCTTTGCCGCCAAATTTTTGCTGACTGCGGTGCACATATTCGAAGTGCATGGCATTTA
The DNA here is from genome assembly GCA_035043065.1 of Hirtodrosophila confusa. Classification (NCBI taxonomy): domain Eukaryota; kingdom Metazoa; phylum Arthropoda; class Insecta; order Diptera; family Drosophilidae; genus Hirtodrosophila; species Hirtodrosophila confusa. Next base: position 415,426 of record JAWNNI010000130.1, on the reverse strand, counting down.
CGGTAACAGAATGCGAGACATGTGGACTTGCGCCACATTTTAATTGTTTTAAAAATGTTCACTTAAATTAAGTATAGACTTTTTCGCAACCTTCCGTTATTGTCTGGATGTTAGTATTATTCTTCCAACTTAATCAAAAATATTTTAAGAACTTCGCCTTTATTATTGCTTAATTGATCGACTTCAAAGACATCGTAATAGCCCACACATCAAATCATTATGAAAGTGGCTCAACTATTTACGAAAGTCTACCCCCACGAGAGGGAAATTTGAGATACGCTATTTTTATGAATTTCTAACGGTGGACGAAAGTAGTCAAATTCAAAATAATGCACTTTAATCTAAATATTTCGCCGGCAAGCCGGGGTATAACCAGCTAGTAACTATAAGTTTTCAGTCCACAGATACTGTTTAGTGTTTAAAAATAGTTCTAGACACATCGCATATAGAAAATATTAATTATGGTAATATCTGTATCATTTCAGAGCAACTTGACCGAATTGAAGAGGGTATGGATCAAATAAACGCCGATATGAGGGAAGCCGAAAAAAACTTAAGTGGAATGGAAAAGTGTTGCGGTATTTGTGTACTACCCTGCAATAAGTAAATAAGCAAAGATATTTATTTCATCAGTATGTTAATTACATTTGTAGTACCAAACTATTTTTGGGGTTTGTGAAATGTCCGTCTGTCCGTATGAACGCAATTTATTTCCACACCCTTGAAGCTAGAGGTTCCAAGCTTGGTACACATGTACCCTTAATTTATGAAGTGTCGAGATCGATGATGCTGGTTTTCGTGACCATTTCGCTGATTTTCCGTGACTCGTGTCTTATTCTCAAGTGCTGTCTGAGGAGACAGATCATCAGGACCAGACAACATATTCCTAGCGACGCAGACTTTACTGACACGCCGCCCTTCAGTTCCTTGATGAAGTTCAGATTCTCCGCATTTAGACGATGCAGGAACGGTAGGCTTAGCACGTCGTCATGCCCGGTGATGTTCAGCACGCTGTTCCTGTTGAAAAACTTCGTGGCGCTTATGATTGCTGAACGGTCAAAGGTTACCAAATGTGTGCCGCTCAGGAGTAGCTGCGAGCCGCAATCGATGCTGACCCTGGCCGTGTGGTCGTTAATTATGACAAGTCCGTCATCGACGACTGTTAATGCATCTAAGTTGCTGGGTTGTCTTGCATTGGACGATGCCACCAGCATGTAGTGCTTGCGCGCACATGTTGTTGGTCATCAACTCGCAGAACGCGGCGGTGGTGGTGGGCGCAGATTGTGACAGCCAGTATTCTAGAGCCGCAGTCTGCCACCACATTGTCGGCCAACTGCAAGGTCTTCCCCTTGTGTGCGATAGGGTAGATTACTACCTTCTTACATTCGTACTTAACTAAAGGGTATCTTTTAATAAGGTGAATTACATTGTCGGATTGGAAAATCTTAATGCTAGATACTTCCATCAAATTTGTTACAGATATTAAGGTAGACTGACCGACAAGAGTGGACTTTAAATAGTCTTGATCTAGGATTGCTGTGTTCATTATATTTGACTTGGCTAGTTTCATAGTGAACATTGAATTTTGAATTTCAGTAATCAACATTCTATTCCTTGTGAGTAGTAGCTCTGAGGACCAGCTCGACCGTATTGCTACTGTCTGTGTCCATACGTACTTGGCCTTCGCGCAAGTTTAACAATTTGAGACAACCTCATTCGCCTAGTCATTTTTGGTTGCTTGACATTCTCTTGGGCGGCTCTATGTGCACGATTATGTTCCGTCGTAAATATTTCTGACATTTCGTTCTTATCGAAGATGTTTGCCATAAGGTTCTTACAATGCCAGAACCTTTTTGCCGGAAAGGCCCTCACTAATTCGTTCTGAATGTGAGCCAGAACGGGTAGGCCGCAGTGCATCGCGCTTACCACCCAGGACTTATGACCAGCCTTAGGATCTGAAAGAGCGATTCTTTGCTAATAAAGTTTAGAAATAGAATAAAATTCCGTCTTAACGTGAACCTTGCTTCTTCTAGGACAATTTGGTTCCTGAAGTTCAAGGGCTTATCTGTGCCGACAATAGTATAAGTGAGAGACACCTCGCTATGCACTGTCGCTGCGTCAGTCCCAGGATCCTGATCTTCAACTGCATTGACATGTTGTTGCGAAAGCGTATCGGCGACGTGGTTTTCTTTCCCAGGTTTGTAAAACACATTTGCATTGTGTTCATCGATAAATGCCTTCTATCGCTTAATTTTTGCGTTTGGTTTTCTTTTCGAGACCGCAAACGAGAGAGGCTGGTGGTCTGTAAAGATGTTAATACCTTTTGTCTCGTTCAAATAATGTCAAAACTTCCCTAACGCCCATACGATTGCGAGCAACTCCCTCTCGTTTGTCGATAGATCATTTCCCTATCTTTGGGCGGCCTCGAAATCATTGTAATCGGACGACCGTTCTATGAGAGAACTGCTCCAATACCGTAAGCTGAGGCGTCCGTCGTCAAATCGAACGGTAGTCCGAGTAAAGGAGCATGACATCTTCTGACGCCAAAATATCCCTCAACTTCTCAAATGCGTGCCGTTCGACTTTGTTAAATCCGATAGCGATTATTTCACTCCCTGTACCCATAAAATGGGTAAAAAAGGGGTACTAAATCTGTACAAATGTATGTAACAGGCAGAAGGAAAAATCTCCGACCATATAAAGTATATATATTCTTGATCAGTATCAAAAGAGATGTCGATTTGGCCATGTCCGTCTGTCCGTCTGTATGAACGCGTCGATCTCAGCAACTACAAGACTAGCTCTTACACCAAATTTTAAATGTAGGTTCCTGTATACCATACACAGATCAAGTTTGTTTCATATTTCAGATATCTCCCCCGTTCCCCCGCAAATCGATTAAAACTGTTTTACAGGAACAATTTTCAAGATATAGCTTTAAGATTTGGCATGTACAATACTTTAGTCTCTTTTAATCTACTGTCCAAATTTCAAGTCGATTGGATAATAAATACGGAAGTTATTCACGAAAGAAGATTCAGTGATGCAGCGAGAGGGGGAAGAAGAAGCACAGCCACCATTTAAAATGCCTCGTACCACGTGCCTTGGATTTTGTGTCTTTGTGTGTATGTGTAAGTGGACGTAGATGTGATTGGATGTTTTAGACCTGGGTACAGGGAGTTTCGTAGTCGGGTATACTCGACAATAGCATTCTTACTTGTTTTTTATTCAAAATGTTTTTGGTAGCACTGGTCTGTGGCTCTACTTACATTTTATTCTCTTAGTTAATATTGTTCGATGTCGACGTTACCTCCGCAAAAAAAAAATCTAAAATATCTTTTAGAAACTAAATACATGATTCTTAATATTAATAACCAAGCCCTACATCCGTTGAGCGCCCGACTGCGCTGCCGCTGCAGTCCGAGGAATTGCTGACCTTGCGCCTCGTGCAAGGTTTCAGCTTACCATCGCGGCCCGCTTGTTGCAAAACTGCATGATCGGCATGCATCTATTAGACTGAACCCAAAAGCCAAATTAGGCTACATTCAGTCAGCGGGTTATTAACAAAATTAGACAAATTTGCAAACAATTTTTGACCCCACACCCCCTTCCACCGCATATGAGCAAAATCTCTATCTTCCAGACCAGTATAGATAGGCAAATTATACCGGACTAGGAATAGAGTATTCTGCTGTCGGATACTGTAATAATTCACGTGCGGTCTGCACCTTGAAGAGCTGGTGATGGGTGTAGTCGTCCCTGTGTAAGCGCTTGTGTTCCGGCTTCCGGCTCGTCGGTGATGGGGGTGGGTCGGTTTTCGCTGGACACCTACGATGCTCCTTTTAACATAATGAATGTTTATTAAGTTAATCGTGTACTATTATGGAAGGAGGGAAAAAAATTAGAGAACGGGAGAAGGAAGGAGTACAAGAGGATATAGGGCAGGACCAAAGGGTCATGCAAGAAAAGAAGAAAAAGAAAAACTTAGGCTTCAAGCCATTGAGGCACTCTTTATTAGTACACCGTGAGACCCACTGGTGTACACGCCCACCCTGCCATGATCCTGGCTTTGCCTGCTTCAACTCCTATTTTGCCTGGATTCCTTTGATTGCCCCTAAGGACTGCCTATCGCCGGTCGATGTTGCATGGTTTCCAATTCATAGAAATTTATTTCATTTTTAAGCTACAAAATAGCGTATAATTAATGAAATCCATATTTAAAGGTAATATATTTAACTAATAAATTAAGTACTGTGTATGTGTATGTGCATTTAAAGGTTTGGGCCTGGTAGAACATGGTTATAAAGATCAAAAAAAGAAAATTAATTATCGAGCGAAGAAAGGTGGCAAATCTATAGGCACAAAAAAATGGAATATATTTGATGTTCTCAGAAAATATCATGGAGTAATTAACTCCACTCCGCATTACAGCATTGATCTACCTTCATCATCAACACAAAAAAAAAGAAAAAAAATTAATAATAAAAAATATATATATTTAGAATGTTGGCTAATCTATGTTCCCGAGTCTATTAAAATTCATTTACTCCTAGGTAGAAAATGTATGTAAGTTTAACCATCATATTACAATATTCTAAAGGTCTTCATAACAGAGCAAAAATTATAAAATATCTAAAATATACAAATAATAAAGAGTTAATAATATAATATAGTTCTCCTAGGTAATTGTTACTCATACTGATTAGTTATAATGACATACAAACCATAGATTATTTGTAATTACTTCAAGTTAAAAGCGTAGCATGCAATGCTAGATTAGTTTATGCTCCGTGCATCAAATTACATTAATTATGAGTACCAAATTTGTTCCTAGAGCTAGTCATGCGAAATTCGATCCCCGGTTGCGAAATTGTAAGCCCAATTTATTTTATTATTTTTGAAAGTTATCCACAAAATGTCGATCTCGACACTTCATAAATTGATGGTATACACCAACAGGTGTACCAAGTTTATACGTTATATTTAAAATCTTATAAAATCAAGCGGACCCCTACAATACGTCCGACTGCAATGTTCTTACTTTTTACATTATTCAGTTGATATTTAAAGTAGTATAATTGCTAACCACACAGATTCCATTTATTGCTACAACTCGGCCGTGATGTATAGGATCTCCCGATTCTATTTGATATACTTCTGGTGATAAGATTGCTTAGATTAACTTATTTATTTGAACCATTTTTAGTTTTAATTTCTTTGTGCTTACTTAGTATATATTGTTCTTTAGTTTCATGGTTACTTTGATGGCTACTTTGATCGCTACTTTGGTCGCTACTTTGATCGCTACTTTGGTCGCCATTTTGGTCGCTACTTTGGTCGCTACTTTGGTAGCTACTTTGATCGCTACTTTGATCGCCACTTCGATTTTCACTTTGTTCTATATTTTGACTATTTTCAGCTTCATCTACACTTTCAGCATTTTCATCTTCATTTGTAAACTTAGGTTTCATATTATGAATTGCCTATGTCCCTGAGTAAGTTATCTTTGTCTGTTGAAAGTTCTCTACATCTTTCACTACATATTTATCGTTGCCTAAGACTTTCGTGACCACATAAGGTCCTTTAAATTTAGGTTTTAACTTGATTGAAATTCCTGATTGTGAATCATAATTTTTAACCATTACATAATTTCCTTTAGAAAAAATGATTGCCGTATTTCTTTTTGAATCTACATAATTTTTATTATGAATTTGTAATGCTTTTTCGCTAATTTGTTCTAAGTCTCTTTGATTTTCATTTCGATTTTTGTTAATTATATTTTCTTTCAGGCTATCTATAATGTTTCCTTTTTGTTTTGTGCCAAAAAGCATAACGCTGGGATATTCACCTATGCTTCTATTCTTTGTATTGTTTATAACATACTCCACATCATCCAATGTCTTATGCCACGGTGCATTTTTATACTCTGCTCCCGAAGGGAAAAGAGTAGATTGGGTTTGCGAAATGTCCGTCTGTCCGTATGAACGCAATTTTTTCCACACCCTTGAAACTAGATCAACCAAACTCGGTACACATATTGGTGTATACCCTCAATTTATGAAGTGTCGAGATCGACCCTCCACCACCATCCATTCCCCCGCAATTTCGCGGAAACCTAAATCTTTAAGAAATTTTTTTGAACTAGAGCCACCAAATGTGGCACACAGACTAATGTTGACCTCCTTGAAAAATCGGCATCACAAATACTTTCCCACCCCCACTCCCTTCCGCACAAGTCGGAAGAGCTTTCCCCAAAACACGACTTTCATCTCCTACAGTTTCACAGCTAGATTGACCAAATTTGACACACACACGACTGTAGACGTCCTGCACAATTAAGCAAAGAAAAATGTTGCAACCCCCACCCTCTTCCCACGCAAATGATCAAAATCTGTATGTCCAGTCACCAAAATTTGACATACATCCTAATGTTGAGCTCCTTGACAGATCTGCATAAAAAATTTTTGCCAACCCCTCCCCCGCGAACGTGCCATAACCATATCTCCTACACCTGTACAGGTAGAGTCACCAAATTTAGCACGCTACTACTGCTGTTGACTCCCTTGACGGATTTGACAAAAACAATCTTGGGCGTCCCCCCCAATTCCCCCGCAATTAAACAAAATGTATCTCTTAAACACCTGTTCAGGTAGATTCACCAAATGTGAAATACAGACTACTGGTTTTTCTCTCTTTGCCACGCCACAAACAACCAAATTATACCGGACTTGAGAACGAGTATTCTGCTGTCGGGTACGTCAACGGCAACGTTCTTACTTGTTTTTGTATTTAGTCCGTATTTTCATGTTCGCGATCTTTCGTAACCGCACGTTATGCGGCGCGCACCTCGGTCAGTTGGGCGGGAGGTGGGTTACATTTATGATTGGGTTCGCGCGGTAACAAGCCCGTGCTTGGTGTCGTTGGGCCACTTGTACGTACGGTTTATTAGTACATCGACGTCCATAAAGATTTAAAAACGTTTTTATCGATTTGCGGGGGAGCGAGGAGAGATATATGCAATAGGAAAATGACTTGATCTGCGTATGGTACCTACATTCCAAATTTTTAATGTATGGATTGACGCGCTCATCTGGACAGACAGACGGACAGACGGACATGGCCAAATCGAATTTTCTTTTGATACTGATCAAGAATATATATTGAAAGGAGGCTTATAAGCAGTGTAATGGAGAATAGCGCAAGGAGCACAAGTGCATGGAGCGCGGATAGATTTGATTGAACAGGCGTGATTAGTTATAGTTGTAGCTATAAGGATATTTTAGGTTAGTAGCAAGAAGCCGAAAAGACTTGTGTAGCGCAAGGAGTGCCAGCGCCTGGCGCGCTGTAGCTATAAACTATTAATAATAAACATTAAAATTTAAGCCGTTAGCAAACGCGTTTGAATTTAAACATAACGATCCTGTCACGGCAAGTAAGCACGGCCGATATCGTTCGCAATCCTGCAACCAGAGCGCTTCAGCCAGAGTAAAAGCTCTGAGGTGAATAGCGAAAGCTCTGAGGTGGAGAGCGAAAGCTCGTGGTGGGATTTGACTTTTCAGGCTCACGCATTGCTGAACCGGGCAGAGTAGATCAGTTGGTACGAGAGATAAGAAGCGACAAGACGTACGTCGGAAAACACGGAAATAGAGTAAGTCGAAAGCGGTTAGGCGGTACAGTGCAGCAGGGCACGTTTAGACATAGAAAAATAACCGTGAGACGCAGAGCGACGTGCATCCCGCCGTCCGTGTGAGTAATCGCAGCATCGTTAAAACTAATTGTAGTGCAAAGCCAGGATTATCCTGCTACCGATGTGATTACATCGGGCATTGTAGAGTAGTAGTTGTATTAGACCACTTGACCGGTAGAGCACCAGCGGTAAGATCCTGGTCGGCTCTTCCTCATTCATCCCTACAGAGTTCTACGAGGGCGTAGAACTAACACACATATCTACTCTAGAACATTTCCTTTCCCTGCGTCCAGCGCATTTTACAAATATTCTTGTAAGTGCTGGACTCATGCAGACTGAGATCTGTACCCCCGGATCTTATGGGGTCGGAGATGTCTCCTTCTGCCTGTTACATACATTTGCACTGATTTAATACCCCCTTTTACCCATTTAATGGTACCCCTGTACCTGTAGAGGGATATTATCCTTATTATTGATCCTGTGCTAATTAGTGGGGTTTCTGTTAAAAGTGAGTTATCATCTGATTACCTACCTGTTATCTTTAATCTCTCATTTACCTTCAAAATAACGAATAAAACATATTCGGAATCTTTTCAAGCACCTTATGAATGAGGAATATTACTTAAATCAAAGAATATAAAGTCATACAGAAGGCGCATCTCATACAACGAAAAATGTTCTATGAGGGGACTCATTTCAACGTACCCATATTTTGCTTGGTGAGCACTTACTTAAATACTCGTATATGTCGTTAGCCAGCGAGAGTTTTTCAAGGCAGTAGTGCAGTGGGATGTGGTGCGGCGCGTTGTCACGGTGGACGACCTGTGTTCAAGCCCAACTGGTGGCAGCTGGCTAATAATAATAATGTTTTGTTTTTTTTTTGGTAATTGGTATTATTTTTCAACTGTTCGGTTTGCTGTATTTAATTTATTTTTATTATTTGTGATTGATAGAAGCGGACAGATAGATAAACATATGAATGGATAGACAAAGGTTTATTATTTTACATTTAATACTTCTATTAATTTAAAAAATTAAATTAATTAAATATATGTAGACAAGCAGCTTCATAAAAAAATAACGGTTGATTGAAAAGTTGAAGCATACAGAATCACAAGGCATACAGAATCACACAAGCAACAATTTTGTCGTTCTGTTAGGACGAGGTAACGGTAACGGTTCTAAAAATAGATTTCGTTTTGCTTCGACATCAGCGAGCCAAACCTCGCCAATTTTTGTAACACAGCTGGCATTCGCTTTCGCTTTCGGCTTGGTTTTTTTTTAAGCTCGCGATTTAGATACTCTACTTTTTATAAATTAGGTTACTGCTATTATTTGGCCTATAAAATATATATTTCATTAATGTTATTAAATAATGGAAAATGTATTTTTGATTTTATTTTTGACTAAGCGTACATGGCCACCATTTTAATTAACTGGCTGTGTAAATTTTTTTTCTCTGAAGATAGAGTATTTACGTTTCGGCGCTTCAAAGTGGAGTTTATACGCACACTTTTCTATACATATGTAAAAATTTCATTTTGGAAAAGAATTTGTGTGGCAAAAATGTATTGCTTTTTGTCTCTGCATTTTGTAAAGTTATTCGTTGATTTGCAATTGAAGCGAGCAGTTATAATGAGCGCATGCAAGCAAACAATGGATACACCAAAATACTGGCAATCGGGCATCAGATTCTGTTGCGTGTGCCGAAAATCCAAGCGAGGCAATATAAATTTGAGGCTTTTCAAATTTCCTGATGCCGTCCGTCCGTTCTTTGTCGGTCCATCCGTTTGTCTGTCAATCTATCCGTTCCTAATTTTGTCCCTCTCTATCAACCTTAAAGCAGAATAAGAGAAAATTTATCAATCCGGATAACACAAAAACAATTCCAATTAACAGAAAAAACCAATAATAAAAATAATTAAATGTTACCCCATCATCATCGCCCCAGGCAGGTTTGAACCTCAGGTCCTTCAAACAGCGTACTGCATCACTTCCCTCTGCACCACTGCCACTAATTATTAGCAGTGACAAACGGCAGATAACTGTGCAACAAGCATAAAAGAGAATGAAAGCTGTGATTTGGACTGTGCATGCCGAGGCTTGGCTCGTTTGAAACGAAGCAAACGGAATCTATTTTTAGAATGTTTACCCCGTTGACCGCCTGCCCGCATCATCAAACGTGAAAACAAATCGACGAAATTTTTGCTTGTGATGCGCCTTCTGAATGACTTTATATTCTTTGCTTAAATTCAACACAACACGAAGAAGCTCCCTAATTTCTCTCAATAACTGACAGTTTAACCACGACACACCCACGGAGGCCCTATCCAACGAATCAAGGGTTGGACACGGCGACTCCTGGTCACTGGGGTGGTTGCCATACAAGTAAGAGCACGCAAACTCTTTCACACCGATTAGATTAATAAAGATACTACGAAACTTGATTCTGGTGCGTTTTCATTTGGCTTTGGGTAAACGATTTGAGGAAAGGGAGCCCAGCGTCTCAGAAACAAACAAATTTCTGTGTCAGACCTTGGCAATGGCAAGCTAATCCCGCGCCACTCAAAAGAGGTCGTTACACTCCCCTTTCGATATAGTCCCCGCTCGTATGTGTAGCAGGTACCGTCGGGAAGTGCCGCAGGACATTTTCACATTTCCCCCTCCAGGACACTTGACCCTTATCGAAAAGGCTGTTGATGTTGTCTCTCCTGCGGAAAATGTATGACAACTTTCTAATTTCTATGTTGTGGACATCTAGGATGCTTTCGCAATTTGCATACTCGGCCAACCTGGCCCACACCATGGCGCAGTGTGTTATTGTTAATTTATGAATTGCGTCAAGCGTTCACGCAATTCTTCCACCTTCCCTCCTTTTTCAAACCAAATGCGATCGCAATGCCTTCGACCGCTTTCTTCCGGCCTTGGCATACCCAACGCGACCCTACGTCCGGGTTCTTGGACTCACCAGTCTCCATATTTATCATACAAATTTATTTTCTTAAACTCCTTTTATTGTTGATTATTTAATCAACTTTATTATTATTATTTCCAAAATCATGCAAAAATAATTAATTTTATATAATTGGTTTTGTTTCGTTTTGTTTTTATATTCTGTATAAGAAAATTTTGTTTGGAAAAGAGTGTATTAAGTTTGTGCAATGTCCGTCTGTCTGCCTGTCTGTCTGCCCGTTTGTCCGTCTGTATGAATGCATCGACCTCAGCAACTACACCAGCTAGAAACACCAAATTTGGAATGTAGAATGTACCAAACGCAGATCAAGTTTTGTTTCCGATTTCAGATACTTCCCCCCCCACTGCTTCAGCAATTCGATTAAACCGTTTTACAGCCTTGAATTTGGCATCGGATAATATGCAAGAAATTATTCACGAAAGAAGATTCAGTGCTGGAAAAAGGAGGGGAACAAGAAGCACAGCCGCCCTTTAAAATGCCTCTTTATCGCTGTGGCTCGTGTGAATGCGGCTTTGTGTTTATAGGGGGGAAGCATTAAAAGTCGAAAAGTGTGGGACTTTCACCCCTAAACCTAACCCCTACTCTCAGTTTCCCTCTCGAGGTACATAGCCGTTAGGTATTACTTCACGAGGGGGAGATGGCATGAAAGCCTCATCTAGAGTCTCGCCTAGAGTTTGAATTCAAGTTGCGCTCTCTTTCAGCGCGACGCAAGGATTTTATGATCTCTGCACATGTGTTGCTTTCTGCAATCCAATTGTTTTGCGAGCTAAGTAGGATATCCATCAAGTCAGTGACTGTAAATGGCCTCCCAATGCCTAGGCTTAGCCTTTCCCGTTCAGCAGAAAATCAAGGACAGACAAGAAATACATGTTCTGCGTCTTCTATAGTCCGCGCACAGTGTGTGCAATACGGATCAGTCTCGTGCTTAAACCTATACAGATAGGATTTAAAACACCCATGTCCGGTCAAAAGTTGCGTCATGTAGAAGTCAGTTTGGCCGAGTTTTCTGCTCACCCATGGTTGTAATTCAGGGATGATGCGCCCTGTCCAGCGTCCGTTGGGAGCGTGCTGCCACCTCTCCTACCATCTCGCCATGGAAGATTCTCTTCTAGCAGTTTTGGGCTCATTGCTTAGGGTTTCTGCGGCTAGTAGATCGAGTGGGGCCATCCCAGCTAATACCAGCGCTGCATCTTCGAAGACGGTGCGAAATGCGCTCAGTACCCTGAGTGTACATGAACGATAGGATGCTCTACAGCTTTGACCGTAGCTCTTGACTTCCATTGCGGGTGCCCACACTTGCGCCGCGTACAGGATTATGGATCTTACCACATTCGCGATGAGCCACCTGCTTCGTTGACGGGGGCCTCCGATATTAGCCATTATGCCGGCCAATGCAGTTGTCGCCTTTGCAGCTTTCCCGGCAGTGTACTCCAAATGTTGTTTGAAGCGTAGCCTATGGTCAATCTTTACACCAAGATATAATATGGCCGGCTTGGTGCTGATTGCACACCCTGACACTTGTATGGTGGCAGATTCGACCATTTTTCTGCTGCTTATAAGCAGTGTTTCCGTCTTGTGGGCTGCAAGAGAAAGGACGTTCCTTCGCCACTGTTACGATGGCGATGTCGTCTGCAAGGCCCACAATTTGTGTGCCTTGCGGTGTCTTTAACCTCTGCACGGCGTCGTACATGACGTTCCACAGCATTGGGCCCAGCACCGATCCTTGTGGCACGCCACCAGTGATTTTGTGCTGTAGCCGTCCGATGGATGTGTCAAAAAGCAGCACTCGGTCTCGGAAGAAGCTGCATACCACACTAACGAGGTATTCCGAGAAACCCAGCTGGTGCAGTGCATATACGATGGCATGCCAATTAGCCGAATTAAAGGCATTTCGGACGTCGAGCTTTGTTTTTAGGCAGTACTCCTTGCGACCACCTCTCCACCTAGTGCCGTCCATCGCTCTGCTGGATATGTCCACTACCGCCTCGATGGCGTCAATCGTGCTCCGCTTCCTTCTGAACCAAAATTGCCAGACGGGTTTGTATCTGCTAACAGATTACCACCCGTGAGGGGACCCCATCCGGTCTCGGTGCCTTGTCCGCGTGTATACGCGCCGCTATCTGTCGGACTGCAGCTGCTCCAGTAAGATGGGCTGGCGCTCTGGGTACAATGGCTGTAAGAAGGGTTGGTGGCTGCTCCGGAAACAGCGTGACAACTATTGCCTTAAGCTGGTCAGGGTCTACTGGCATTAGGCGCCTGCGTAGTTTCCCCATGACTAGCTTGTACGCTGTGCCAAACGGCTGCACGTCCGCTTCTTCGCATATGTCCTTCCAGCATTGGTTTTTGCTCCTTTTTATAGCCTTCGCCAGTACGCCTCTTTTTGCTTGGAACTCTTCGAGCAATTGGGAAAAGCATGGTCAACCATGGTTGCGCTTAAGCCGACGTCTCGCTCCTATACACTCCCTTCGGGCATCCGCTATGTCATCATTCCACCAATGGACTGGCCTTCGCCATGTGCTTCTCTTTTTTCTTTAGCATTGCTGCATCGCACGCACTGCCTATTGCATTGGCCACATTGTTGGCGTACTCATCCGCGTCCACACTGACTCGTATCTGCGTGCTGTTCATCATCAGTTGGAGGGCCTGCTCGTCCAGTGTTGCTTGGGCCCAGCCCGAATTAGATGGCAGTCTGATGCGTTGCGGTTGTGTGCCGATTGTGCAAAGGATTGCCTGGTGGTCGCTGTGCGTGTATTCGGTGGATACACACCATTTTACGCATCTTGCCAGCATCGGATTGGCGAAAGCGATGCCTATAACTGATCCTCTTCTTGCTTTGCTGAAAGTATGTTCGTTGCCTGTGTTAAGGAGTGACACATTCAGCAACGCTAGGGCCTCCAGTAGAATTCTTCCTTTCGGCATGGTCCTGCTGCTCCCCCATTCAATCGCCCAGGCATTGAAATCCCCTGCGATCAAGACAGGTGATCGACCTCGCGCATCGTCTACCATGTCCTCCACAATATCTGCAAACTCGGTCAGTTGGATGCTGGGTGCGATGTAGCAGCTGTATATGTATATGCCATTAAGCTTGGCTTTGGCATATCCCCTGACTACTCCTTGTTTAGTAATTTGCAGCGCTGGATGGCCACAACTCCAGATTGCTGCTCCTCTGCCTTGGTTCTGGACCCAGCTGCTGTCTGATTTAGTGCGATATGGCTCGCACAGTATTGCCACATCTATATCGTGTTCGCGCACAGTCTGTGTGAGCAGATCGTGTGCGGCTCTGCAGTGGTTTAAGTTTAGTTGGATAAACTTAATTTTTGAGTCCTCTAGCGGCCTTCACGTACGACGGACACGCTCTAGTGAGTGTATGGTGTGCCGTATTCTGAGTTCCTAGTCTCGCACATAGAATGCAACATGCCTCGCTACTGCAGTCTTTGGAAGCGTGGCCGTCTCCACCGCATTTGAAGCATTTCTTTGATGCATCCAGTTTACTTCTGCATCTGGCTGCCGTATGGCCAAACTCAAGGCACTTGTAGTACCCAAACTGCCCATCCGATTCGCACTTTTCCTGTTGCCAAAAGAGCGCTCGCTAGATCATTGGGGAGGATCATCGTGGCTATCTGGGTGCCACGGTAACCCTTGCGCAGCCTCGTCGCAGACTCTGCCGGTAGGTCTCCTTATATGCTCAAAAAGGCAGCCTGCAGTCCCTCGACAGCTGTTGTCCACTCGGGGATGTCCCTTATTTCCAGGAGCACCTTCTCCGTGATCGTCTTCACGTCTGCCTTGTCCCCCAGCACCTCTTGCACTGCCTGCTGCAGCTTGGATGTGGCTTCGCCTGGTGCTTTGCCCATTTGGAGAAGTAATTCGCCTGCTGCGGTTCTCCGAACACCGCACACGCTTCCTTGTACTGCTGCAGGTTGCTATTGGTCTGGTCGGACGCTAGGACATTGGCATAGTCAGCCGGGTCCTTGCACGTGACCATGATGGCATCTGGTTGGCATCTCCGCCGCATAGCTGGCTTGGCTTTTGGCTTGACCTTCTGCCAGCTTTGCCCAGCAGCCTGTGTCCTGACCGGTGGTGCGCCTCGCAGTTTTTGCGGTCTGGGAGTTTGCACGGTCCTCTCTGCACCAACTACTCCTCTCTCGGTGGTGACATTTTTTTAGATCTGTTTTCCTGTTCTGTTGGGTAGCCGCGCTTGCCTAAGGCTATCGCTATAAGTCATCTTGGGCGATGGCGTTTTTTGGGTGCTTTTTTGGCTGATGGTCGGATCGGCACCTTCCTGCTCCTCATTGCCACATCTACAGGGCACCCCGGGCATATTTCGGCGGTCTTCGGTTCCAGTTGAAGGTGTTCACTAACGGCCCTCTGTATCTCCTTCATCCTTGCCAGTGAGTCCTTCATATTTTTCACTGATTAGGAAAATTATATCATCCAAAAGAGTGCCCAGCTCCGTCATCTGCGCTCTTGGAGATAAGCGATGCCCTTTGGGTTTTTTTGGTGGAGTGTTCCTCGTTGCGCTTGTAGGACTTGCGCGGTCCCTATTCCGCTTTGGCGTGTCACTCTCCCTCAGCATTTGGGTGACTATATCGCCATGCGCCGTTGTTGGGGCAAGCTGCGGTATCGCTGGTGGGGACCTTCGTACTCTTGCGCTCTGTGCAAATGGATCTGCTGCTGTGTTGCTTGTAGCTGATAACTCTGTTCCGGCCAAGTGTGCCACCGTAGCAGTAGTATTGTTGTAAATGGGTGTTGGGGCCTCCAGAATCCGTGCCCCTGCCGTGGTGTGTTCCACGGGTGGATTTTCACATTTGTGACTGCCACCTGGAGTAATGTTGTTATTACCAACCATTGCTCACATTGTTTGCATTTTATCCCTACTGCCAGGTGGTGCTGTTTAAGCCTACACCAGGTCTTAAAGACTGCCAGCCGATACGGCTCAGACGCAGACCACCCTGCCGCTCACTCTGAGTCAGACGCATGGTGGATTTGCTGGAAGCGTGTGCTTAAAACTTTCACATAGGCGTCCCGCGTTGGTCAAAAGTTTCCCCTTGACGTTTCACCGTTGGGGCTTTGTGTGTGTGTGTGTGTATGTGTAAGTGGACGGACATGTGATTGGAAGACCTGGGTACAGGGAGTTTCGCAGTCGGGTATACTCGACTAGAGCATTCCTACTTGTTTTTAATTTGCATATGCTCTTTATAGGCTCTCTTTAATTCCGCGCGTAAGCCTATGTTGCGGCTAGGGTGAGCTTTTTCACTAGCACCTCTGACTCAAATAGTCAGCAAATTAATCCAATTGTCAAATTATTTCGCGGCTAGAGTGAACCCTTTCACTAGCACTTCTGACTCAAAATAGTCAGCAATTAATCCAATTGTTTGAACCACCAAATGCAAAACAAACCGCACGAACACTGCTTCTGTTTAAAGCAAATACAATTTGGGGTTTATTGGCAAATGTTTAATAATGTTTGTTGCACAAAATGTTGTTTTATGTAAGTCAAGCGACAGGCCAACGTACTTGCCGCTTGTTACAATTTTGATTCCGAGACGAACAATTCGATATGATAGATAATTTCACACTGAGAGCCGAATTCAAGATCGGCTGCAGCTGAACCAAAAGGGTCCAGCGCGGGCGACAAAACAGTAAGCTACAAATGAGCATAATGAGTGCGTTTGTTTGAAACTACATTTTGTTTGTGCTGCCAACGCCTAAGCTGCGCTGCCTGGTGAGGCGCTGAACCGAACATACTCCCCCCGTTGGAGGACCCGAGTCTTCAACGTCCCTCTTTGGCAGCGAACACAGCTTTGCAATAGCTCTAGTTGTGATTCCAGTGGCAGTCTTCAGTTCCGCGACTCGTGCTACGCCATCCGCCCCGACGATCAGCTTGGTTACTCTTGCCAGGGGCCAACTGAGAGGGGGAAGATTCTCGTTCTTCACGAGAACAACGTCGCCGACACTAAGTCCAGGTTGATCAGATCTCCACTTAGACCTCTCCTGCAGGAGAGTCAGGTACTCTTCTCGCCACCGTGACCAGAACGTTTGCTGAAGATAAGAAACGCGCTGCCAACGATCGAGGCGATTGAAGTTTAATCCAGTGATATCTGGAACAGCAAGCGACTTGGGCGGTGTTGTACCCAAAAAATGAGCTGGCGTCAAAACATCAAGATCATCTGGATGCTCTGTAACTGGAAGTAATGGGCGTGAATTAATGATTGCAGTGATATGACAAACAAGTGTACGCAAATCATCAAAACTAAGGAGCGAACTAGCAGCGGATCGATAAAAATGGTACTTTGCCGTTTTTACTGCGGCCTCCCAAAGCCCGCCAAAGTGCGGGGAGCGAGGTGGGATGAATCGCCAGTCAATTGAATCCGCCACACAAAAATCTTGTACTGCCTTTCGATGCTTGTCGCCCATAAATAATTGCTTAAGCTGCTGCAGTTCATTCTTGGCGCCTACGAAGTTGGTTGCATTGTCCGACCAGATTTCCTTCGGGCGACACCTGGTGCAAATAAAACGCTGAAGAGCGCTAAGGAACGCTGATGTCGACAAATCCTGGACCAATTCTAAGTGCACGGCCTTAGTCGCAAAGCAAATGAATACGGAGATATAGCATTTGATTGGTGGCCTGGTGCGAACTTCGCTTTTATAATAAAATGGACCACAAAAATCGACTCCGGTGATCATGAAAGTATACGCCGAGTCATCCACTCTCTCCTTTGGCAAGTCCGCCATGATGTGCTGAAGCAATCGAGGCCTTGCTCTGAAACATCTGATACATTTGTTGACGACGCTCAAAACAGTTCTCCGACCACCAATAGGCCAATACTGATGCCGAATAATTGCCAAAAACGCTCGTGGTCCAGCGTGCAAATTTCGCTCATGGAAGTATATAATCATCGCCTTAGTGACAGGATGACCCTTAGGGAGTATGATAGGATGGCGAGCGCAAAAGTCAAGTGATGAATTCTTCAGCCTACCACCAACGCGCAAAATTCCAAATTTATCAACAAAGGGATCAAGTGATGAAATAGAGCTAGACGAAGACGCACGCCCGTAATCCTTGATATGCTTGTAGTCCGACCACAAATGCGCTTGCTGCATTGAACGAATAAGCATCCGGTTGCCTCCAGCTATGTCAGCTACTGTTAATCCAACAGATTTAATTCCCTTCTGAAACTTGAACATAAATCCAAACATGCGTTGCAATTTGTAGAAGGAGTTTGCATATTTATGTACTTCTGTAATGTCGACAAAGGGGCAAACTGCAATCAGAACCCGCTTCCGAAGCTCTAAAAATGGCGCCTTTGGAATTGATGTCGCTGGCCATGCGCTCTTATCATTGGAAAGAAAAATTGGTCCATGAAACCATAATCGAGACAGTAGCAAATCCGTAGGCAAAACACCTCTCGATAAAATGTCCGCCGGATTCATTTTTGTTGGGACATACCGCCATTCCATCTGCGCTGTTAACTTCTGAATGCTGGCGACTCTATTTGATACGAATATATTGAATTGCGTCGGCTCATTCCGAATCCAAGACAGAGCAGTTGTTGAGTCTGACCAACAGTAAAACTTTCCAGAAAACAGTTGTATACTCGCGATCTCGTTAATAAGCTCAGAGAGCAATGCAGCACCACAAAGCTCCAGCTTTGGAACTGTAAGAGCCTTCAGAGGAGCCACACGGGATCTGGAACATAAAAGATGACCATGCGTACTTTCAGTGGACTTCGATACGATATAAATGCATGCTCCGTATGCATGTATGCTGGCATCGCAGAAACCATGAACGTCAACTTCTGAATCTGGATATGAGACCAAGCGTGGAAAAACAAAACGCTGCGAATTTGATAGATTATCGCAAAAAGTCATCCATGCAGTTGTGAGAGAGACTGGCAAACTCTCATCCCACTGAAGCCTTTCCTTCCACAAGAGCTGCAAAAATATCTTCGCTTTCGTTATGACCGGCCCAATCAAGCCGAGAGGGTCATAGAAGCGAGCAATGGTGGACAGCATAGAGCGCTTCGTTGGCCTTAAAGACAGCTGCTTGGGCGAAACAGAGAAAAACAAATCGTCTGAAGCAGGATCCCAAGATAATCCAAGTGCCTTCGTGAAATCAGTTCCATCATGGAGCTTCAATAGCTGTTCTTTATCCTGGCTAGGGATTCCACTCAGCAATTCCGGAGCATTAGAGCACCATTTTCTAATCTGAAAATTGCCCTTAGCCAACAATTCAGAAGTCTGCTTCATGATTGTGGCAACTTCATCCACAGAATCTCCGCCAGTCATTAAATCGTCGACGTAAAAATCGCGCCTTAGTATGACTGAGCCAATTGGGAATTTCTCTTGCTCATCCTTAGATAACTGGTGCATGCATCGAATAGCAAGAAATGCAGCTGGTCTTGTCCCATAGGTGACAGTGTCAAGTCTATAAATTTGCATCTTCTCCTGAGGCGATTCTCTCCATAAGATGCACTGCAGGTAGCTGTCCGGTTCCGATACGCGCACGCACCTATACATCTTGCATATGTCGCCGGTCAATGCGACACGAAACGTTCGGAACCGTAGCAAGGTATGCAACAGTTTCGCTTGGATGATGGGTCCTGTCATGAGGACATCATTAAGCGAAAATCCTGAAGATGTTGCTGCTGAGCCATCGAATACGACTCGAAGCTTGGTAGTAGTGCTGTCCTCCTTCAGGACACAATGATGAGGCAAATAACATCTGCATAAAGGAGTTGATTCGGGCCCCACTAACGACATGTGAGCCAAATCTCGATATTCCTTTATAAATTCAGAGTACTGCGCTTTAAGCTGCGGATGACGCTCCAGCCTTCTCTCCAAATTGACAAAACGACGAAACGCTTGCGTGTATGAGTCCCCCAATACATCCAAGTTTCGCTTCAGAGGCAGCTTCACTGAAAATTCCCCAGATGGCAGGCGAGAAAAATGATTCCTGAAGTGATCTTCGCAGTCAACATCTTCCTGCTTAACTTTGTCTGATGCCAAGCCGCAACATTCGATCTCCCAGAACCGTTTCAGCAACACCGCGATTTTGTCGTGCGAATCCTCCTCAATAGTCGCTGTGGAATGTGTTGAAACCAATGCTGTTCTGCGCGATTGATGCCCTCCTCCCGATACCACCCTACCAAAACGAGTTTTTTGCAGCAATGGTAATCCTGGCGCCAGCTCGACTTGGCCGACTGAGAGAAGGCCAAAAAATAGGCTTGCTCCATAAGGAGATCAATGCGTTGAGGCCTGAAAAATGCTGGATCCGCTAACCGTATATTATCGGGAATCCTCCAATCTGCAATATCAACAGAAAAACTCGGTTGATGATCAGTTATTCTCGGAGCGACTAAGGCGACGATGTTCGTTTCATAGTCCAATGCCTGAGAATGCACATTCAGACTGACGGTGTAGCCCTCAGATGCAACGCTGGTATCGCCAAGACCCGATACGGAAGCCGTTGACTTAGTCTTTTTCACCTGCAGGCGTTGTGCGAAACTAGACGTAACTAGATGGATCTGCGATGCTGAGTCCAATAGCGCGCGACACTGTATTAGGGATCCAGCATGATTCCTAATCAAAATAACTGCGGTTGCTAAGAGCGTGACGTCATTGTTGAGATTCTGGGCAATGAGAGAGCTAGATGGAGATGAACTTGCTTGGGGGGGTGATTGCGCCGTAGATTGAGACAAATGCAATGCACCAGGTTGCGCTGACGAAATTGGCGTATTGAAGTGAAGCAATGTATGATGCTTCATACCACAGGTGCGACACCCACTCGATTTACAGGCACGCACCTGATGACCTTTTTTCAAGCAATTCAGGCATAAGTCAAGCTTCTTTGCCTCCTTGAGCCGAAACAAAGGTGACAGGTTGCCAAAAAGTGTGCATGAATATATAGCATGCTCTTGCTTGCCACAAAATCCACAAACGGAATTACAAGAGTTAGTTGCTACAAATGTACTTCTACTGTTGTTAATTTTGTTGCTCTTTCCAACCTGCTTGCCAGGCGAGTAGGTTGCCGTGGCATGTTCCATATTTTCCATTCGCTGGCATCGAGCATCCAAGAACGCTGTAAATTCGGCAATCGATGGTATCTCGGCCATTGATACATGCTCCTCCCATTTAGATTGCGTTGCGCTGTCCATTTTTTTAAGAAGCATGTAAATTAGCATGCATCCAGCTATTTGCTCTGCACTTCCCATTGCCTGCAAAGCGCGCAAGTGCGCATTCAGGCTATCCGAAAATTGACGCAGCTTACTTGCGGACGACGTTTCTACTCTCTCAAGCCCCAGAATCTCGCAGACGTGTGCCTGAAAAACAAGACGCTTGTTACTAAAACGCTTATTAAGCAAATCCAAAGCCACGGAATAATTTTCCGCAGAAATCTCCAACGCCCTTATAGCATCCAAAGCTGGACCTTGCACACAGGATCGCAGGTGTTGGAGTTTCTCGATACTTGACAAATCCGGATCCTTGTCGATGATAGTTTTAAACATTGACGAAAAATCAGCAAACTCCGTGTAACCACCCGAAAATGTGGGCAGTTTTAGTTCGGGGATGCGGGATCGATTTGCCATAAACACGGTTGGCCGGTCCAATGAGTCATCGTGGCGAAACGTGGAACAAGTCGGATGTTCAGTTTACCGTTTCTGAATATGATAACGAGCACGAACTTCGACCGTTATCACGAACTCGTCAAAATCACTTCGCAATTTGCTACCGATTTCGGTATAGTCTAGTTCTTCGAGAGAGTCATGCGCGCTTCTAAATGACGTCTTAATATTCGAAATAAAGTTTAAACGCACTTCTAATTCAATATTATTCATTGCATTGATTTTGGCATCACTAAGTTCAATTTCCATGGACTTTGCACGTTCAAATAGCGCATTGACCTTGCGCTTAAGAAATGTCACCCTGTTTGCCGTACCGGCATTGTTCGCGTTCTCTTCGTCTGCCATAGTTCCGTTATTCTTTGCGCACACTCAAAACCGAAAACTGAGTAAGCGAGAAGAAACGGACACTGTACTTGTTTGTATAAAACGCGCACCAACGGTAAATGTGCATATGTATGTATGTATGCAACTATGCGCGCACTTTGCTAACAAGCAAGAGTAATTGTTTTAAATAATTATTAACAAATTATTAAATCACGTCGGGGTCACCAAATTATGTTGCGGCTAGGGTGAGCTTTTTCACTAGCACCTCTGACTCAAATAGTCAGCAAATTAATCCAATTGTCAAATTATTTCGCGGCTAGAGTGAACCCTTTCACTAGCACTTCTGACTCAAAATAGTCAGCAATTAATCCAATTGTTTGAACCACCAAATGCAAAACAAAACGCACGAACACTGCTTCTGTTTAAAGCAAATACAATTTGGGGTTTATTGGCAAAGGTTTAATAATGTTTGTTGCACAAAAGGTTGTTTTATGTAAGTCAAGCGACAGGCCAACGTACTTGCCGCTTGTTACAATTTTGATTCCGAGACGAACAATTCGATATGATAGATAATTTCACACTGAGAGCCGAATTCAAGATCGGCTGCAGCTGAACCAAAAGGGTCTAGCGCGGGCGACAAAACAGTAAGCTACAAATGAGCGTAATGAGTGCGTTTGTTCGAAACTACATTTTGTTTGTGCTGCCAACGCCTAAGCTGCGCTGCCTGGTGAGGCGCTGAACCGAACAGCCTACTTCGCAACTCGTTACTCTCTGTACCCATAAAATGGGTAAAAAGGGGGACCAAATCTGTGCAAATGTATGTTACAGGCAGAAGGAGACATCTCCGACCCTATAAGGCATATATATTCTTGATCAGTATCAAAAGAGATTTCGATTTGGCCATGTCCGTCTGTCTGTCCGTCTGTCCGTCTGTTCGTCTGTATGAATGCGTCGATCTCAGCAACTTTAAGAGCTATAGCAAACTGTGCAATGTAGGTTTCTGTACACCAAACGCATATCAAGTTGGTTTACGATTCAGATATCTCCCACCGTTTCTTTTCAATTCGGTCAAAAAATTTTACAGCCACAATTTTAAAAGATATATCATTGAGATTTGGCATGTAAAATACATTGGTCACTCTTAATCTACTGTCCAAATTTCAAGGTGTTTGGATAATAAACAAGGAAGTTATTTACGAAAGAAGATTCAGTGCTGCAAAACGGTGTGGAAGAAGCAGCAAAAACACATCTTAAAATGCCTCGTTTACGCTATCGGTCGGCTTGTGTATGTATTTGTAAGGGAACGAAAATGTGATGGGAAGTTTTAGACCTGGGTACAGGGAGTTTCGTTGTGGAGTATACTCGACTAGAGCATTCTTACCTGTTTTCTTTTTTCATTTCGTAGCTATATAAATATTATGTAGCTTATATAAGTAACTAGCTTATACCCGCGGCGTTGCTCGCATTTCCTAACTATATTTAATTAAATTTCAAGTCATATCATTATATATTATTTAGAGAGTAGAAAGTAGAGTATCACAAAATTGCCTCCCGTGTAAACCAAATAGTTGAGTCATATGTCTAATGATTTGTTGCGGTAGGGCTGTGCCAACGACCTTGAAGCCGATCTTACTAAGCAAATAATCTCGCTCATTGGACTTTGACACCCATTTCTCGCCCGTGGCAACTAACATCCAGAAAATAGCGGAGTGGTGTAAAAAGTCTTTACTTAATTCAAGTGAAAACTTTTAAAACAATTATTTCCATTGTTAAAACATAGCGAAAGCCCACATTTATCACCGCATCCTGTTTGCGTATGTCCCACTGCGGTAATGTGTACCGCTGTCAGCAATAATTCAAAAGTCGCAAATTTGGCGGCAAACCTATTATATGTTGGTACTAACAAATATCGACCGACCACCACATTTATGGAAAATCTATCATCAATCGATAATGCGAATGCAGCTGTTCCGATTTACAACATAATAATGTTATTCTGTAATAAATCAGCCCAGCAACATTCGCATTATATTAACTAAAGAGGTACATAACTAATTAATAAACTTAAATGATTTAAATTAACCAAATCGTTGTACTATAACAAAAATAATTGACTCCAGCAGTAGTGCGCTAACTACTGTAGAGCGATAGCAAAGCATAGGCAAAGTCTGAGAGATATGAGCAATGGGGCGATTTTATTCGCACCTTTAAGTTTTAAGGCCGAGAGAGCGATTCAAGAGAGAGATTTTTTATCTCTTTTGCACTTTCATGTTGTTATGTAGCAGCTAGTGCATACCGAGACTTTCATACAATTTTCAAATACAATTTTCTTATACTTCCCGATATATATTTAACAATTTTTTCGGCAGTTCCACCTAATTTTATAATAAGAAGGTACTATAAAAATTGTAGGCTTCTAGATTCTACCGTTTGGGCTGCCCAAATGTCACCAATCAGTCAGTCAGTCAGTCAGGTTGAACTCTTTTATATATATAGATATTAAAAATATGTACAACTAGTTTAAGCTGCCAAAAATGTAGTAGTACATCAGTTTAATATTTATACAAAATTAAAAATAAAAATTAAAAATAGAAAACTAAGCCGGGGATTTCTATATTAATTTGAAAATGTTTTCACATTTTCAGGAGTCAATCGTTTAAAGAGGACGATGGCACATGGAAAGGTAATGATGATGGTAAAGTTGTAAACAATCAACCTCAAAGAGTAATGGACGATAGAAACGGAATGATGGCTCAAGCTGGATATATTGGCAGGTAATCGACAGAACCCTTGTAATCTTGGCCAAAGTCAAAGCGCTTTATTATATTTATACTTGCTTATACCCGCGGCTCAGCTTGCACTTCGTAACTATTTGTACTCCCAAAATGGATAAAAAGGGGTACTAAATCTGTGCTAATGTGTGTAACAAGGAGAAGGTGACATCTCCGACCCTAAAAAGTATATATATTCTTTTTTTTTTTTTTTTTTTTTTGCTTTATTCGGACGTTGATGTACTAAACGGGCAGTACATTCAAGTGGCCCAAACGACACCAAGCACTCGCTTGTTAACGCGCGGACCCAGGCAAAATGCAAACCCACCTCCCGCCCAACCGACCGAGGGGCGCGCCACATAACGTGCGGTAACGAAGATCGCGAAACATATAAATACGAACAGACTAAATAAAAGTTCTACATAAATTAAACAATATACAAAAAACTATAGATTACACAGATAACATAAAATTGAAGTTCTAAGTACGGAAATAGAACTAGCATTACATATTAAATGATAAAGATTGTTATAATTAGAACATATGATACGAAAAGGGTTATGGATAGCATAGTTAGTGTTACAAACTTGAAGACAAAGGGGAAGAAAGTTTCTGGAATTTCTGATCGGAACTGCAAAACTAATCTGGCTAATTAATTCAGAAGAATCAATTTCGCCTTTAATTAGTTTGTGTAAAAAAATTACACCAAGCATGGTTCTACGATCAGAAAGAGAAGGAAGATTTATTAGTAAAAGTCTACTACGATAAGAAGGCAAGTGAGTATTAGGATTCCAGTTAAGACCCCGGAGTGCAAAGAGAAGAAATGGTTTTTGAACCGATTCTATTCTATCCTGATGAATCTTGTACTGGGGACACCAAATACAAGACCCATATTCAAGAATAGGTCGAACAAGCGAAGTATATAGAGTTTTAGTAATGTAAGGATCGTTAAATTCTTTAGACCAACGCTTAATGAAACCCAGGACACCAAAGGCACGATTAACGGTGGAAAAGATATGTTTGTCAAACTTAAGCTTGGAATCTAAAAGGATACCCAAATCATCAACCGACTCAATTCGAACAAGCGGCTTACCATTAAGAATATAACTGTTAAAAAAAGGCATTCGCCTGTAAAAGGACATTACTTTACACTTACCACAATTAAGATTTAATAAATTTACCCGACACCAGGCTTGAAAACTGTCAAGATCAGTTTGCAACCTTTGACCAGAAAAGAAATCAGTAGATGACAGACAAAGTTTAACATCATCGGCATACATCAGCACCCGAGAGTAATTTACGACAGAAGGAAGGTCATTGATGAAAAGAGTAAATAATAAGGGGCCAAGATGACTTCCTTGTGGTACTCCAGAAGTAACTTGAACAGACTTAGACACTAAGCCTTTGAAATAAGCCTTTTGGGTTCTAAGAGTTAAATAGTTGGAAATCCAAAGAATTAAGTTATTTGGAAATCCTAGAAGATGAAGCTTGTGAAGTAAAAGAGAATGATTAACAGAATTAAAAGCCTTACTGAAATCAGTATAAATAACATATGTTTGCATTTTAGATTGAAATCCCTTAATAATAAGAGAAGTGAATTCCAATAGGTTAGTGGTAGTAGATCTATATTTCACAAACCCATGCTGGCAGGGTGAAATTATAGATCTACATAAATGTTGAAGTTGAGAAGTTATTAATTTCTCAAAAATCTTAGGAATAGCAGACAACTTAGAAATACCTCTATAGTTCTCGACATTAGACTTGTTTCCTTTTTTATGGAGAGGAATAATAAATGATTCTTTCCAAATATTGGGGAAAGAACACAACTCCACGGACAATTTAAAAAGAACAAATAATGGCTTAAAAATACCTTCAGCACAGTACTTGAGCACACAGCCTGGTACTCCATCAGGTCCCGGAGAAAATACGGGGTTAATAGACTTCAAATCACGTAGAAGCGAGCTTTCAGTGATTAAAGGCCCAAAAATGCAATTGGAGTTAATTACCTGATAAGGATAAGGCGAAAGCAATTGATAAGGTTGTGAACTGTAAGTCGTTTGAAAAAATTCGGCAAAAAGATCGGCGATAGCCTGATCTGAGTCAGCTGTCTTTTTTTCAAAAAATACAGTTGATGGAAATGTTGATGACCTACGCTTCGCATTAACGAAGTTATAAAACCTTTTAGGATCCCGCTGAAACTGTAACCTACAGCTCCTGAGGTAGTTGTTATAACAGTGTAAATTAAGTGCAGAGAAGTTAGATCGGGCAATCAAATAGCGAGAGAAATCCGAGGAAGAGCCAAATTCCTTGAACTTTTTGTACAATCTCGACTTTCTATTTTTTAAGTTTATCAATTCACGTGTAAACCACACAGGTTTGTTAGACCTACGCGGGTTACAAAACGGGACACAACAATCAAATAATGAATTTAAGGTAGAATAAAAGTAATTGATTGCACAATCCATGTCTCTACACATGTACAGCTGGGACCAGTCAGTCTGGGATAGGAGCTGAGCAAGTTTAGTAAAATCGGTTTTCCGAAATTGTCGAACTCGTTCAGCCGGTTCTCTACCAGGGCTTGGCACACTGGCTGGTAAGTCAATCAACACCTCCAAAGTTGGGTGATAAGGATCTTCAGGAGTGGATATAGGTTCAGTACGGGAGACAGAATAGAATGAGGAATCCAAGACAAAAACAAGTTCAAGCATTTTATGTGAAGAATTTGGGATATCATTGATTTGACACAATGACATCCCAAATAAACTTTCAATAAAATCGTGCTGAGATGTGGGAGTCAACGCGCTAGAATCGGGACTTGAAGTCCAGGTAGTTCCGGCGATATTAAAGTCACCAAGAACTACAAGAAAATCACGATCAGAAACCATAGATGAGACAGATCGTATAGCAGAAGCATGCAAAGAATATATAGAAATATCGGAAGAAGGTGGAATATAAGAACAAGTAATATAAAAGCAAATACTGGACATACACAATTTTACAGCAACAAATTCAATATCTATACAATTATCGATTATTACAAGCTCCGATGATAAATCAGCGTCAACAGCAATAAGAACACCACCACCCCGACGAGGGGTGCGATCTTTTCTATAAATGGAGAATTTGTTAGACAGGATTTCAGAATTAAGGATGTCGGGCCTTAGCCATGTTTCAGAAAAGGCAACGACATGGAAAGGAAAAGTTAGGCTATTTAGATAAAGATTACTAAGTTTACTACAAAGACCTCTTACATTCTGATAGCCAAGTGAGAGGGAGGATGTTAGTTTTTGGAACTATCAGATATTACAATAGGTGGGTTAGAACTACCACCGGAAGAAGGAAGTGAAATCGGAGGCCGATTTTTCTTTTTTACGGTATATTCTTTAATAACTAAGTGGTCGGGCCAGAATTCTTTGCAACAAATATTGTTGAAATATTCAGCCGGAACACTTATTTTAAATGACGAAATTTCCCGAGAATACGTAAATTTGAATTTTTCCACCGTAATGTGGGCTTTAGATTTGGCCTGTATAAAGGCCTTCACATCATCAGATGTAGTATCAGGGGCAAGCCTGGAAACAAAGATTTGTTTCCGTGGTGGAATTCCTATAAGGGTCTTCTTAGCAACCAAAGCAGTTGCATCCGCTGGAGCCACAGCATTGGTTGCTAGACCAGTTGATTCGACCGGTATATTATCACTAGGCTGTTGATCCGGATCAACAGTGTTAATAGCCAGCGAATCAGAATGCTCTACGGGGTCAGAAGGAACAACATCCATGGGTACGATGCTATTCTCGTCACTTCTGATTATTGAATTATGAGGAGAGGGGGACGATAAGTTTATTAATTCTAACTGTTTATTAGTAGCGGATGAAGTGGAAGCATGTGTGGGGAGTTGCGGTTCATTGGGGCCAATAGACAGCCTAAAATTAGCCTTCTTCCATTTTGGGGAATCATTCAAAAGTTTCATACTTTTGAATTCGTTCTCCAAGTCGGAAAAACCATCGAACAGTTTTTTGAACCGCCCGAAAATGTCACCAAAGCCTTTCTTAGTCTGCCTCATGAAACCCATGATGTCCCGTTCAACATCCCTACAGGATACACATGTCCACTTGAGGCCAGATTTTGACTCAATCTGGTCCACAATTCTGCCGTTTAGGCCAGCACATTTTTCGTGTGACACATTATCACACAGCCAGCAACAAACAAAGCCCATCTTCGAGTTTGCTCTAACCTGGCAATTTTTATTGTAACAGACAAACATTATAGCAAAAAGGAATTTAAATATAAGAAAATAGAATATAAAAAAAGATAAACAAAAAATAAAATAAAAAGCAAAAGAACCAAAAAAGAATGTAAAAAGAACGGAAAGGCACCCTAGGGTTAAACAACTACCGCTGATTTGTACTTACAAACGCAATAACAACACAAAGCGCGGCCGCGACGACCGAAACTCACAAACGGATTTCTAACAGAAAAGACCGCGACCAACACCAACAACACAACTAATGCAAGCGCGGGAGAGAGATAAAAAAAGAGAATGAAGTGAATGTAACTGCAAAATCAAACAGAATGCTTGGCTGCAGTTTGTTGTTGTGTATAGGCACAAAAATTTTAAATTTGCAAATAAAGCACAAACAATTGCAATTAAAGTTCAACACAGGTGTTTAACACAACCGAATGAAAACACACGTCACAAATATAAAACTTGCAATTTAATAATTGCTAAGAACGAGGAAAGAAAAATTAACTGCGAGGCGCAAGAAAAAAACACGTCCGTTTGCGAAAGCGAAGCGAAGCGATCAGTATAAAAACAAATTTCGATTTGGCCATGTCTGTCTGTCCGTCTATCTGTCCGTCTGTATAAACGCGTCGATCTAAACATCTACAAGAGATAGAGACACCAAATTTGGAATGTAGGTTCCTGTATAATAGCCTGTTTCCACGACATCATATTTCCACATTTTTCGTCATATTTTTGATTTTGGAAAAATGTCACATATTTCCTGTAGAAAATCCCATAAGAAAAAAATGACAAATTCGTCATATTTTTAATATGATGCCATTCGCCCCGGCATTTTTTAGTATTTTCTTATGGAACTCACGATGTTTATCGATTAAGTGGTGCAAAGGTAAACAATGAAGAGTTGTGCGCCAAAATTAATTTTTAAAATAAATAGTAAAATCCTTATATCTTAATGTTCCTGTATTTAGTAAGGATGAGGTTAAAAGGGAAGGTTTATCCGGAGGTGCACTCCCGAACTGGCAACATTGTGACAAGATACACCGCCTTTAGGAGCATTGAAGTTTGTGCACTTCACAGGTGCACTCGTAATTTCGTTGCAAATTTCTCCCATCTCCGAATCCCAGACATCTTCCAATTGTTCAAAGCCGTACGAACACATCGCAACTAAATGCCTATTGATATGCAACCTTAACTTTTTACAGTTCTGCCATTATTTGCCATATTTTTCACTTTTGTGAAAATTTTCATCAAAACAAGGCGAACAGCTGATTTATTTAGGGCAAATGACAAATTGCACATATGACCGTGGAAACACCATCATCCACATTTTTGAAATGTGACATTTTTTGGCTGTAGTGGAAACAGGCTATAACACACGCAGATCAAGTTTGTTTCCGATTGCCCCAATTCGATCAAAACGTTTTACAGCCACACTCTTTATAATCTGTTTCCGAAGGGAAAAAGAGTATTTTGGGTTTACGAAATGTCTGTCTGTGTTACATACAACGGGTATGTTTATGTGAGCTGATGGTCGTCTCTATCTCGTCGGCTAGTGGAAGAGTTTTTTTTTCTTTTTAAATATTTAATTTTACTGTTATTATTATATAAATAACTTTAATTAAAATGAATAGGATAAATACTAGGGCAACCTAATCTAAGATTAAGTCCGAATATATACAAATTTTCAAATATTTAGTTGCAAGATCAATTGGATGTGGCCTCTTTAGTCTCTTACGCATTCTGACCCCTGCTTTTTTGCGCCGCTTTAGGAGTCGCCTTGCTAAAGGGTTGGAGTGAGTGGAAGAAGAGGATGAATAATATAATATTTTTACTTATGTACCCTACACACTAAAATAATTGATTGCTACACTGCATGTAGGCAACAAGAAGAAGAGATACTTTAAAGTGATAATTTAAACTAAGTATAATTACTAATAATCGTTAAAACTCGATTGACGTTAAAAATAAATCTATATTAATAATTTTCTAACAAGACGTCTGAAGTGGCGGAAAACACACAGGCGGCAATGTATGGCTAAAACATGTGATTGCAGAATTCAACCGAATTGGTAAACTTGATTAGACGATAAGAACAGCGTGGGCGTATGTATGTATGCTTGTGTATTAACTTGCATGCAATGTGTTTTTTTTTTGTTATAGTGCAGCAGCTCGGGGAAGGTAAAGCATAATTAACAAAGATCAGCTGTGTACATAAATGTAGTTCGTACACAGGTAATAGGCGACCATCAACCATGCTTAAACTTGCCCGAGAGGTACAACAATAACAGAGCTGAGAGTTCTGATCGTAATTAAATTAATGCACATGCGCAAACACTGTATGGCTCGAATTGATTTTATACGATAAGTACTTTAACTCAAGAGATAAACTAAATAAATAAAATTGGTTTGGTACAGACTTACTGCTCTATCCGGATCCAACGACGAAAGATCTTTCGGCGACGATCGGGTTCATGAGCGATGAGGAATGTCGTACTCTTAATTAAGATACATTATTTCTATTTGTTTAATAACCTTTGATTTATATTACAATCATGCAATATAAATGAAAACACAAGAAAAAATATTCTTCACCTTCATAACACAACGCTTTTCAGAAAATGCAATTATTTCATTAAATATTTTCTAGATCTTTGTATCTGCCACTACACATGTTCGTTATGCAATCACTTTTTAAGCCAAAACAAAAAATAAAAGCTATGAGCAATGCATGTAGGCAGGCTTGGGGTTGAGTATATTTTCTTTTTAGGTAAATCGACATAACATTATTTTGAGCTTCGAATCATTTTCTTTGCTGCTTTTTTTTAGTCGATTTGTTTAAGAATAAAACAAACTATTTCGGAGATTCATTTGCACACACGTTATAGTTTTAATGCCAACTTGGGCACATTTACTGTCGTTTGCCGATTTAATTAAACGTTTGGGGCTTTCTTTCTTCTATTGTTGTTACAATCGCGATTTCGGCATTACGGCGACTATGCGTCCGACGGGGTGAAGAGAAGACGGTGAACTGCTGAGTGCAGCGAGAACTTATCCACTGTAGGGCTTAGCTTCGGCAAACCTTATCTCCGCTTTGGGTCACAAATATTCAATATTTGGTGCCAAATCTGTGTAATTAAACAGACAAAAATGTAGAAATAGGGAAATGATCAAACGGCTAAATCAGGCCTATATGTATGTATAACAATTTACGCTTTATGGATTGGTGCCAGAAAATTGCCAATTTTCCGTTCGCGTGATCTGAGTTTCTCCGGCGCTAGCCACAGGGCCAAGCAAAGAGGAGCCACGAGAATTTGGCCGAATAATTATGGTAGTGATGTCAAAAATCAATTAAGGCATACTTACTCCTTGCAAGAAAGCACTTTTAGCTAATTTTGTAAAATCGATTTGAGGTTTCTCTTGCGCGTGACGAGTTTAAAACTACTTTTTCGCCTTAGGTTAAATGACTTAAAAATTTTTTTACTATTGCTAAAGCACAACTGCTTAGCACGGCGGTCACGATCAGAAAGGAAGAGGCTAGCTTTCCGCTGGGCTAGGGAACCTCTTTCCGGAAATGGGATATAGTTGTCAAAGGTTAACTGTGAACCTTGACACTGGAAATTTTACCACTTTGAGCATGGCTGCTATATGACCTTGCAACTCGTAGCAACAATAGATGGCGCTAGTAAGAAGGCTTAGGGGCAGCACTACCCAGAACTAGGCTTAAGCAAAAATTATTTAAAGAAGGCTTAAGAATTAAAAAAAATTCAAATTAAAAAAAATATATATAGCGCAATTCTTGGCAAAACTTAATAAATCCTTAGCTTGTGCAGAACTATTTTACTACTAAGTTTAAGAACTACTACTAAATGTAAACCACTATACTCAAAGCGGACAACAACACCAATAATAGTGCCTACCTTTAGGTAGTAAAAAACAAGTAAGAATGCTATAGTCGAGTATACCCGACTACGAAACTCCCTGTACCCAGGTCTAAAACATCCAATCACATCTAAGTCCACTTACCCATACACACACACATACACAAAGACGCACGCACACAGGCGGCAAAAGTGGCTGTGCTTCTTCTTCCCCCTCTCGCTGCATTACTGAATCTTCTTTCGTGAATAACTTCCGTGTTTATTATCCGATCGACTTGAAATTTGGACAGTAGATTAAGAGAGACTAAAGTATTGTACATGCCAAATCTTAAAGCTATATCTTGAAAATTGTTACTGTAAAACGGCTTTAATCGATTTGCGGGGGAACGGGGGAGATATCTGAAATATGAAACAAACTTGATCTGCGTATGGTATACAGGAACCTACATTCCAAATTTGGTGTCTCTAGCTCTTGTAGTTGCTGAGATCGACGCGTTCATACGGACAGACGGACAGACGGACATGGCCAAATCGAAATCTCTTTGATACTGATCAAGAATATATACTTTATAGGGTCGGAGATGTATCCTTCTGCCTGTTACATACTTTTGCACAAATCCAATACCCCCTTTTTACCCATTTTATGGGTACAGGGAGTATAAATTGACATGGCCAATGGAGCGACAAGCGCCACTACATCTGTCCGTCCGTACGTCCGTATGAATGCAATTTTTTTCCACACTCTTTACGCTAGTGCAACAAAAACTTGGTACACATGTTGGTAAATACCCGCAATTTATGAAGTGTCGAGATCGCCACAATTTTAATATTCTTATGTTTTCAACCGGCTGCGACTTGTCATTTACAAGATCTCGATCAGACTGACTACCGACCACAGAATGCAAAACCAAATTCAAGAAAACTCACCACACTGCATATGTATAGTGATCTCACTTTAACATATGCTATGATAATTATTCTTTCTCTTACGTATTTGTCTCTGTGTCTTTTGTTTGGCTTACAGAAATTCTGCATACATTTTTCAGTAGGTTCCATCTATTATGATAGTGCACACTAAGACGGGA
Organism: Hirtodrosophila confusa; assembly: GCA_035043065.1. Classification (NCBI taxonomy): domain Eukaryota; kingdom Metazoa; phylum Arthropoda; class Insecta; order Diptera; family Drosophilidae; genus Hirtodrosophila; species Hirtodrosophila confusa. The sequence continues at coordinate 381,839 of JAWNNI010000130.1, read as the reverse complement.
TTTTGGAAAATTCACACACAAGCGTGGAAAATCGTTGTATGAAACTTTTTTGTTTACCATCCAATCGGGTTCAAACTCATTTTCAAAGATCTACACAAAAATTCATTTGAAAATCCACTCCCATGGGAAAATTGTGGTCTCAAGGTTGTAAAGGCAAAAGTCTAATTTTAGTCCAATCATCTTCAAACTAATTTTCAAAGCTTCACACATTAAATAATGCGATGCGTGTATCACCGATTTTGGGAAATTCATCCCAATGGTCCGAAAATCGGTGGAAAGCTCTGGCATTCGATATTTTTAATTTTCATGTGATTGGCTTCAAACTCATTTTCACGGTTTTACACAAAAACATAAAACAAAGATTTTGGAAAATCCACTCCCAAGGTGGGAAAACTGTTGTATGAAACTTCTTTGATTATCGTCAGATTGCCTTCAAACACATTTTCAAAGTATTCTGTTTATCATCGCATTATTTTGAAACTCATTTTCAAAGCACCTCACATTAAATAATTCGACACATGTGCTACCGATTTTAAAAAATTAACGCGCACGGTCGGAAAAGGGGTGAAGTCTGGAAGTCAGCTTCTCGATTTTCATGCGCATGACTTCATACTAATTTCCAAATAAAAATACAAAAACCTCGGTACTTTACGGGCAATACGACGGGCGGCAAATAGTTGGAAGGCTTTAGTCTGGATTTTTAGTATTATTCTTGGAATTGGCTTCAAATGCCGAATGATTTTGGAAAATCACAACTACGTGTCACCACGGGCGGGAAATGGAAGTCAAGGACAAATGAGTGGGATTTAGTTAGATCGACTTGAAGACATCATAGCCAAACAAAACAAGTAAGAACGTTGCAGTCGGACGCACCCGACTGCAGAATACTATGTTCCCAGTCCTATATAATTTGGGTCTTTGTGGGTTCGGAAAGAGACGCGAAAAAAACAGTAGTCTGTATGCGAAATTTGGTGACTCTACCTGTACAGGTGTGGGAGATATAGATCTCGACACTTCATAAATTGAAGGCATACACCAACATGTGTACCAAGTTTGGTTGCTCTAGCTTAAAGATAAAGGCAAACAAATTGCGTTCATACGAACAGACGGCCAGACGAACAGACGGAAATTTCGCAAACCCAATATACTATTTTCCCTTCGGGAACATACTTAGTATAAAAATCATTGGGCTTAACTATTAAGGATTGTCTACTCCCATGGGCGGGAAAATTGTTTCCTACGATTGACGAAAGTAGTAAAATTCAATATAATGCATTTAAATCTATAAATAACGCTAGGGAACGCTGAAGTCTTACCAGCTAGTTAATAATAATTGGGGGTGAAATTTTAAAGTTAATTTTTATTTCAACTGCAGTGTTTCACAATTCAATTCTGTATGTAATCTAATGCAAGCGGCTCAGCCAAATAGGGAAATTATTAACAGAGAGAGGGCTAGATCGTCTTGAGCATAATATGGTGAGCATGAGTGCAACTGCATTTTCCATATGTTAAGATATTGTCAAATGTTACAATAGGCAAGGTGGCCTGTTTAGCTTAACATTAACATATATTAACGACCTGCCAAACTATTGGGTTTTTGACCCAACATCAACAATAAATAATTATGTTGAACTTGCCTGTTTGTGTGAATTGTACAAAATAAACAAAATTAGCTTACCACAAATTTGCCTCCTTTACTTTCTAAATTTTTGCATAAGGTATGAAGAGTATGGAAGCCGATCTAACAAAAACCTTTTTTCACAGATTAGACCTGAAGCCCATTTCCCGCCCGTGGTGATCATCCGGGCACGTAGATCACCAATCAGTCACGTTAAAGAGTTTAATATATTTACTAGCTGGTAAACCCCTGCCTTGCCCGACTTTTTGTGTACTTGTGACTTTGCTATGACTTTTGCTTTGTGACTTTTGAAGCCGATCTAACTTTACAAATCATCCCACTCAGTTGTCCTTGACTTCCACTTCCCACCCGTGGAAACTACTGTGAAAATTTCAGCATTTTAGCTCAAGCGGCTTGGGTTGTGCGTTGTTTATGAATCATCTGACATTTATCAGATGAGCGCTGATCTTCAAGTCACTCTAGAGTTATTGTTGTGACCATGCAACTTTAACCTACTAATCCATGTATAACATACTTATAAGTGCGACTGAAATCAACATATTGCTTATGTCTCTCAATGCTTTGTTTATGCTTTACTCTCGATCTTCGCTTGATGACGAGCTTCTGCTTGACATCATATGTTTTGCGGCTAATTCTTAAGTATAAAGAATATAAATATAAAGACTGTTTCAAAATGTCTGACTTTGGTCTTAAACGAAGCGTCTCAAAATTAGAAAGCAAATTACAGAGGCGGAACAAGACTTTATTGCCGAAATAATGAAAAAAATTAATGGTCTTAATCGGATATTATAAAATAAAATTTGAGTGAAACTGACTGAAGATATTAAATGGGGAAAGGCAGGCGCACGCGTGCAGGAAAAAGGAATCTTAGAACGAAAAAGCCGGAAGTCTAGGTAAAAAAAAAAAACAGTGGACAAGTGCAAGTGCGTGTGAATATTGTAAACTATATTTTATTTTTGGGGTGGCATAGTCGAGAATAGCCAGCAGCCGTCGCACAGTGGCGCCTTTTGTCATTTTACTTTGCAAAAATCATATTTTCTGAACGAAACAAGATATTGTCAAAATGTAAAAAGCATTTAACAGGGAATCGTAGCTTTGAAATGAGTGTTAGATCTTTAAATCGGACGGAATTCTTCTTCTGAAGAATTGGTCAAACTTGACGTTTCTTTTCATAGAAATTTACAGCATAGAAATGGATTGGAAACATGATATTTTTCATAAATAATTACTGTTCCGATTTGAAAGATATTTCACTTATTTAATTCACAAAAAAACGCTTTTTAAATTTTGGCAATATCTTATTTGGTTCAAAAGATATGATTTTATCAAAGTAAAAAGTCAAATTTGGTATTAAAAAGGGTTCTGACCTGTATGCTTCTTGCCGTCCACGACCATGCAGCGCACTCCGAAGCGGTACAGTTAGCGCACAATTGCGCACGGCGCTTCTTATTTTTGCGTATTTTTGATGTCATGTGCGATCATTGTTTCATTGATAAAAACCGGGAGGCAGATTGGGGCAGAGTTTTTTTTTTGGAATAGCTTCAGGAATGTTCACAGAAACTTGCTCTTATAGTCACCCTGCGGAACTTGGTGGGTCTTCATGTTAAAAGTTTACATGAAATTGGAAAACTATGGTGTAAATAGTGGTCCAGTAATGTACTTATTAAAAACACAATAATGTTCCAAAATTTCAATATTTATATACCATTCGCTTTAAAATCGTCCCATCTTTCATTTAAAAAAAAGACATTAAGAATCGAGTGAGCCGTTTGGTTATAATACCTTCGCAAGGGTGAACAATTTTTCCCACAAAACCATATTGATAAAAAAGTGGACATATTTGTCCACTTTGGACCCCTGTACCACCCAAACAGATCAACCAAATTGCAACAAATTTCACATCCATAAACTATGGATGGAACGATTTTATATCAAGCTGCATTTGCCGGCCAAAGGCGCCACTGTGGGTGGACGGACAAGCAAATTGACCAGCAGAACTAGTCGGGCCCCCAGTGGACAGGATTGGCCACCGACCCTGGGTGGCCTCAGGTTTTTATACCCTTTGTTATACTATGTTCCCGAAGGGAAAATAGTATATTGGGTTTGCGGAATGTCCGTCTGTCCGTCTGTCCGTATGAACGCAATTTGTTTGCCTTTATCTTTAAGCTAAAGCAACCAGACTTGGTACACATGTTGGGGTATATCCTCAATTTATGAAGTGTCGAGATCGACTGCCACACCCACCCCCTCCCCCACAATTTGGGGAAAACCTGTTTCTTCCCATTTTTAAAGCTATAGTCACCAAATTTGGCATACAGACTAATGTTGATATTACCGACAGATCTACATCAAAAATATTTTGACCCCCCACCCACACCCCTAAAAATCGGCATATGATATCCCCAAAACACATTTTTCAAGGGGTATATCTCCTACAGTTTCAAAGATAGAGTTACCTTATTTGGCATACAGACTAATGTTGACCACCTGGATAAACCTGCATCAAAAAATTGTTGACCCCCCCACCCTCCCCCACAAAGGAGATTTATATCCCTCACACCTTTACGGTAGAGTCACCAAATTTGGCATACAGACTAATGTTAAACTTCTAAGCAAATGTGCATCAAAAATTTTGACCAGGTAAAATATAATTTCTCCTTAATTGCATCAGATTAAAAGTTTGCTTAGTCTCATAAATATAATTATTAATATCAACAAGTTTTAGCGTCTTTCCACAACAGCACATTCACCACATTTTTTGTCAATTGTTGTTCGTAATTGTTTTAAAAATTTCACTTAAATTAAGCACAGAATTTTCCCCACCCTTCCGTTATTTTCTAGATGTTAGTAATATTCTTCCAATTTCATCAAAAATATTTTAAAGGACTACGCCCACCCGTCCCCACGGGCGGGAAATGAGGGCCAAATTGAAATGAGTGAGATTAATTGTTTAGTTAGATCGGCTTCAAAGTCATTGCCATAGCTCTCCACGACAAATCATTAAGCCTTTGGCTCAACTATTTAGGAATGTCTACCCACGCGGGAGGGAAAATTGTTCAAATTAAACATAATGCATTTTAATCTAAATATTTCGCCGGGCAACGCTGGGGTTTTACCAGCTAGTAAAATATAGTAACATATCTGAAACATCAGTTATTATCTATAGTTAAGCAGCACATTCATTATCACACAATTCGTGTATTTCGATCCCACACATAATGTAATCAAGTCTGTTGACAACAGCGACACTGACGAAATCATCTTAGAAATAAACAAACCCAACCCCATTGACCCACGGTCAATGTTCCTATCAGACCAGGCGGAAACGTATTAGACATAAACAAACGCATGAATTCTCGTCACTGTCGTTGTTCTCATCAAACCACTTTCTCACAAAGAAAATGCAAACGCTGCACAAACTTCGGTTGATATCGCCAAATTTGTCATAATCTCCCTAAGAGATTATTTATAAAGAGAGCATAAGAGAACCTTAAAGCTCATCTTCAACATAGAAATTTCAAGACCAAAAGCTTTGCCAAAAGCTCTGTCAGAGCTAATCGCACTTATCGTAGTTGAGTTCAGTTTTGTATTCCCTTTGATTCGGTCAAACGTATATAATAAATAAATTATATATATTTTTTAGTACTAAAAAAATAACGTTTCTTAATTGGCGCAGCTGGTAGGAGATCGGTAAAATCATAGTAACAGTAAAACCACTATCGTTAGTAAAATCCTGTGACGAGGCATCTTTGTACAACCAAGGTATCCCAAGGATTAAGCACGCGAATTACCGACACACTACAGCAGTTTGTCAACAAAACATAAACAGTAGCCCGCTAATACTATTGCGTGACCGCTATTTAAAAAGAAAAATAATACAAAATAAAAATCAAATTAAACCAACCCCAAGTTAAGCAAAACCAATAATCAACAAAGATGGCAGTCATATTAATAGATGCCAATCTGACGCAGTTATTACAACAAAGACGGCAGGTGCCACAATTTTGCGGAAATCCGAACCACCTCAGCCCATTCATCAGGCATATAAAATACTTGCTAAGCCTATACCCAACGGACAACCCCCGTCAGATAGCAGTAATCTTTGGCGGTATCGAATTGCAAATCGCTGGAGATGCCGGCAGACTATCACAAATGGGATACCACAATAATCAATGAATACAAAACACAGACACCACTGGATTAACTGATGCGCCGTTTATATTCCACCCCATTCAAAGATAATCTTCATATATTTTGCGAGGAATTCGATAATAAAAGTATCATAATTTTAAACAAATTGGCTTTAGAAGGCGATGAGAGTATTTCTATAGTTTATAAGCAAGCTATGTCAAATACAATAAAAAACACTATCCAACGTAAACTTCCCGATAGTTTATTTATGACTTTGGCAAACAATTCAAAAGTTGAGGCTAGACTCCAATTCACAAAAGGATCACGTTGTGATTTGTCCAGAAGGTTAATATTAGGTTAGGTTAGGTTAAGACGGCAGGTCACCCTAGCGGGAGTCCTCACATAGACCATCTGGTCCTTAGTGTTACTGCATATTTGACCCTTGCGACGTTTAAGATTCTTTAAAGATAACTTCCGCGAATTTTGAGAGTTAGTTCAGTAGTGTCCTCGATACACTCTCTAAGGAAGTGAAGGTGTGGGATCCCAGATGCTTGAGTCTGCTTCTCATGAGCGCTGGACAGGTACAGAGGAGGTGTTCCAGGGTTTCGGGTACCCCAGCTCTCTGCACCTCCTGCAGTTGTCGTCGTTTGTGATGCCAAGCTTTTTCGCATGGGTCGCTGTCATACAGTGTCCCGCTAGAACACCTAGCAGCGTCCTGCAGTCCTTTCGTGGGAGCGATAGAATGTAGCGGGATTGCTTGGCGTTTCGCGCGTTCCACATTGTCTTAGCCGTTCCGCATGTCGTCGCAGATCTCCATCTGCGGCTGACTGTCCATTGAGCGTGTTCTTCGAGTTCTGCATATATCGCTTGCAGGGAGATTGGTAGATACTCGACGCTACCAGTCGTTAGTTCCACACCATCCTTAGCTAACTCGTCTGCCCCTTCGTTTCCGCTGATGCTCCGGTGGCTGAGCACGCAGTAAATGCGCACTCTCTTGGAAGTGCTTAATGCATCCACTGCTTCTCTGCTTGCCAGAATATTTTTGGATTTGATGGCGTCCGAGAATAATGATTTTATTGCCGGTTGACTGTCAACGAATAAGTTGACATGTGTGTGCTGCGTTTTGAGCTCTAAGGCAGCTTCAGCCGCCTTCCGGATGGCGAAGACCTCCGCCTGGAAGATGCTGCAGTAGTCCCGAAGTTTGTATGGTCGCTCTATGTTGAGCTCCTCACAATAAACCGCCGCGCCTACTCCATTTCGCATCTTAGAGCCGTCTGTGTAGATGTTGATCGTCCACTGCTTCGGTTCCTAGCCAGGTAGCCAGTCGTTGGGACCAATCATCATTTCTGTTTTATGGTTGAGGTTCGTCACAGGGGTCATGTAGAAAGTGCTACTTACTCGTTCCCTGCCGATCTCGCAGTGTCCTAGACTTTGAAGAGCCATATTTCCTGTTGCCACAAGGCGTTGTGCGCTTTTTTGAGCTATTAGTCTCGCGTGTATATCCAGGGGATCCACGCCTAGGATTTTTTCGTGGGCTTTTGTTGGAGTTGATCTCAGTGCCCCTGTAATGCACAGTAGTGTCTGTCTCTGGGTCCTCTCCATCAGCCTTAAGTAAGTGATCTTTTCAGTTGCCGGCCACCACACGCTGATGCCGTAGAGTAGAATCGGACGCACCACTGATGTGAAGATTCAATGCATTAGAGAGTGCGAGAGTCCCCATGTGCAGCCTAGCATCTTCTTGGATGCATATAGTGCATTGGTGGCCTTCTTGACCCTTTCCATTACATTGGCCTTCCAACTCAGTTTGCTGCCCAGAACTACCCCCAGATACTTGACCTGCATCTTCGGTACGAGTCTTCATTCTTCGATTCGGGGTGGGGTCCATGCTGGTACCTTGTACCTCTTCATGAGGAGGATAAGGTCCATTTTCTCCGCATTGATACTTAGTCCGACTCCATTGGCCTAATTAAATATCTCCCTCAGTGTATGTTCCATGATGGAGCTTAGCGTAGACGGGCATTTCCCTACGATGATTACGGCTATGTCGTCTGCATAGGCAGTGATCTTATTGGCCCTACCTTCAAATGACGTTAGGAACTGGTTTACAACCAGATTCCAGAGAAGGGGTGATAGTACATCTCCTTGCGGAGTGCCTCTGTGCGCCTCTTTTATTGCTGTTGTTGGGCCCCACTCTGCCTGGACCCGTCTACAACTCAGAAGGTTGCCTATCTAAAGGTCGATTGCCGATGTGGGGTTCGTTGCGCGCAGAGCTTCGAGAATTGCGTGCTTTAAGACATTGTTGAATGCGCCTCAGATGTCCAGGAACGCTCCCAGTGCATATTCCTTGTGGTAGAGCGCTTTCTCTATGGTGGCTACCAGGGAATGCAGCGCAGATTCTACCGATTTCCCTTTTGTGTAGTCGTGTTGATGTTTCGAGAGCTGGATTTGGTTAGTACCTGTCCTTAAGCTTAGTTCGATTAACTTCTCGAGTGTTTTGAGGAGGAAGGACGTTAAACTAATCGACCTGTAATCCTTCGGATAGAGATGGTTGCTTTTGCCTGATTTCGGCAAGAATACAACTCAAGCTGTTCTCCAGGGTTCGGGCACGTAGTTTAAGTTCAGACAATCCTTGAATATTTCTTTAAACTATGGTATGACTTGGGATTTCGTCATCTGTAGCATGGCTGGAAATATAGCGTCTAGTCCAGGCGATTTGTAGCCGGCAAAAGAGCTGACCGCCTAGTCGATCTTCCTTGCGGTTACAATTTCTTCTTGCGTATTTGCGGGTCTTAATAGTCGGTTTTGGGAGTGACTCACAGGTCGTGCAGCCAGGAAAGTGTTCCTCCAAGAGCACATTCAGTGTTTCCTTGCTGCTTTCGGTCCAATCTCCATTGTCCTTCCGCAGAAGGCTCTGCGTGGTTGGTTGACTGCATAGTAACTTTCTGAGTCGGGATGTTTGCGAGGTGTTCTCGTGCGTAGTGCAGAAGTTCTTCCAAGATTGCCTCTTTGCTCTTCGTACTTCTTTTTAAAATCTTTAAGTCTAAGTTTGTATTCCCTCCAGATAACTTCGTGGTCCGCTGCTTTAGCTAACTTGAAGAATTCTCTGACTTCACCTCTAAGTACTACAAGCTCGGGATCCCACCATGGTGGTCTAGCCTTGCGCTTAGTCCGTGTGGGCCTACAAGAAGAGTGGTAAGCTCTGAGGAGTTGGCTCGTTAGACTCTTTATGGATTTTTCTATTTCGGCCTCACTCGTAATTTCCTTTGGTTTTCCGAGTGCCTTTTTTTATATTTCGGACGTTGATATACTAAAATGGGCAGTACATTCAAGTGGCCCAAGCGACACCAAGCACGGGCTTGTTAACGCACGGACCCAGGCAAAATGTAACCCACCTTCCGCCCAACCGACCGAGGGGCGCGCCGTATAACGTGCGGAAAAGAAGATCGCGGAACATATAAATAAGAACAAACTAAATAAAATTTCTACATAAATTACACAATAGACAAAAACTATAGATTACACAGATAACATAAAAGTGAAGTTCTGAGTAAGGAAATAGAACTAGCATTACATATAACATGATAAAGATTGTTATAATTTGAACATATGATACGAAAAGGGTTATGGATAGCATAGTTAGTATTACAAGCTTGCAGACTAAGAGGAAGAAAGTTTTTAGAATTTCTGATCGGAACTGCAAAACTAATTTGCTGATTAATTCAGAAGAATCAATTTCTCCTCTAATTAGTTTGTGTAAAAAAAGTACACCAAGCATGGTTCTACGTTCAGAAAGAGAAGGAAGATTTATTAGTAAAAGTCTACTACGAGTAGAAGAGTATTGGGATACCAGTTAAAACCACAGAGTGCAAAGAGAAGAAATTGTTTTTGTAACGATTCTATTCTATCCTGATGAGCCTTGTACTGGGGACACCAAATACAAGACCCATATTCAAGAATAGGTCGAACAAGAGAAGTATAAGAGCTTTAGTAATGTAGGGATCGTTAAATTCTTTAGACCAGCGCTTATTAAACCTAGGACACCAAAGGCACGATTAGCGGTGGAAGATATATGTTTGTCAAATTTCAGCCTGAGATCTAAAAGGATAGCCAAATCATTTACTGACTCAATTCGAACAAGCGGCTTATCATTAAGAATATAATTATTTAAAAATGGCGTTCGCCTGTTATACGTTACGTTATACTTACCACAATTAATATTTAACGAATTTACCCGACACCAGGCTTGAAAACTATCAAGATCAGTTTGCAACCTTTGACCAGATAAGAAATCAGTATATGACAGACAAAGTTTAACATCACCGGCATACATCAGCACCCGAGAGTGAATTATGACAGAAGGAAGGTCATTTATGAACAGAGTAAATAATATGGGGCCAAGAGACTTGCTTGTGGTACTCCGGAAGTAACTTGAAGAGACTTAGAGATTAAGCCTTTGAAATAAGCCTTTTGGGTTCTAGGAGTTAAGTAGTTAGATATCCAAAGAATTAAGTTATTTGGAAATCCTAGAAGATGAAGTTTGTGAAGTAAAAGAGAATGAAAGGCAGATTCAAAAGCCTTACTAAATCAGTATAAATAACATCTGTTTGCATTTAAGATCGAAATCCCTTAATGACATGAGAAATAAATTCCAATAGGTTAGTGGTAGTGGATCTATATTTCACAAACCCGTGATGAAAGGTGAATTTATGGAACTACATAGATGTTGAAGCTGAGAAGTTATTAATTTCTCAAAAATCTTAGGAATAGCAGACAACTTAGAAATACCTCTATAGTGCTTGATGTTAGACTTATTTCCTTTTTATGGAGAGGAATAATAAATGATTCTTTCCAAATGTTAGGGAAAGAGCACAACTACACGGACAATTTAAAAAGAATAAATAATGTCTTTAAAATACCTTCAGCACAGTACCTAAGCACACAAAATACAGGTTTAATGGCCTTTAAGTCACGTAGAAGCGAAGTTGCAGTTATCAAAAGTCCGAAAATTAAAAACCATTTGATAAGGCTGTGATCTATAAGTCGTCTGAAAAAGTCTGCAAAGAGATCGGCAATTGCCTGATCAGAGTCAGCTGTCCTGTTTTCAAAAAATACAGTTGATGGAAGTGTTGATGACTTACGCTTCGCATTAACGAAGTTACAAAACCTTTTAGGATCCCGCTGAAACTGTAATCTACAGCTTCTAAGGTAGTTATTATATCATTGTGTATTAAGTATAAAGAAGCTAGATCTGGCAATCAAATAGCCAGAGAAATCAGATTCCTTGAACTTCTTGTACAATCTCGACTTTAAATTTTTCAAGTTTATTAAATCCCGCGTAAGCCACACAGGCTTCTTAGATCTACGTGGCTTAACCAACGGGACACAAGTATCAAATAATGAGTTTAAAGTAGAATAAAAAAATTGAATTGCTCTATCCATGTCTCTACACAAGTAAAGCTGAGACCAGTCAGTTTGGGATAGAAGCTGAGCGAGTTTAGTAAAATCGGTTTTCGAAATTGACGAACTCGCTTGCAGTTTTACTACATGGGCTAAGCACCCTAGTAGGTAAATCAAGCAACACCTCCAAGGCTGGGTGATAAGGATCTTCAGAATCTTCTCTGTCAACTTTTTGAAACGCTCCCAGTTGGTGTTCCGGAGGTTCCTGTAGACTTTCGAAGGCATTCGGTAATTAAATTCTATGTTAAAACTAATGTATTTGTGGTCAGAGAAGGAGGGCTGCTGAAGTACTCTCCAATCTGTGACTCTAGTCTTGTTATAATATAATATAATGTGAATTCTAAAACGTGTGAAGGTTAGTAAAACGTAACGTAAAACGTAAAACGTAGTAAAAAGCTTAACAGGGACTCACTCTGTCATTAATGTCCGAGCTGCCCCACACTGTGTGGTGGGCGGGTGACGCTTCCCGGTTGCTGTCACAAGCTTGTGCAGCTCCTCGGGTGGTGCGGGTTAGTCGTGTGCCATATAGTAGGACGCTACTAGTGTTGTACTGCCACCATCGTCCTCTAACGTCACGACCGTTAGATCATCAGTACTGTAATGACGTAATAAGTAGCTATGGATGCCTTTTCTAGTTAGAATGGCAGTTATATTGCTACTTACGGTTGTCGGGATAAGTGTTGCGTATGTGTTGACTTTATGCCGGATACCCTGTTACCCGACGATATCCAGGGCTCCTGCAATAGGCCACGTCGACGGCTCCTTCCTCTAGCGCGATAAGGAGCTCCGTTGAGGTGAGCTTACTCTTATGAAGATTCAGCAGAAGGACCTTCAACTGCATTGTTGGTTGCTGATTCGTACTGATTCTGATTCGTCGTTCCACCGTCGCCTGTTGCGCCCGTTAGGTTTAGAACCAGGGTGGCGTCGGTCACAGCTTCTGGGCCGAGATCCTTTTCCACCTAACCTGACTCTAGCGTGTTTTTGTTGTCGTCTGCGGGGTGGCGTTTCTTCAAACATAGGTACACGCTACCTACGCCCCACGCCATTTTCCCAAATCGTGGATACAGTACGTCCTCTGCCTCCTTGCTGATTTTGATGATGTAACGCTGCCCGCCACTGTTTTGAGGCAGTGGCTCGGCAACATGTTACACCCTCCAGTCAGCCGTTGGCACGTCGGGGTTCTGTGTCCTGAGCAGTCTCAACGCCATATCTGGGACGACGAAAACCATTTTTTGATCAACATTTTTTTGATGCAGATTTGACAGGAATCTCGACATTAGTCTGTATGCCGAATTTGGTCACTATAGCTTAAAAAATGTGGAAGATACGGGCTTTCCCCAAATTGCTCGGGAGTGAGTGGTGGTGGGTGGGCGATCTCGACACTTCATAAATTTATGGTATACTCCCAACATGTGTACCAAGTTTGGTTGCTCTATGGTGTGGAAAAAAATTGCGTTCATACGGCTGGCTGTCCGGCGGCCAGACGGACTTTCGCAAACCCAATATACTCTTTTTTCCTTCGGGAACAGGGTATAAAATGAAAGTGAATAAAAGCAAATATTTACAGGAAGGTGACACTATCAATTGTGCAAAGTCACTATATCAGTGATCATGATGATGACAATGATAAAACTGATAACAGCAGAATCAATAGAAATCAACCCCATTGAAAACAATCAAGACTTCATTTAGTTTGAGTCAGGAACGATGCAAATACCCATTTATTTTGAAAACCATTGTTTTACAGTAAATATTAACCACATAGAGTACACATTCAACAACATAATAAGACAAAGTAAAGAATTTAACGATAAGCCACAGATCAAATATTTAATTTACAAACTACAACGAGAAATGTAAACGGGGGCTTATTCATTTTGTGGGTTCCACATACAAATAACTTTTCTGCAAACTCGACGAAAATTATAAAATAGAAATTGAACAACAAATTACAAACCTAGCACAAAATTCTATACAAACTAGTAGCTTGAACAATGTCATCGACACTGTTAATGATAGTATAAACATAATAACTAAGCAAAATAAGGCTATGCTAAACGTACAGAAACTCAACTTAAAAATTTTTAACATTCAACACTTCATTGAATATATTGAAGACACTGAAATGGGTACACAGCTAACACGTCTGGGAATTTTTAACCCTAAGTTACTGAAACACGACAGACTTGAAAATATTGACGACAAAAATATTATTGACATCAAAACTTCCGTTTGGTACAGCACAGCAATAAACGAAATATTTCTGATCTCATACATCCCCATTAACACAATCGAAACACCAACATTCTTAATCGCACCATACCCGGACAATAAAGGGCAGATTGTGAACAAAAACGTTACAGGTAAATTTTATATACACAAAAACAAGGTAATAAGCCCTTAACAAATGAAATTCTTGCCAATATCATGAAACACGAAACACCAAATTGTACATTTAATAATTTAATTTCGTAAAAAAAATTACATTCAATATGTTAAATCAAACACTGGCGTAGAGAGGGGGGATTAAGAGGATCAATCCCCCCTTTAAGATTTTTGAAAAAGATTACGTCTATATAATTTTAAATTTTGAGTTCTAGCACTGAAATCATACGAGATTTAATCTGAAATTATTACACGTATAAGGTTTTTTAATCCTCAATTTTTGAAGTGTCGACCTCCACCTCCAGCAATTTGGGAAAACCTGTATCTTTTTACTCCCTGTACCCATAAAATGGGTGAAAAGGGGGTATTACATCTGTGCAAATCAATGTAACAGGCAGAGGGAGACATCTCCGACCCTATATATTCTTGATCAGTATCAAAGAGATTTCGATTTGGCCATGTCCGTCTGTCTGTCCGTCTGTCCGTCTGTCCGTATGAACGCGTCGATCTCAGCAACTACAAGAGCTAGAGACACCAAATTTGAAATTTAGGTTCCTGTATACCATACGCAGATCAAGTTTGTTTCATATTTCAGATATCTCCCCCGTTCCCCCGCAAATCGATTAAAACCGTTTTACAGGAACAATTTTCAAGATAAAGCTTTAAGATTTGGCATGTACAATACTTTAGTCTCTCTTAATCTACTGTCCAAATTTCAAGTCGATCGGATAATAAACACGGAAGTTATTCACGAAAGAAGATTCAGTGATGCAGCGAGAGGGGGAAGAAGAAGCACAGCCACCATTTAAAATGCCTCGCTTTTGCCGCCTGTGTGTGTGCTTCTTTGTGTATGTGTGTGTATGTGTAAGTGGACGTAGATGTGATTGAATGTTTTAGACCTGGGTACAGGAGTTTCGTATTCGGGTATACTCGACTATAGCATTCTCACTTGTTTTACCGTTTGAACGCGTCGATCTCAGCAACCATAAGAGTTAGAGACATCACTAGGGATTAGAATGTAGGTTCGTGTATACTATACGCAGATCAAGTTTGTTTCATATTTAAGATATCTCCCCCCGTTCCCCCGCAATTCGATAAAAACCGGTTTAAAGGAACAATTTTCAAGATATAGCTTTGGTATTTGGTATGTACATTACATTAGTTACTCTTTATTACTCCCTGTACCCATAAAATGGGTAAAAAGGGGGTATTGGATTTGTGCAAAAGTATGTAACAGGCAGAAGGAGACATCTCCGACCCTATAAAGTATATATATTCTTGATCAGTGTCAAAAGAGATTTCGATTTGGCCATGTCCGTCTGTCTGTCCGTCTGTCCGTCTGTCCGTCCGTCCGTCTGTCCGTCTGTCCGGATGAACGCGTCGATCTCAGCAACTACAAGAGCTAGAGACACCAAATTTGAAATGTAGGTTCCTGTATACCATACGCAGATCAAGTTTGTTTCATATTTCAGATATCTCCCCCGTTCCCCCGCAAATCGATTAGAGCCGTTTTACAGTAACAATTTTCAAGATATAGCTTTAAGATTTGGCATGTAGAATACTTTAGTCTCTCTTAATCTACTGTCCAAATTTCAAGTCGATCGGATAATAAACACGGAAGTTATTCACGAAAGAATATTCAGAAATGCAGCGAGAGGGGGAAGGGGAAGCACAGCCACCAATTAAATTGCCTCGCTTGCGCTGTCGTTTTTTCCGCCAGTGTGTGTGTGCGTCTTTGTATATGTGTGTGTGTTTGTGTAAGTGGACGTAGATGTGATTGAATGTTTTAGACCTGGGTACAGGGAGTTTCGTAGTCGGGTATACTCGACTATAGCATTCTTACTTGTTACTCTTTATCTACTGTCCAAATTTCAAGTCAATCGAATAATAAACACGGAAGTTATTCAACAAAAAAGAATCAGTACTGCAGCGCGGGGGGAAGAAGAAGCACAGCCACAAACTTAAAATGCCACGTTGGCGCTATTGCATGTGTTGTCGCCTGAAGTATGTGCGCGTCTTTGTTTATGTGTTTGTGTATGTATAAGTGTACGAAGACGCGATCGGAAATATTTGAACTGGGTACAGGGAGTTTTGTAGTTGGGTATACTCAACTATAGCATTCTTACTTGTTAATAGCATTGTTTTGAATTTGTTTTGATGCAGTTTTAAAAAATTTCCAAGACTGATCACCACCACGTTTAATTTTTCTTGTGTGGAGCTTTGAAAGTAAATTTGATTCAAATCACACGATAGCCAGGAATGTTATATTTCAGAGCTTTCGCGCCCATGGGGCGGATTTATCTAAAATCGGTGAAATATGTGTCAAATGATTTCTTGTCTAGATCCTTGAAAATGAGTTTGAAGCCGATTGGATGATAAGCAAAAAATTTTCACACAACAGTTTTCCGTGATTTGCCACGCATTACGTGGAATTTCACAAAACCCCGTCTTAGTGTGCGCTTTCATCATAGATAGATACTACAGTGAAAATACATATATTTTAAGAATTAATTAAATACAAGCAAAATGCCAAGACCAAAAAAAACAAAAGAATGTTTTAAATTTTCAGAATCCATGCCCCCCTTTGCAAAATACAACATAATGAACATAATGTAACTTAACTTGAACCATTATCACACGAAGCAATTAAGGAATTGATTTTGGTTAATAATAAGGAAAACCCCATTTATAAAATTATAACCATAACCACTTTAGTTTGAATTGCTATAATTGGCATTTCTTATCTTTATATGAAATTCAAAACAGCACCACACAATATTGTAATAAATTGCAATAGAACTAAATCAAATAAAGAATCTAACAAGTACGAATGCTATAGTCGAGTATACCCGACTACGAAACTTCCTATACCCAGGTCTAAGACATCCAATCACATCTACGTCCACTTACACATACTTACACACATACACAAAGACGCACACACACACTGGCGGCAAAAGCGACAGCGCAAGCGAGGCAATTTAATTGGTGGCTGTGCTTCTTCTTCCCCCTCTCGCTGCATCACTGAATCTTCTTTCGTGAATAACTTCCGTGTTTATTATCCGATCGACTTGAAATTTGGACAGTAGATTAAGAGAGACTAAAGTATTGTACATGCCAAATCTTAAAGCTTTATCTTGAAAATTGTTCCTGTAAAACGGTTTTAATCGATTTGCGGGGGAACGGGGAGATATCTGAAATATGAAACAAACTTGATCTGCGTATGGTATACAGGAACCTAAATTTCAAATTTGGTGTCTCTAGCTCTTGTAGTTGCTGAGATCGACGCGTTCATACGGACAGACGGACAGACGGACAGACAGACGGACATGGCCAAATCGAAATCTCTTTTGATACTGATCAAGAATATATATACTTTAAAGGGTCGGAGATGTCTCCTTCTGTCTGTTACATACATTTGCACAGATGTAATACCCCCTTTTTACCCATTTTATGGGTACAGGGAGTAAAAAGAAGCACCAAAAGAAATAAACGAAGAAATAGTTGAATATAAATTGTACCCTAACATAACCGCTTGCGGACAAGCTAAAGTCTAATAGCTTCTTTCCACTACATAATATTTACACATTTTTCGTAATTTTTTTGATTTTGGAAAAATGTCACATTTTTCCTGTAGAAAATCCCATAAGGGAAAAAATGACAAGTCCGTAATTTTAATGTTATGTTCCCGAAGGGAAAATAGTATATTGGGTTTGCGAAATGCGCAAGGATCTCAGCAACTATAAGAGCTAGAGACACCAAATTTGGAATGTAGGTTCGTGTATAGCGGGAGCAGGTCAAGTTTATTTTAGATTTGAGATATCTCCCCCCGTTCCCCCGCAATTCGATAAAAACTGTTTTACAGGAACAATTTTTAAGATATAGCTTTGGGACTTGACATTTGCAATACTTTAGTCACTCCTAATCTACTGTCCAAATTTCAAGTCGTTCGGATAATAAACACGGAAGTTATTAACGAAAGAAGATTCAGTGCTTCAGCGCAAGGGGAAGAAGAAGCACAGCCATCACTTAAAATGCCTCGCTTGCGCTGCGCTCGAGCTGTCGCTCGTGTGTGTGCGTCTTTTGTGTATGTGTGTTTGTATGTGTAAGTGTACGTAGATGCGATCGGAAATTTTTGAACTTGTTACAGGGAGTTTTATAGTCGGGTTTACTCGACTATAGCATTTTTGTTTGCCTTTATCTTTAAGCTAGAGCAACCAAACTTGGTACACATGTTGCTGTATGCACTGAATTTACGAAGTGTGGAGATCGCCAATAGTATAGTATTTTCTTATCGAACTCACGATGTTTATCGATTAACTGGTGCAAAGGTAAACAATGAGGAGCTGTGCGCCAAAATTAATTTTTTAAATAAATAGTAAAATGCTTAAATCTTAATGTTCCTCTACTTAGTAAGGATGAGGTTAAAATGAAAGGTTTGTCCTCAGGTGCACCCTCGGAATGGCAACATATTGACAAGGTACACCGCCTTTTAGGAGCATTGAAGTTTGTGCACTTCACAGGTGCGCACTCGCAATTTCATTGCAAATTTGGCCCATCTCCGCATCCCCGACATCTTCCAATTGTTCAAAACAGTACGAACACATCGCAACTAAATGCCTATTGATATGCAACTTTGACTTTTTACAGTTCTGCCATTATTTGCCATATTTTTCACTTCTTGTGAAAATTTTCATCAAAACAAGCCAAACAGCTGATTTATTTCGGGCAAATGACAAATTGCACATTTGACCATGGAAAGACCATCATCCTAAATGTTGAAATGTGACATTTTTTGGCTGTAGTGGAAAGAGACTATAAAAGGTGGGGAAGTAACATATCTGACACATCAGTTAATATCTATTGTTAAGCAGCACATTCATTATCACACAATTCATGTATATCGATCCCACACATAATGTAATCAAGTCTGTCAGCGACACTGACGAATTCATCTTAAAAATAAACAACCCAAAAAGTCGTTCTCATCAGACCACTTTCTCACAAAGAAAATGCAAACGCTGCACAAACTTCGGCTGATATCGCCAAATTTGTCTTAATCTCCTTAAGAGATTATTCATAAGGAGAGCATAAGAGAATCTTAAAGCTCATCTTAAGCATAGAAAAAAGCTTTGCCAAAAGCTCTGAGCCGAGGTTTGATCAGTGCTGATCGCTTTTAGCATAATTGAGTTCATTATATTCTGTTCCCGAAGGGAAAAAGACTATATTAGGTTTGCGAAATGTCCGTCCGTCCGTCTGTCCGTATGAACGCAATTTTTTCCACACCCTTGAAGATAGAGCAACCAATCTTGGTACACATGTTGGTGTATACCCCCAATTTATGAAATGTCGAGATGTCCTGTGCAAAATCTATGTCTCCCACACCTGCACAGGTAGAGTCACCAAATTTGGCATACAGACTAATGTTAACCTTCTAAACAAATCTGCATAAAAAAAAAATATAATATAGAAATTATATTCTTGATCAGTATAAAAAAAAACGATTTGGCCATGTCCTTCCGGATGAACGCGTCGATCTCAGTTTTCAACCTGGGCGTTCTGTCGTGTACCGGTTTGAATCATGGGCAAAGTGCTTAGACTTGACTACTCTTACGATGTAAGAGTGTGACGTTGTTGTTAAGGTGGGAACTCTTTTCAATCATGATCGCGATCCATGTGTCTACGTGATACCCGCTAGCGATCAGATCATGACTTAAGAGAGAGTGCCTCATTGCCATATTAATACGCTATAAAATTCATATTTGTACCAGGGAGAGTTGCTTTCGTTTCGAAGATGTCGAAAAAAATTGCGTTCCTTCGAATAATAGATGGATATGGCATAAATCCAATATATTATCTTTTCCCAAAAAATATTAAGAATATTTTCTAAATTTGTTATTAACAACCATGGCAACAATCAAAACATAAAAAAAATTGATTACATCAACTATGGTCGCAAAAAATTGCAACCAACAGCAGCAACCAAAACCACAACAATCAATTCGGGCAATAACAAATATCAATGAAAGGGAACGCCAACGCAATTTAAAAGAAAATCAACACCACATATGACTCTGAGCGCGATCCATATGAAGAGCATGCGAAAAAACCACCACCAAATATTCTAATGAGCGTAATTTGACAACAACAAAGCTTCATGATCGGAGACAAATATCAAGCATATGTTGATATGCCTCTCCGATCAAGAATCTTTACACACATTTATATTTTCGCTCAACTCCACGCATACAATGATGCTGGATCGCGATCATGATTGAAGTGAGAGTCCACCTTTAGTTGTTGCTTTTTCTCGCGACAGTAAGCACCGACATCATCCAGCTTAACAGCAACAACTCGGTCCACATTAGTGTTTTGCGTCTTGCGTGTTCTAAATATGTTCCTTACTCTCGGCGCTTGCACTCTATCGGAGTTGTAAGCAGTCTCTGCTCAGGCTCCTGCATGTTTGCCGATATAAGTTTGGCCTATCCCTCAAAGCGCTGGTTAATAGTGTTGAGGATCTTCAGATCTCCTTCGGCTCCTCTTCAGGTCAGTGTTGGTAACTTTGTGGTGTCGTTTTAAGTGAGGGTTTTTGCTTGCGATTGCGATTTTCCGTTTTTCAGTAATGAGTGTTTATCAGTTTTCGTGTGGGTTATTATTGCGTTTTGTTATCCACTGTATATTCGGTTTTTTTTTCTTCAAGCGCGAATAAAATGTATAAAACTAACAAAAATTAAAAATTAAAATGGTAGATTAAAGCTTGTAATATTACCTTTTTAAAGAGGTACATACGAGCCCTAACCACTATTAATTGGCACGGTATGTTGTTTTATGATAGTTCAACCTTCAATTTTTGTCTATGTGATACATAATCATACAAACTTGTACTTTTTGGAAAGGTTATTTAATTAATGATCTCGACACTTCATAAATTGAGGGTATGCACAAACATGTGTACCAGGTATAATTGCGTTAGCTTCAAGAGTGTGGAAAAAATTTCGTTCATACGGACAGACGGACATTTCGAAACCCGATATACTCTTTTTCCCTTCGGAAACAGAGTATAATAAACAAACAAAACGGCTGATAGATGGCCTCACAATAATATAAGTAGCGCCGACACGCCTAAAATACCCTACAGAAATCTTAATCTGTTGAAGGGAACGTAGCTGTAAGTCGTCCCCCTTCTTTACGCTTCATATCATGACAATGTTCAAAACTATTATACATTGTCCCTTGTCCAAAGGCTCAAAGTCCTCTAACACATTCTATAATATCCCAGCAAGGATACTAGACAGATCATTATTGAAAATTCAGCAAGACATATTAATCGTAATAAAATTCATATTTTAATTATAAGGGTCGTTCCACGTTTACTTAACATTTTACTTCATTTTAGTTTTGACTGCTATTCATTAGCGTGTTTGTTTTTCAATTTACTCTTTTATAATATGAGATTTATTTTATTTTAAATTTGATTATATGGGTCATGTAATGATTATATTTAGATTAACTTATTATTAAATATTCATCTTTATATATAAAAGAGTTCATGCTGACTGACTGACTAATTGGCAATCATCGCACAGCCCAAACCGTAAGAGCTACGATGCTGAAATTTGCACAGTAGGTTCCATCTATGATAAAAGCGCTCACTGAGACGGGTTTTTGGAAAATTCCACACACAAGCATGGAAAATCGCGGAAAACTGTTGTATGAAACTTTTTTGTTTACCAACCAATTGGCTTTATACTCATTTTCAAAGATCTACACAAAAATTAATTTTTTATTCTTCTGGACGTTGATGTACATACAAGTGGCCCATCTACACCAAGCACGGAGCTTGTTAACGCGCGGATCCAAGCATAAATGCAACCCACCTCCCGCCCAACCGACCAAGGGGCACGCCGCATAACGTACGGTAGCGAAAGATCGCGGACATGCAAATTCAAAAATAACATTATACACCTATACCCTAAGGATTACATAATTTATTAGTAACAGTCTACTACGATAATTAGGCATCCGAGTATTGGTATTCTAGTTCAGACCCCGGAGTGCAAAGAGCAGAAATTGTTTTTGTACCGATTTTATACTATCCTGATGAACCTTGTACTGTGGACACCAAATACAGGAATAGGTCGAACAAGAGAAGTATAAAGAGTTTTAGTAATGTAGGGATCGTTAAATTCCTTCGACCAACGCTTAATGAAACCAAAGGCACGATTAACGGTGGAAAAGATATGTTTGTCAAACTTAAGCTTGGAATCTAAAAGGATACCCAAATCATCAACCGACTCAATTCGAACAAGCGGCTTACCATTAAGAATATAACTGTTAAAAAAGGCATTCGCCTGTAAAAGGACATTACTTTACACTTACCACAATTAAGATTTAATAAATTTACTCGACACCAGGCTTGAAAACTGTCAAGATCAGTTTGCAACCTTTGACCAGAAAAGAAATCAGTAGATGACAGACAAAGTTTAACATCATCGGCATACATCAGCACCCGAGAGTAATTTACGACAGAAGGAAGGTCATTGATGAAAAGAGTAAATAATAAGGGGCCAAGATGACTTCCTTGTGGTACTCCAGAAGTAACTTGAACAGACTTAGACACTAAGCCTTTGAAATAAGCCTTTTGGGTTCTAAGAGTTAAATAGTTAGAAATCCAAAGAATTAAGTTATTTGGAAATCCTAGAAGATGAAGCTTGTGAAGTAAAAGAGAATGATTAACAGAATCAAAAGCCTTACTGAAATCAGTATAAATAACATATGTTTGCATTTTAGATTGAAATCCCTTAATAATAAGAGAAGTGAATTCCAATAGGTTAGTGGTAGTAGATCTATATTTCACAAACCCATGCTGGCAGGGTGAAATTATAGATCTACATAAATGTTGAAGTTGAGAAGTTATTAATTTCTCAAAAATCTTAGGAATAGCAGACAACTTAGAAATACCTCTATAGTTCTCGACATTAGACTTGTTTCCTTTTTTATGGAGAGGAATAATAAATGATTCTTTCCAAATATTGGGGAAAGAACACAACTCCACGGACAATTTAAAAAGAACAAATAATGGCTTAAAAATACCTTCAGCACAGTACTTGAGCACACAGCCTGGTACTCCATCAGGTCCCGGAGAAAATACGGGGTTAATAGACTTCAAATCACGTAGAAGCGAGCTTTCAGTGATTAAAGGCCCAAAAATGCAATTGGAGTTAATTACCTGATAAGGATAAGGCGAAAGCAATTGATAAGGTTGTGAACTATAAGTCGTTTGAAAAAATTAGGCAAAAAGATCGGCGATAGCCTGATCTGAGTCAGCTGTCTTTTTTCAAAAAATACAGTTGATGGAAATGTTGATGACCTACGCTTCGCATTAACGAAGTTATAAAACCTTTTAGGATCCCGCTGAAACTGTAACCTACAGCTCCTGAGGTAGTTGTTATAACAGTGTAAATTAAGTGCAGAGAAGTTAGATCGGGCAATCAAATAGCGAGAGAAATCCGAGGAAGAGCCAAATTCCTTGAACTTTTTGTACAATCTCGACTTTCTATTTTTTAAGTTTATCAATTCACGTGTAAACCACACAGGTTTGTTAGACCTACGCGGGTTACAAAACGGGACACAACAATCAAATAATGAATTTAAGGTAGAATAAAAGTAATTGATTGCACAATCCATGTCTCTACACATGTACAGCTGGGACCAGTCAGTCTGGGATAGGAGCTGAGCAAGTTTAGTAAAATCGGTTTTCCGAAATTGTCGAACTCGTTCAGCCGGTTCTCTACCAGGGCTTGGCACACTGGCTGGTAAGTCAATCAACACCTCCAAAGTTGGGTGATAAGTATCTTCAGGAGTGGATATAGGTTCAGTACGGGAGACAGAATAGAATGAGGAATCCAAGACAAAAACAAGTTCAAGCATTTTATGTGAAGAATTTGGGATATCATTGATTTGACACAATGACATCCCAAATAAACTTTCAATAAAATCGTGCTGAGATGTGGGAGTCAACGCGCTAGAATCGGGACTTGAAGTCCAGGTAGTTCCGGCGATATTAAAGTCACCAAGAACTACAAGAAAATCACGATCAGAAACCATAGATGAGACAGATCGTATAGCAGAAGCATGCAAAGAATATATAGAAATATCGGAAGAAGGTGGAATATAAGAACAAGTAATATAAAAGCAAATACTGGACATACACAATTTTACAGCAACAAATTCAATATCTATACAATTATCGATTATTACAAGCTCCGATGATAAATCAGCGTCAACAGCAATAAGAACACCACCACCCCGACGAGGGGTGCGATCTTTTCTATAAATGGAGAATTTGTTAGACAGGATTTCAGAATTAAGGATGTCGGGCCTTAGCCATGTTTCAGAAAAGGCAACGACATGGAAAGGAAAAGTTAGGCTATTTAGATAAAGATTACTAAGTTTACTACAAAGACCTCTTACATTCTGATAGCCAAGTGAGAGGGAGGATGTTAGTTTTTTGAACTATCAGATATTACAATAGGTGGGTTAGAACTACCACCGGAAGAAGGAAGTGAAATCGGAGGCCGATTTTTCTTTTTTACGGTATATTCTTTAATAACTAAGTGGTCGGGCCAGAATTCTTTGCAACAAATATTGTTGAAATATTCAGCCGGAACACTTATTTTAAATGACGAAATTTCCCGAGAATACGTAAATTTGAATTTTTCCACCGTAATGTGGGCTTTAGATTTGGCCTGTATAAAGGCCTTCACATCATCAGATGTAGTATCAGGGGCAAGCCTGGAAACAAAGATTTGTTTCCGTGGTGGAATTCCTATAAGGGTCTTCTTAGCAACCAAAGCAGTTGCATCCGCTGGAGCCACAGCATTGGTTGCTAGACCAGTTGATTCGACCGGTATATTATCACTAGGTTGTTGATCCGGATCAACAGTGTTAATAGCCAGCGAATCAGAATGCTCTACGGGGTCAGAAGGAACAACATCCATGGGTACGATGCTATTCTCGTCACTTCTGATTATTGAATTATGAGGAGAGGGGGACGATAAGTTTATTAATTCTAACTGTTTATTAGTAGCGGATGAAGTGGAAGCATGTGTGGGGAGTTGCGGTTCATTGGGGCCAATAGACAGCCTAAAATTAGCCTTCTTCCATTTTGGGGACTCATTCAAAAGTTTCATACTTTTGAATTCGTTCTCCAAGTCGGAAAAACCATCGAACAGTTTTTTGAACCGCCCGAATATGTCACCAAAGCCTTTCTTAGTCTGCCTCATGAAACCCATGATGTCCCGTTCAACATCCCTACAGGATACACATGTCCACTTGAGGCCAGATTTTGACTCAATCTGGTCCACAATTCTGCCGTTTAGGCCAGCACATTTTTCGTGTGACACATTATCACACAGCCAGCAACAAACAAAGCCCATCTTCGAGTTTGCTCTAACCTGGCAATTTTTATTGTAACAGACAAACATTCTAGCAAAAAGTAATTTAAATATAAGAAAATAGAATATAAAAAAAGATAAACAAAAAATAAAATAAAAAGCAAAAGAACCAAAAAAGAATGTAAAAAGAACGGAAAGGCACCCTAGGGTTAAACAACTACCGCTGATTTGTACTTACAAACGCAATAACAACACAAAGCGCGGGCGCGACGACCGAAACTCACAAACGGATTTCTAACAGAAAAGACCGCGACCAACACCAACAACACAACTAATGCAAGCGCGGGAGAGAGATAAAAAAAGAGAATGAAGTGAGTACACACAAAAACAAATTATATGCAGACAGCAATGTAACTGCAAAATCAAACAGAATGCTTGGCTGCAGTTTGTTGTTGTGTATAGGCACAAAAATTTTAAATTTGCAAATAAAGCACAAATAATTACAATTAAAGTTCAACACAGGTGTTTAACAAGACCGAATGAAAACACACGTCACAAATATAAAACTTGCAATTTAATAGTTGCTAAGAACGAGGAAAGAAAAATTAACTGCGAGGCGCAAGAAAAAAACACGTCCGTTTGCGAAAGCGAAGCGAAGCGAATCGAAGCGAATCCGATCAAATTCATTTTCAAAGCTCGTCATGTAAAATAATTCGACACGTGTATCAGCGATTTTGAGAAATTCAGCCCTATGGTCAGAACATTTTTGGAAAACTCTGGCATTCGACATTTTTAATTTTCATGCGATTGGCTTCGAGCTCATTTTCAAGGTTCCATGGGAAAAATATTAAGCGCGGTGGTCAAAGATTTTGGAAAATCTACCCCCAGTTCGGAAAATTCGCGGAAAACTGTTGTATGCAACTTTTTTGATTATCGCCCGATTGACTTCAAACTTTTCTGTTTATCATCCAATTATTTTGAAACTAATTTTCCAAGCACCTCACATTAAATAATTCGACACATGTGCTACCGGTTTTGAAAAATGCACGCCCACGGCCCGAAAGGGGTGAAGTCTGGAATTCAGCTTCATAATAATTTCCAAATATAAATAAAACAAGTAAGAATGCTATAGTCGAGTAAACCCGACTACAAAACTCCCTGTACCCAGGTCAAAAATTTCCAATCGCATCTTCGTACACATACACACACACATACTGACACATATACACACACACATACACAAAAGACGCACACACACGAGCGACAGCTCGAGCGCAGCGCAAGCGAGGCATTTAAGTGGTGGCTGTGCTTCTTCTTCCCCATGCGCTGAAGCACTGAATCTTCTTTCATTAATAACTTCCGTGTTTATTATCCGAACGACTTGAAATTTGGACAGTAGATTAGGAGTGACTTAAGTATTATACATGCCAAATCCCAAAGCTATATCTTAAAAATTGTTCCTGTAAAACGGTTTTTATCGAATTGCGGGGAACGGGGGAGATATCTGAAATATGAAACAAACTTGATCCGCGTATGGTATACAGGAACCTACATTCCAAATTTGGTGTCTCTAGCTCTTGTAGTTGCTGAGATCGACGCGTTCATACGGACAGACGGACAGACGGACATGGCCAAATCGAAATCTCTTTTGATACTGATCAAGAATATATATACTTTATAGGGTCGGAGATGTGTCTTTCTGCCTGTTACATACTTTTGCACAAACCCAATACCCCCTTTTTCCCATTTTATGGGTACAGGGAGTAAAAAACCTCGGTACTTTACGGGCAATACAACGGGCGGAAAATAGTTTGAAAGCTTTAGTCTGGATTTTTAATATTATTCGTTGAATTGGTTTTCAAATGCCAAATGATTTTGGAAAATATACTCTAGATCGGCTTCAAAGACATTTTCATAGCCCTACACAAAAAACATTAGTCACGTGGCTCAACTATATAGTTTCCAACCCCCACGGGAGGGCAAACTGTGATACGTTATTTTTGTGTATTTCTTACGGTTGACGAAAGTAGTTACAATCAACATAATGGATTTTAATCTAAATATTTCGCCGCGCAACGCTGGCGATACCAGCTAGTATGGTATATATAAATAAATGCATACAGGCACGACGCATCTTCGGTGAAAAAATTTTGATTTTTTATGATTGTACCTAATTTGCGTAAAAGTGACACCTAAAACGCATGAGTTCTGCCTAGATTTTCCCTTTTTAAAAGATAAAATTGATATTTGAAAATATCAATTTGATATTTTTTCATATCAGTTTTTTGCCGATAAGATTTTTGAATCTACCCTCTTAAGCCCAAGAATCTGCTTTATATGCAGCTGGAAAACAAGTCTTTTATTATTAAAACATTTGCTAAGAATATCCAGAGCCACACGATACCGAGCACCGGAAAATTGCAACGATCGCATGCAATGCAGGTCCACACAGACACGAACGGAAATGCTGCAGCTTTTCGATTTGAGATAGTTCGGTATCCTTGTCGACGACCGACTCAAACATAGATATGAAATCCGCATACTCTGTATATTCGCCAGGAAATGTAGGTTGAGAGCAAGCAAGTAATTTAAAATTTCTAAGTTTTGACAGGATAAATTCTTCTGCATATAGTTATTTATGAAATGGAATAGTTGCATCCATTCTTGCATCCACTCACTCTCAGTTATTTGTAATAATAGACAGAAAAGCTGCCACAATTGCATCATCTGAATCCGACCACATGTTATTGTTCAACATTCTAAAACAAGTAAAAATTCTAAAGTCGACTATACCCGACTACGAAACTCCCTGTACACAGGTCTAAAATTTCCGATCGCATATAAGTGTACACACATACACACATAGACAAAGACGCACACACTCAAGCGACAGCGCAATCCATTCATTTTACGCTGCTTTTTTCCTCCGCTCTGCATCACAGAATCTTCTATAGGTTTGGGACTAAGCATGTATAATACTTTGGTCACCTTTAATCTACTGTCCAAATTTTCGATCGGATAATAAAACCGAAAGTTAATCACGAAAGAAGATTCAGTGCTGTTGCGAGGAGGGGACGAAGCAGCACAACCACCACTTAAAATGCCTCGCTTGCGCTGTCGCTTGTGCAGTCGCTTTTGTGTGTACGTCTTTGTGAGTGTATGTGAATGTGTACGAAGATGCGATCGGAAATTTTTGACTTGGGTACAGGGAGTTTTGTAGTCGGGTATACTCGACTATAGAATTCTTACTTGTTTTTTTTTTGTGTGGACGTTGACGTACTAAACGAACAGTACATTCAAGAGGCCCAATCACACCAAGCACGGGCTTATTAACCCAGGCAAACTGTAAGCCACCTCCCACCCAGCCAAACGAGAGGCGCGAAACATAATGTGCGGTAACGGAGATCACGGACAAGTAAATATTACAAACTAAATAAAAGTTCTACATGTACTCCAAACTATAAACTGACGTACAAATTACATAGATAATACAAAACTGAAGTTCTAAGTAAGGAAATAGAAGTAGCAATTCGTAAGATACGTATGGGGTTATGGATAGCATATTAGGTTTTACATTTTTGAGGAGAAAGAGGAAGAAAGTTTCAGGAACTTCTAACCAAAACTGCAAATCTTATTTAGCTGGTTAGCTCAGAAGAATCAATAATTAATTAATTTGTGTCAGAAAATTACAACGAGAATGGCTTTACGATCAGAAAGGGATGGGAGATTTATAAGTATAAGTCTACTTCGATAACAAGGCAAGCGAGTATTGAGATTCCAGTTAAGGCTCCGAAGTGCAAAGAGCAGAAAATGTTTTTCTCTTACGAGACAAAACCGTTTTATCTGACCCGGTGTGGGTTCAGACTAATAGTCAGGTTCAGGAAATATTGTAGTCGAATAGCATTGTGGAAAAAAGAACGAGGTCTTTAAAAAAAGGTGACATAATAAATATTCGATTTTTTGGTTTATTGTGTTAGTGCACATGATTCCAACGTACTTTGAGATCATCAGCCATTTTGAATATTTAGTACGTTTTTTGACAGAACAAACGCCAGCCGTGTTTTGGTGTGCTGGGCGACTTACAGCTATAGAATAATATGGATCAAATAATCTGCATTAAATTTTGTGCTAAAAATATAATTAAGTGCTACGATGCACATAAAATATTGACTGTGACATTTGGCAAGTCCACTTTGAGCAATAAATGCTTATAAGTTGAAGAAGCTCTTCGCAGAAAGCCGTGAAGATGGTATTGACAAAGCCCATCCTAGACGCCTCAGCAGGTCAACAACCGATGACAGCGTTGAAGGTGCGAAGTGAATTGTAATGACTATTTACAAAAGTAAAACTGTAGTTATTTTAGTGATTTTAAAATGCTTGTAGAAAAATCCTTATAACTATCAGTAATTTTAATAAATATATTTTTCCGTTTTCAGAATAACAAATGATGCAAGGGAGGATGAAATGGAAGAAAATGTGGGACAAGTTAATACGATGATAGGAAATCTCCGAAACATGGCATTGGATATGGGCTCAGAGCTTGAAAATCAAAACCGCCAAGTAGATAGGATCAATCGCAAGGTACAGAAAGTTGTATTTCCTACTTGCAGGTATTGCCTGGCGTCACCCGAGTTCAACCTTTCACATTAAGCACACTCCCAGTACAGTTGAGCAACAGTTACCAAGTACCGGGGGCACATTTCCAAAATCGGTGAAGTACTTATCGATTTATTAATCGTGTAGAATAGAATGAATTTTACTTTAACTTTTTCACTTTGGTTTAAAATGATAAGATATATAAGATAAGAAAGTTAAAGTCGGACGTACTCGACAGCAGATTACTCTGTTTCAAGTCGGGTATAATCTGGTTATTTGTGGGGAAAGAAAAAAAGTCTGTATTTAAACTAGGTGACTCGACTTTTACAGGTGTGTGAGATATTGAAAGAGAGAATATGGAATACGGAGACATTTATTGATGTAGATTTGTCAAGGAGCTCAAAATTAAATTTAAAAATATGGATGGTATAGTTTTCCGGTGTCCGTGGTTGACACCTATACACTTTTTAAACTGAGGGTATCAAAATGTGTACCAAGTTTGGTTGCTCTAGCTTCAAGGGTGTGAAAAAAATTCTGTTGATACGGACAGACAGACGTACATTACACAAACCTAATTTATTCTATTAAGAAACTATTTTTTTGTTAAGCAGAGTATAAAAAGTTTGTAGGGAAGATCCCTGGCCGAGGTACAAAAAATCAGAATATTTGTAAACCTCTAAGGCACTGAGTGGCGGGGCTAACAAAAAAAACCAAAAACAAACCCAGATCCACTACAATACCCACTGACCCTTACACTGACCACCTAACATTTCCTGGCAAAAACCTCAGACGCACTTCATTTTACAGTGACCGGGCAAGAACCCCAGCACCCCGTTTCCTTCCGCTGGTAACAGCCAAGTTTTCTACTTCCTTGTGCATGTTGAATGTAGGGATTCCGACTTCACTACAATTACCTTGCAGTTATTCCGTTGATCGCCCAACTCGGATCACTCGCACTGTGGGCTTAGCGAATTAATAAAACATTTATTATTATACGGTTAACTAAACTACTACAATCTTATCTTATGGCACGCTTACTTCTTGCCGTTATCTTTTACTCTCACTTCTGCCGATGCGCACTCGTTGATCGACCAATTCAGATCACTTACACCGGCACTTGTGCCTTCCCCGGAGGTCCGACACGAATTCATTCGTCTCTACTCGGCAAGGCTTCGACTCGGTTCTAATTCCAAACTCACTCCTCAACATTCGCTCTGCAACACTGGAAGGGGAGCTTTAGCATACGATTGTGGGCTCGCAGCCACGCATAATATGACAATAGCTTATTATTATGCTATCAATTAATCTTAATTATCTATATATATATATGACTGACTGTTTGGCAATCATCGCACAGCCCAAAGCTCTTCACGTAAAATAAATCGATACGTGTTTTACCGATTTTGGGAAATTCAGCCCCATGGTTGGAAAATCGTTGGAAAACTCTGGCATTCGATATTTTCAATTTCCATGCGATTGGCTTCAAGCTCATTTTCAAGGTTCTACATAAAGACATAATAGGCGTGGAGCTCAAAGATTTTGGAAAATCTACTCCCAAGGTCAGAAAAATCGCGGAAAACTGTTGTATAAAACTTTTTTGATTATCTTCCGATTGGCTTCAAGCTCATTTTCAAAGTCTCCCGATTATCCTCGAATTATTTTGAAACTAATTTTCAAACCACCTCACATAAAACAAGTAAGAACGTTGCAGTCGGACGCACCCGACTGCAGAATACTATGTTCCCAGTCCTATATAATTTGGTTATTTGTGTGTTCAGAAAGAGACGCGAAAAAAACTGCACAGCTGTGGAAGATATAGATTTTGCTCCTTTGTGGGGGAGGGGTGGGGGTGTTTTTTGATGCAGATTTGTCCAGGGAGTCAACACTAGTCTGTATGCCAAATCATTGTCAATCTCGACACTTCATAAATTGACGGTATACACCAACAGGTGTGCCAAGTTTGGTTGCTCTAGCTCAAAGATAAAGGCAAAAAAATTGCGTTCATACGGACAGACGGACAGACGGCTAGACGGACAGACGGACATTTCGCAAACCCAATATACTATTTTGCCTTCGGGAACATAGTATAATAATTCGATATATGTGTTACCGATTTTGAAAAATATCTCAAATCTAAAATAAACTTGGCCTGCTCCCGATATACATGAAACTACTTTCCAAATTTGGTGTCTCTAGCTCTTATAGTTGCTGAGATCGACGCGTTCGTACATACGGACGGACAGACGGACAGACGATCAGACAGACGGACATGGCCAAATCGAAATCTCTTTTGATACTGATCAAGAATATATGTACTTTATAGGGTCGGAGATGTCTCCTTCTGCCTGTTACATACATTTGCACAGAATTAGTACCCCCTTTCAACCCATTTTATGGGTACAGGGAGTAAAACCTCGGTATTTGCGGACAATACAAGGGGCGGCAAATAGTTGGAAAGCTTTAGTCTGGATTTGTAGTATTATTCTTTGAATTTGCTTGAAATGCCCAATGAGTTTGGAAAATCTAATACGCGTCGCCACGGGCGGGAAATGGAAGTCAAGGACAAATGGGTGGGATTTATTGTTTAATTATATCGGCTTCAAAGACATTTTTATAGCCCTACACAAGAAATATTAGTTACATGGCTCAACAAATTAGTTTCCTACCCCCACGGGAGGGAAAATTGTGATGCGCTTTTTTTGACGAAAGAAGTCAAATTCAACATAATTCAAAGTGCATCTAATTATTTCGCCGGGCAAGACCGGGGTATTACTTGTTTCAATATAATTCGCACCTCTTGCGCTACAACTTCAATAACTTACTAGCTTTAACTACTTAAACGTATGAATACATTACTTATCCTTATATCTAGTTATTGTGGGCGGGTGAGTGCACATCTGCCTCACAAGTTGTGTCGCGATCGGATTTTATTTGAAGGACGCGCGTTCGACATAAGGTTTGAGAATATCACTTATGAGCTCACCAACACACACCCACGTATTATGTGCATGTTACCTTACTGCCGGCTACCGCTACCAACCACGTGTCGGTCGATGCTGGGCTGTCGGATAGCAGCGTGGCCCCTGTGGGCCCTGGCTAGACAGCAACAGATTTGCGCCTCTATCCAACAACGAGGATGATGGTGACGACAACCATGGCAACCCAGATGAAAAGCCGAAGCAGGCACCTGAGCCCAGAACAATTAAGCCCCCGCCAATATTTGTCCCCGACGTAACGAATATTAAAATGTTCACGAATGCCATTGCTTAGGTCCTGGGAAAGGGCATTGCATTTACGTATAAGGCGACAAGTGGCAATAACGTCAGGGTAATGACGCAGGATAAGCCCGGCTGTACCATACTTAAGAAGTATCTCGACGACAACAATAAGAGATACCAGACCTTCAAGCCGCGTGACGAAAGGCCGTTCCGCATCGTTGTCATAGGGCTGCACTCTTCAACGGAGATAGCCGATATAAAGGAAGCACTCAGCACTCACGGTTACCATGCTAGGGACATCCATAAGCTGGTAAATAAGGCGACCAAGCAGCCATTCAACATGTTCTTCGTCAACTTGGAGCCGGCGAGCAACAACAAAGAGGCTTTCAAAACAAAGAGTCTTTGCGTCAAATGCGGTGCTGAACATTCCTCCAACCTGTGATCGAAGGACAAAAGAGACGCGGCATTCTGTGTTCACTGTAAGGCAAGGCACTTATGGCTCCAAAGACCGCTCAGCGTACCACCATCTCCAACAGGCAAAATTTTAGAGGAGCGCCTACAAACATAATACCGCACGTCAGCTTTGCGGACACGCTAAGAATCAACACTGCCCCAAGCTAGATCCCCCAGCCCGAGCCGACACCGGGAGGTGCAATGGAGGCTATGGTTGCTCGAATGGAGAACATGATGGAGAAAATGATGGAGAAAATCTTCACAGAAATGACGCAGATGCTTGCCATCTTGGTCGGTAAACTATGCAAATAAGACTGCTTGCCATCATATGGTATGCGAACGGCCAATGCAAGATCAGGCCCGAGATCAAGGATTTTGTGAAGACCAATCATATTGACATCCTACTGATATCCGAAACCCACATGTCCACTAGTGGGTATAGGGTGACTGAGGCTTTTGCCCGGCCGCTAGTAGGTACGCCGTGACTGAGGTTTTTTCCCGGCCACTAGTAGGCAGAGTGTGTCTGTGGCTCTTGCCCGGCCGCTAGTAGGCAGTGTGTGTCTGCGGCTTTTGCCCGGTCATCATTAGGCGTAAATTGTGTAGGGTAGTGTAGCCGGTGGGAATTGCGTATTTGGTTTGTTTACGAACCCCGTCCTTCAGTACCCCAGCGATTTACAAATATTCTTGTGAACAGAACCTTGGCTAGACTGAGATTTGTACCCCGGCCAAGAAACTTCTTTACAAGTGGCGCCCGAGCAGGGACCTGAGGGGCGTAGCGGGGAGTGACATATTGGTGACATAAAGCCCCACCAAAGTGCCACAAAGAGTAGAAATCCACTAAGGAATCGTTTGGACAACGTAATAGTCGTTGGGTCGAAAATTTTGTTGCGCAGTGTAGTTTGGTTTTTTGTCGCGCAGTGCAATTCGTTTTCGTTGTGCATAGACAAAACGCACAGCCAAAACGAACAAGCAAAACGCACAACAACAACTCACTAGTAGGCAATGGCGCCTGAATAACGGCGCGCGCGTAGTTGGTTTTATTGCGGACAATTCCGTGCGCGAAAATAAATGAGACAGTGAGTGAGACTGTACTTCTGTCGCGACGCTGCCGAAAGAAGCGACAGTAAAAAGTAACTGGATCAACATAGAGAGACGAAAAATACACGCGCAAAACGAGTGAGTAGGGGTACTCAGGCCACAGAGTTTTTTTTGTGTGGCTGGCTATTAGTCATTAGGTGTATAAGGAGTGACGAGACATAACAATAGAAATGGATTCACATAAGTGTAAGAACCCTGGTGTAAGAGTGCGATGGGTATATCATCGCCGTAAAGAGGAGCTAGTGTGGATCGCCACCAAATTTGGGCTTGATAAAGAAGGCAAGGTAGACGACCTGCGCCGACGGTTGGCGACTTTTATAAAGGATGCGGAACATAGTGCCGAAACTTGGGCACGCCTTGCCGAGTTGGAGGCACAGTTTGCCAAAGTGCTAGATGCTCTCGCCGTCGGTGGCTTGGGTTCGAGCGGGCGCTACAAATCGGAAGGGGATTTGAGTGGCCTAGCCGGTCAGCCGCGTTTCGTGACCGAAATGCAGGCCTGCAGAGCAGAAGCGATTAGCAGACCAGGGGAATTAGGAACCGGAGGCAGGTGCAGCGGCGTAGAGGGGAGTCCATCTGGTACTCATCCCATCGTCGTTGCCGAGACCCCAGCGCCGCGGTTACAATGGGACCCGAGGGAGCGGATCATCGTGCCAGACCAAGTTAGGAATGGGCCTGCGTTTCGACGGGCAAGGTGACCCTCTGGCGTTTCTGGAGGCACTTGAGGAGCGCGCGATATCCTATGGCATAGACCTGGATAGGCTGCCTCGCGCCATGGATGAAGTGCTGACAGACAACGCCGCACGCTGGTTCGTGACCAGCCGCCATCGAGATGTAGCGTGGGCAACATTCAAGTCGGGCTTCCTGGAGTTTTTCTTGCCGCCCAGGTATTTTGAGAATCTGGAGGATCAGATTAGGGGCCGGTTGCAGCGAAGGGGGGAAAATTTCAAAAACTTTCTAATCGATTTACGGGTACTCATGCATCATGCTGGGTATAATGCCGCCAGAGAGTTGCACTGGGTGTACGAGAACGTCGCGCCGGAGTATCGGCTGTACATCCGGCCGAACGACTTCTCCAACCTGACACAACTCACCCAGATGGCAGTCGAGTATGAGAGAGTGTGCAGACAGAATTTAGACTATACGCGCAGCACCCAGTCCGGGCGGGCTGGTACCACTAGGTCGCCAATCGAACATAGCAAACCGAGTGGTGGCCCCGGCGCGTCATATAACCCGTTCCGCACAGACCCGCGACCAACTCCGACGGCACTGGGTGGAGGAGTAATCCCCAATCCGGCCTCAGAACGACGCGAGGAAGCAACCCACTGGATGATCGGACACCAGCAGGTTGCGACATTCGATAGTCAGCGAGTCTGTTACAAGTGCGCCGGCGAAGGGCATTTTGCTCGTACTTGTCCCAACCCGCGATTGGATTTTTGCCGGATGTGTGGTGCGAAGGGCATCGACACGAGGAATTGTTGCCAGAGACTCAACCAGGGAAACTCGCTGAGGCGCCACAAGGACCGGGATCCAGTAGGCGCCGGCGACCATACAACCCGGAATTAGATGGGCCGTTGGGCGTCGAGGACGGCCGGATAGTGGCCGTAGTAAAGGTGGGGGCCAAAAAGGTGTCGGCCACAGTCGATACGAGCGCTACGTGGAGTTTTGTTAGTGAGAAGTGTGCTAGGTGCATAAAAGAGTACGGGGAGTTGCAGGCGGCGCAAACGCGGATAGTTTTGGCCGACGGAACAACCCGCGAGGTTCAACAGGTGCTGAAAGTGAGAGTTGGGCTGGCGGGACGAGAAGTAGAGATGACGTTGTTGATAATGGTGTCCATGCTGGATGAACTAATCCTAGGGATGGACTTTTTATGCGCAATCGGCACAACGTTACGGTGCGGTTACGCGGAGTTAGAGTTGACGAGAGAAAGGGCACGAGTTGAGGACAACGCTAGGGCCATCGCCGTAGAGGAGCCAACGGGTGGCGTCCCCCGACAGAAGAAGGGAACGCTTGATGGGCAAGCGGGCCATAGCGACGGGCAGGGAGTGATCGCGGGAACGGAACACGAGACGAGAGCGTTAGCACAGGGCAGGAGAGGGGCCCGACGGCGTGCCGAGCCTCAGAGCGGAGAGGCGAGATTAGGTCAGAAAAGTAGGGAGCGCCCGCGTGTGGAGAACGCGAGGCCTGGTGACATGGACGAGCTGAGTGCGTCGAATTTGGATCGACAGGCTCGAGAGGCGAGCGGTGTGGTGGCCATGGTGAAGTCGGAGGCGGCGGTGGGGAGTTATTCCCGTCCGAGCACCCCGACGGCGTCACCAGCTACGATATCCACCGATATAAAGGCGGAGAAGAAGGTGGAATCAGGATCGGCAGAACTGGAACCGGACGTGCAGGTATTTTTGAAGGAGGAATTGGCGTTGTTTGACGGGCTCAAAGGTGTGTCCCACATAGCGGAACACCGGATCGTCATGAAGGATGATAAGCCCCTAAAGCATCGCTATTTCCCCAAAAATCCGGCCATGCAGAAGGTGATTGACGACCAAATCGAGGAACTCCTCCAGACTGGCGCAATCGAGCCGTCTCGCAGCCCGCACAGCGCACCTATCGTGCTAGTGAAGAAGAAGACGGGCGAATGGCGCATGTGCATCGATTACAGGCAATTGAATGCACATTCTGTACCCGATGCATATCCAGTCCCCAGAATCAATCACATTCTGGAGCGACTGAGGCACGCACGCTTCATATCGACGCTGGATTTGAAACAAGGGTATTGGCAGATTCCGATGGCCGAGGAGAGCAAGCAGTTTACAGCGTTTACGGTGCCCGGTCGAGGCCTGTATCAATGGAGAGTGATGCCGTTTGGCCTACACTCGGCGTGCGCTACGTTCCAGAGGGCCCTGGATACAGTCATCGGGCCGGAGATGGAGCCGCATGCGTTTGCGTACCTTGATGACATAATTGTCAACGGCGCGACGAAACAGCAGCATATGGCTAATCTCCAGGAGGTATTCCGGAGGCTGAGAGTGGCCAACCTGAGGCTGCATATAAGGAAGTGCTCATTCTTTAAAAAGGAGCTGGTGTACCTAGGGCATGTGGTGAGCGACGAGGGTATAAGAACAGACCCCGAGAAAGTGGAGGCAATAAGGAGACTGAGGCCCCCGACGAGTTTGAAGGAGCTGCGCCAATGCCTAGGGATGGCATCTTGGTATCGGCGCTTTGTGCCAAACTTCGCCGCGGTGGTGCAGCCAATGACAGCGTTGCTGAAGAAAGGGAGGAAATGGTCGTGGGATGCGGAACAGGAGGAGGCCCTGAGTCGCTTGAAGGAGAGTCTGACGACGGCACCCGTCCTCGCATGTCCCGAATTTTCCGCGAAGTTCGTTCTTCAGACAGATGCCAGCGATCATGGGCTTGGCGCTATTTTAACGCAGAGCATCGAGGGCCAGGAGAGAGTCATCGCTTACGCCAGCCCCAAATTACTGAAGGCCGAGATCAACTACTCGGCGACCCAGAAAGAGTGTTTGGCCATAGTATGGTCGATACGGAAGCTGAGATGCTATTTGGAGGGCTACAAATTTGACGTCATAACTGATCATATGGCGCTCAAATGGCTGAACTCCATTGAGAGTCCATCAGGCAGGATCGCACGCTGGGCTCTGGAGTTGCAGCAATTTCAATTCGACGTACACTACAGGAGAGGAAAACTAAACGTGGTGGCCGACGCACTGTCAAGGCAACCTCTAGAGACGTTTCAGCAGGCGGTGTAGGAGAAATCCCCATGCCGTTGGATCTCGAGTATGCTGGAACGAATCGGCCAGAATCCTGAGAAGTTCCCAGACTACGTGTTCGAAAACGGGAATCTGTACCGCAACTTGGGATACCGAGCCGATGACGAGGATTACGTGCCCTGTAAGCTGTGCGTCGGAAGCGGTGACAGGAAACGAGTGCTACAGGAGTGCCACGATGCACCGACGGCGGGTCACCAGGGGGTGAGGAAGACGATTTCCAGACTGCCTCAGCGGTACTACTGGCCAGGTATGTTCAGAGACGCTGCCAGGTATGTAAAGTGCTGCGAATCGTGCCAAAAGTTCAAAGTAGAACAGTTTAAGCCAGCAGGCCGCATGCTCACCCGTCAAGTGGCCGAGCCATGGGCCGTGCTGTGTGCAGACTTTGTAGGCCCATTGCCACGCCCTAAACATGGGAACACAATCCTACTAGTGTTCCATGATGCATTCTCAAAGTGGGTGGAGCTCATCCCCCTGAGGAAGGCCACCACTGCACATCTACAAACTGCTTTCAGGGAGAGGATACTATGCCGATTCGGAGTCCCTCGTAAAATGGTATGTGACAACGGTGCGCAATGTTCGAGGAGAATCCACAGGAGAACCCAACGGAGAGGACGAACCGCACGGTGAAGACGATGGTCGCCCAGTTTATCCAAGATCAGCAGAGTTCTTGGGATGAACTCCTGCCGGAAATTTCTCTGGCCGTGAATTCGAGTATAGCCGATTCTACTGGGTACTCTCCGGCGTTCCTAATACAGGGGAGAGAGCCGCGACTACCGGCCGCACTCTACGACGAAGTAACGCCAGGATCAGCGAGTACCCCACAGCAGCCAGATGAGAAGGCGAATAAGCTGAAGGAAGTCTTCGATATAGCACGCAGGAACATGCAGCGTGCCGCTCAAGATCAGAGTCGGCGTTATAACCTGCGACGACGAAAGTGGAGGCCGTCCCTCAAATCGCTAGTATGGTTGCGCCAGCATTTACTTTCTAAGGCCGCCGACGGATTCGCGGCAAAACTGGTGGCGAAATATGACGGACCCTATCGGGTCGTAAAATTCGTGTCGCCTAATATCGTGCTGCTGGCAAAAGACGGTGAGCGGAAGAGGAGAAAGGCCAATATAGCGCAGCTCAAGCCGTATCACCGGGACCAGCCCGGAGACGGAGAAGAAGAAGTCGACGACGCGAAGCCGACTGAGGAGGAATGGATGCAGCGTTCGCCTAACACGCTGCCCGGGTAAAGAAAAAAAAAAGAGAGAGAGAGTAAACTAGTTAGATGTGTTGAGTTAACCAGTAACCCAAAATAACTCGTAGTAATTAGAAGGTACACTAATACGTAAGCAAAACAGATATTAACTAAGGTATTGCTCCCATAGATGTCGGACGTAATCTCCATAAGAGACGAGGAGCCGGAACGAGAGGCCTTCCTTGAGGACGACGAGGAAACGGATGGTAACCCTGAGCCGGATCAGTACGCGGGGCGAGCCCATGGCACCTATCCAAGGGGGCGACCGGAGGAAGAAGGCTACACGCGGCGCAATAACCATCCGCCGCTGCCACCCCGTCTGCACACCAAGTATGTGCGACTTGTACGTCTGCATTCGGCAGGTGCGAACGGTGAGCGTGTTCATCGAATGTCCCAATGCCAGGAATTCGCCACCCTATGTGACCGAACCGGTATCGCCGCCTCCCCTGTTGACGCTCCCTGAACCGCCAGCGAAAAGTAGCGAACTCGAGGATGGAGCGGCCCCTAAGGAGGCGTCAGCGGAGCAATCCCGGCCACAAGGCCCGATCCTGTCACAGACGGTGCCCAAGGGAGCTTGCGACGACTCGCTACTGCCACTAACGCTCGTCACACCGACGCCCACTAGCGAGGCACCAGGAGGGCCGCCGTCGCCAGTAGGCCCAAGCCATTCGTGGAAGGTCGCCATCTCCACCAGCGCGTGTCGTCCCGGCACCAGTAGAAGTTGCGCGTGAAGGTTCGCCGTCGCCGATAGAACCCGAGGCGCGGTTTGGCAGCGAGTACGGGGGATCACCGCCTCCCTTGGTACCGCTCGTGTCGACCCCAACCACCACGTTGACGTACCTACCGCCGTGGTCGGTGCCTCATCTGGAGGACGTCATTGACTTGTTCGACCAGTTGGCAGAGATAGATGCCGAGCAAGACAGCGAAGAGGAACAACCGCCAGCGCCGCCATCAATGCGTCTGGTCGAACTGGAGGAGGAGCAACCACCGCCGCCACCATCGATGTGTTTGGGAGGAGTATGGCAGCCACCATCACGGCGGTCGCAGGACGAGTGGTCGTCAACGTCGGAGCAAGTGGCGGGACGAAGTCACCAGTGGGCGTTGCCGCCAGAAGCGCGCGGGTCGCTGGCAGCGCGCCGCACCTGCGTACGGGCGACGGCACGCCCCACGCCGACACACCCACCACCAGTGAGCCAGCCACGGGTCCGCATTCATACGTTGGCGCATTCATACGTGGGACGATCTCATACCGGAGAGTGTGTTGCCGGATGCGTCGTGCCTCAGGCAATTGTCGCCGGTCACGTTTTACGCTAAAGGCCGAAGGACTAAAGTATAAGGTGACGTTGGCCGGCGAGCACCGAGTCTCAATAACCGCCCGGTGAGAAAGGGGGGAGGGGGTGTGAGGAGAGTCCTCCCGGATCTCCTAACAATAATTACCTCTTTTATTAAGTTGTATGTCATAAGCTGTTTATATAATTATGATTATTATAATTATGATTATGTTTCTGATTAATGTTTTGTGCAAGGAGCACCGATCGGATATGTTAGTAATTAATTGTTATTAATGTTAAGTTGCAAGGAGCACCACCCGTATGAGTGACGCGCAAGGAGCGCTAGGATTAAAATTTGTTTAATGTTGTCAACGCACATTAGCAGAGCAAGTCGTTAACATTTAGATTTGAATTTGAATCCAACGGCCTGGGCCACTGCAAGCCTGCAGTGTTGAGCGGCCGTCTGATCTCGCCACTAGAGCGCGTCTCTCGCGAGAGCGAAAGCTCGAAAGCTCGAAAGACGACCGAGGCTAGCGCGCGACTTGGTCGCGAGGAGCTCGCGAGTGTGAGTTCGACCCTTGAAGCGAACAGATATTCGTGAGTTTGACTTCCAGAGTGGATCGAAGTAAAAAGTGCGCGTAGAGAAAAAGTTATAGAGATAATCGAGACAGCAAGAGGATAACGGAATTGCGAGAAGGGGTGCCAGCCCAGTAAGCACCTTTTGCCTTACGTTCATTAGTGATAATCTAACTAATAGTTTGAAGTTAATGTAATAAATGCTTATTAAACTCACTCACTGCCTTATAAATAATCTAAACCCCTACC
The DNA here is from genome assembly GCA_035043065.1 of Hirtodrosophila confusa. Taxonomy (NCBI): domain Eukaryota; kingdom Metazoa; phylum Arthropoda; class Insecta; order Diptera; family Drosophilidae; genus Hirtodrosophila; species Hirtodrosophila confusa. Next base: position 340,348 of record JAWNNI010000130.1, on the reverse strand, counting down.
CCGCATAGTGACAAGTAGAGTAGTGTGTCCCGGCGGCAAAAGTGCAAGTGGAAAGGTGCGAGTTGTTCGCGTAAGGCTTGTGAGTGTGAGGGAGTCAGAGTGTGATCGAGGCGTCGGCCCGGCCACTAGTGGGTATAGGGTGACTGAGGCTTTTGCCCGGCCGCTAGTAGGTACGCCGTGACTGAGGTTTTTTCCCGGCCACTAGTAGGCAGAGTGTGTCTGTGGCTCTTGCCCGGCCGCTAGTAGGCAGTGTGTGTCTGCGGCTTTTGCCCGGTCATCATTAGGCGAAAATTGTGTAGGGTAGTGTAGCCGGTGGGAATTGCGTATTTGGTTTGTCTACGAACCCCGTCCTTCAGTACCCCAGCGATTTACAAATATTCCTGTGAACAGAACCTTGGCTAGACTGAGATTTGTACCCCGGCCAAGAAACTTCTTTACAACTGTGTACATAGGTTAAAGTATCGACGCCTGGACTCGAACCGGGTTCTCCCAAACGAGAGCGCGCAGCTCTACCAAAAACACCACGTCTTACAAACTGAACTTAATTCCTAAGTCAGTATTTTGACTTAACGTGACACTAAACTTGTGCACAATTTGTACTTATCAAGGCAGAACTCTTGTGACATTATATGCACACAACAAATGTACAATTGAAGTCATAATGCTCTTGGCTGAACTGTCAAAATTCAAACTAGTGATTAAGGAAATTACAAATTGTGCTCAACTAATTGTATCCGTGTATGTAGTAAAACAAGTAAGAATGCTGAGTAGATAAAGAGTGACCAATGTATTACACATGAAAAATTTTACAGATATATCTTCAAAATTGTTGCCGTAAAATTGGCGATTTTCCGGGGTGTGGGGGGAATATTTCCGATATACACAAACCTACATTCCAAACAACTAAGAATGCTATAGTTGAGTATACCCGACTACAAAACTCCCGTATCCAGGGCAAAAATTTCCGATCGCATCTTCGTACACTAACACATACACATACAGATACACACACACATACACATACACAAAGACATATACACAGACTCCAAAGGCAGGTGGACTCATCGGACTCATCGCCTCATACCACAGCTCAACACGTGGCTAAAACGACGCCATGGCCAGGTGGACTTCTACTTGACCCAGATGCTGACCGGGCATGGATGTTTCAAGGCCTACCTTCATCGATTCAAGCATGAGAGGGACCCACACTGTGACCACTGTGGAGTCGGCGTAATAGAAGACGCCGAGCACGCGATATTCCATTGTCCGCGTTTTAGGCTCGAGCGCGCCCTGGTTCCAGTACCACGTGCTGAGCTGACCCCAGAAACCGTGGTTTCCATAATGCTGGGAACCGAGGACGGATGGGCGGCCATAACCAACCTGGTCGCCACTATAATGAAGGAGCTACGCCGATGCGAGAGGATCCGGCGGGACACTGAGGAATAATCGGCCAACCTAAATGGCTGCCACCTGCCCCGCGAAGTAGAGCTTGATAGCGGTACCGTGGTGGCAGATACTTACTACCTTTTACTTTCTTTTACTTCCTTTTATTTCTTTCCTTATCCCCTTTCTTCTACTGTATTATACTATTATATTATTTTATTATATTACTTAAACTTTCTATGAAATAAAAAAAAAAAAAGACGCACACGCACGAGCGACAGCGCAAGCGAAGCATTTTAAGTGGTGGCTGTGCTGCTTCTTCCCCTCGCGCTGCAGTACTGAATCTTGTTTGTTGGATAACTTCTGTGTTTATTATCCGATCGACTTAAATTTGGACAGTTGGTTGAAAGTGACTAAAGTATTGTACATACCGAATCCCAAAGCTTTATCCTGAAAATTGTTGGCTTAAGACGTTTTCATTGATTTGCGTGGAAACGGCGGGAGATATCTGAAATATGAAGCAAACTTGATCTGCGTATGGTCTACAGAAACCTACACTCTAAATTTTGTGTCTCTAGTTATAGTCTTATAGTTGCTGAGATCCTTGCGGACGGACAGATGGACAGACAGACGGACATGGCCAAATCGAAATCTCTTTTGATGCTGATCAAGAATATATATACTTTAAAGGGTCGGAGGTAGAATCTCACCTAACTTCCTACAGCAGGGACGGGATCAACTCCTATCAAGCCTAAGGAAAAAAATGGCAGTGCCTGGAGCAGAGCTAGGGTGGTCCTAATCCCCAAGGCCGGGAAGAAAAATATCAACAACCCCAAGTCCTTCAGACCCATCAGCTTAACATCGTTTTTATTGAAAACGTTGGAAAAGCTGGTGGACAACAATATTAGAAGCACTCTGCTAAAGCAGAGTCCGCTGCACCCAGCACAGCACGCATACAGAGCAGGACGATCCACAGACACAGCATTATATTAACTGCACAAAACGCTGAGGAAAGCAGTTGACACCAAGGAAGTGGCTATATCCGCCTTCCTAGATATAGATGGCGCCTTCGACAACACGCCTTATGACGCTGTTCAGGCATCCCTGCGTAGGAAGGCGGTAGGTACTGTGATTAGCAGACAGACCACAGAAACAGTGGGGGAGAGTACAGTCACAACCAAGAGAGGGTGTTCCCAAGGGGGCGTATTGTCTCCTTTGCTATAGAGCATTCTAGTAGACGAACTACTGGGTAAGCTCTCTAGCAAAGGTGTACAATGCCAAGGGTACGCCGATGATATAGTCATCATAGCCCAAGGCAAGTTTGAGGAATCACTCTGCAATATAATCCAACTAGGATTGAGGACGACATACGACTGGTGTAAGGAGGTTAGTCTCAACCTGAACCCTTCCAAAACAGTCTTAGTCCCCTTCACAAGAAGATACAAATTTCAGAGAATGAAGCAAATAATATTAGCAGGAACTCCCTTAGAAACTAGCAGGGAGGTTAAATACCTAGGAGTTACCCTTGATAGCAAATTAAACTTTGCATCACATGTAAATAGCACACAAATGGAGCTAACTCCATTCAATCGCACGATTGTGCTCCAACGAAAGGCAACCCTTCTTAGAATATCATACATAGGAGTGGGTAAGCATGGTATCAGCAGGGAAGATGCTGTCAGATTAGAAAGAGAACTTCCCTTACTTATGCAACCGAGGGATGAAATGACTGCCGAGCTACTTTTCGAGCGTCACTTCGAAGTCCATCTTTGTAATAAAAATAACTGGACGTCGCTAGAGGACTCTCCCATGGAGAGTCACACAATCAACTGGTACACCGACGGCTCCCTAACAAACCAAGGCACGAGCCTTGGGGTGGTAGGCCCTCGTACTAAGTACCATGAACCCCTAGGCAAATACACCAGCATCTTCCAAGGTATGCGCCATCGGGAGATGTGAAGAATTCAACATCCTACGAAACTATCAGAACAGAAGCATAGCCATACTATCTGATAGCCAAGCAGCAATTAGCGCTTTAAGCAGCTCAAAAATCACATCGAAGCTGGTTCGAGCAGTGCGAACCAACTTAAACCAACTAGGCAGGAACAATAGGCTTGCCCTCAGATGGATCCCAGGGCACAATGATATACAAAAAATAGGAGCAGGAAAACCTCTCGTAGGCCCAGAACCGTTTTGTGGCATTGGAAGACACACAATACGAGAACATCTTAGGATAGAACAGCACAACAGAAGGAAGTCAAGCTGGAGAAATGCTCCAGGCCTAAGACAGGCCAAGTCACTCTTAGGAAGCTATGATCTTAAAAACTTCAAGTAAATAATACTATTGGGGAAGAATTCACTTAGAATAGTCACCGGCACCTTTTAACAGGGCACTGTAGACGGAGAAAAAACCTCAGCAAGCTGGGAATTGTAAGTAGCGGGACATGCAGATTCTGTAAAATGGAGGCTGAAACGTCATCACACATACTAACAGATTGCACTGTCCTTGCCAGAAGAAGAAACAGGCAACTGGGTGGGTTTTTCCTTCAGACAATCGATATAGGTACTCTAGATCCGACCAAGAACCTTGCATTCATGCAGGAAATTGGGTTGATGAGAGAGCCTTAGGCTCAGAAGGGGACACAATAGATTTTTACTCCCTGTACCCATAAAATGGGTAAAAAGGGGGTACTAATTCTGTGCAAATGTATGTAACAGCCAGATGGACACACCTCCGACCCTATAAAGTATATATATTCTTGATCACCATCAAAAGAGATTTTGATTTGGCCATGTCCGTCTGTCTGTCCGTCTGTCCGTCCGTATGTATGAACGCAAAGATCTCAGCAACTATAAGAGCTAGAGACACCAAATTTGGAATGTAGGTTCGTGTATAGCGGGAGCAGGTCAAGTTTATTTTAGATTTGAGATATCTCCCCGTTCCCCCGCTATTCGATAAAAACCGTTTTACAGTAACAATTATCAAGATATAGTTAAGGGATTTGGCATGTACAATACTTGAGTCACTCTTAATCTACTGTCCAAATTTCAAGTCGATCGGATAACAAATACGGAAGTTATTCAACAAACAAGATTCAGTGCTGGAACGCGGGGGAAGAAGAAGCACAGCCACAACTTAAAATGCCTGGCTTGCGCTGTCGCTCGTGTGTGTGCGTCTTTTGTATATGTGTGTGTGCATGTGTAAGTGTACGTAGATGCGATCGGAAATTGTTTACCTGGGTACAGGGAGTTTTGTAGTCGGGTATACTCGACTATAGCATTCTTACTTCTTTTATCGATTTTATGGGTACAGGGAGTAAAAAAAGACGAAATTGACGGCTTGAACAGGCTTGCAGCCCTCTTAATACTGGTGAAAGTATTTACCTATTTATGCCCCGTTTACCTGTTCACCTATTATTCCATAGAAAAATTTGACAAACAGTCAGCACTTAATTTAAATGTGTTAAATATTAAAATATGTTATTCTTATTATTAATTAATTAATAAATTAATTTTTTCTAGGGCGAATCAAATGAAGCACGGATAGCAGTAGCAAATCAAAGAGCCCACCAGCTTTTAAAATAAAGCGTTCTCAGGAAGATGAAGTGTACATATATACAATTTTAATGGTATTTCGTGTTTGTATGGTATTTAAAAATTTCGTGTAACTGCACAGTGCTCCAACAGTTGTAAACACGAAATATTTAAAAGTGTAATTTAGTTATTGCAACACTTACATGCAGCAACACTAAACAAATTATTAATGAATTGTACCCACTTTCAAATGCACAGTCATAAAATATATATAAATATATACTATAATAACAATACTCAACCTAAAAAATCGATATTATTTGTTTCATGGACGTTGATGTACTAAAGAACAGTACATACACGGGGCCCAAAGAAACCAAGCACGGGATTGTTAACGCGCGGACCCAAGCATAAAAGCAATCCACCTCCCGCCCAACCGACCGAGGGGCACGCCGCATAACGTACGGTAGCGAAAGATCGCGGACATGCAAATACAACAATAACATTATATAAAAGTTCCTAAGGATTACATAAATAACGTAAGAGTAAAGTTTTAAGTGTAGAAATTGAAGTAGCATTACTTAATAGATGGAAAAGATTGTTATAGTTAAAGCATAAGATTCGAAAGGGGTTATGAATAGCATAATTAGAACTACAAGTTTGAAGTGAAAGATGAAGAAAGTTTCTAGAACATCTGATCGGAACTGCAAAACTAATTTGGCTGATTAATTCAGAAGAATCAATTTCCCCATTAATTAGTTTGTGTAAGAAAATTATACCCAGCATGGTTCTACGATCAGAAAGAGAAGGAAGATTTATAAGTAAAAGTCTACTGACAAGAAGGCAAGCGAGTATTGGGATTCAAGACCACGGAGTGCAAAGAGCAGAAATTCCTTTTGTATCAATTATATTCTATCCTGATGAACCTTGTACTGGGGACACCAAATACAAGACCCATATTCAAGAATAGGTCGAACAAGAGAAGTATAAAGAGTTTGAGTAATGTAGGGACAGGATGTAGGATGACAGACAAAGTTTAACATCATCGGCATACATCAGCACCCGAGAGTGAATTATGACAGAAGGAAGGTCATTTATGAACAGAGTAAATAATAAGGGGCCAAGATGACTTCCTTGTGGTACTCCATAAGTAACTTGAACAGACTTAGAGATTAAGCCTTTGAAATAAGCCTTTTGGGTTCTAAGAGTTAAGTAGTTAGAGATTCAAAGAATTAAGTTATTTGTAAATCCTAGAAGATGAAGTTTGTGAAGTAAAAGAGAATGATTAACAGAGTCAAAAGCATTACTGAAATCAGTGTAAGTAACATCTGTTTGCATTTTAGCTTGAAATCCCTTCATGACAAAAGAAGTATATTCCAATAGGTTAGTGGTAGTAGATCTATATTTCACAAACCCGTGATGGCAGGGTGAAATAATGGAACTACACAGATGTTGAAGTTGAGAAGTTATTAATTTCTCAAAAATCCTAGAAATTACAGACAATTTAGAAATAACTCTATAGTTCTCGACATTAGACTTATTTCCTTCTTTATGGAGAGGAACAATAAATGATTCATTCCAAATGTTAGGGAAAGAGCACAACTCCAAGAATAAATAAGAATACATAATGTCTTTAAAATACCTTCAGCACAGTACCTAAGCACACAGCTTGGTACTCCATCAGGTCCCGGTGAAAATACAGGCTTAATGGCCTTTAAGTCACGTAGAAGAGAACTTTCAGTTATTAAATGTCCAAAAATGCAATTAGAGTTATTTACATGATATGGATAAGGCGAAACCATTTGATAAGGTTGTGAACTATAAGTCGTCTGAAAAAACTCTGCAAAGAGATCGGCAATTGCCTGATCAGAGTCAGCTGTCGTGTTTTCAAAAAATACGGTTGATGGAAATGTTGATGACTTACGCTTCGCATTAACGAAGTTATAAAACCTTTTAGGATCCCGCTGAAACTGTAACCTACAGCTTCTAAGGTAGTTATTATAGCATTGTGTTTTAAGTATAGAGAAGCTAGATCTGGCAATCAAATAGCGAGAGAAATCCAAGAAAGAGCCAGATTCCTTGAAATTCTTGTAAAATCTCGACTTTCAATTTTTCAACTTTATTAAATCTCGCGTAAACCACACAGGCATGTTAGACCTACGTGGTTTAACCAACGGGACACAAGTATCAAATAATGAATTTAATGTAGAGTAAAAAAATTTAATTGCTGCATCCATGTCTCTACACAAGTAAAGCTAAGACCAGTCAGTTTGGGATAGAAGCTGAGCGAGTTTAGTAAAATCGGTTTTCCGAAATTGACGAACTCGCTCTGCAGTTTTACTACATGGGAAAATAGTATATTGGGTTTGCCAAATGTCCGTCTGTCCGTCTGGCCGTCTGTCCGTCTGAACATTGTATAAAAACTTACTAGTTGTACATGTCTGTCCTGTATGGCGTGGAGTTGTCAACTAACTACTGTTTAGGTGTAAGTAGGTGTCTGTATATGTGCGTGCAGTTTTGAGTGTTAATTTTGTAGTTTAGTCTTCTGTGTGTCGGTGTGTTTATTATATGTAGCATTTCAAGTGTGAAGCGTTTGTTGTAATGAGGTTCTTGTTGTAGTATTGTTGTTGCCTCGAAATTCGGTGAGTGGCGACTCTCTAAGCAGTGTGACGCTAGTGCAGTTTGTTTGTATTTGGGTTTGGTGTGTGGCATGCACACATATAGAGTACCCACTGTACCCTGTATATTTCAAGTACATTAGAACAGAACACACTGTAACACTTTGTTGCAGTGTATACATAAACAGTCTTAAGCATACTTCAAGTGCGAGTGTAATATGATCACACAAGTATGCTACAGACTGAATAAATGCTACAGTACATAAATGCATATAACACACACTCTCTCAGCGCGGCTCTCAGCGCTGCGTATATATCTAAGTACATAATGCGGTCGCTCCGCTGCCGGCGTTTCTGGCACCGCAGTGCGCGGCCAGCTTAACATTACTTTAATAACAAGTGAATCTGAATAAAGTATCCGGAGCGACAAGAACAGTCGATCCGTCTTAAACTCAAAGAACCACGTGATTATTATTGAGAAGTGATTACATGGCGACCGTGACACAGTCACGAAAAACTGCAAATGTAACAATGTATTAAGTGCATTTAAAATAAAAAACCAAATCATGTGTTAAATAAATTAGCACCAACAACGACAACTAAAACGAAAACTACAACTACAAATAACAACAAGGCGGATGGAGAACAAAAAAAAGTCTGAGTGAGTAGAGTGCGAGGATGGGAAAACGCGGAGGTGTAAATAACAAAATTAAAAAAAGAATAGCACACATAAAGTGGCTATTATATACAAAAACACCACCTCCCACGTGGGCAACAGCCCAAAAGTTGCAAGCCGAACTTGATTATCTAAAATCAAGTCTTTTGCATAAAATTCCCAACACTCACTCAGCCAAGATACATATTTTAAATAAAAAATTAATAACGAAACCTCCATCCCCGAAGCAACTACAAAAGAGGCCTAACGTCTGTCCAAGCGACTGCCCTGGACCGCTCTACAGTACCACTTGCAAATCAACTTGCATTTTACCAACGACTTGTGCGATGACCGGCACCAGTCCCGCCTGAGCCCATAGGCCCAGGACATCAGCAAAAGCGAAATAACAAGCGCGGGGGCACTCCGCCACTTGCGTCATCGAGGGAGCATCAGCGTGCCAAATCCGGCGACGCCCAGCTGATGCAGCAGAAAAGGACTGTTACTTCATTTTGATATTTCATGGCTGAATCAGGATCAACATCAACACTTAGATTAATGTATATATATATATAATAAGAATTTTTTGTAAAATTGAGCGGAACCATTTCTGCCCGATTAGCGTGTGGCCCGTAAAGCCATACAAATAATGGGCAGGAAATAAATGTAAAAAAAGAAAAATATACATATTTAAAAATCATTAGGGCCATCTGCCAATTAAATGCAAAATAACGTAAAAAAATTAAACTAAAAAAAATTCGAATTTGTAAATTTTTAATGACTGAACATGCATGTATTTAAACAAAACTTTGCTTCTGATAAGGAGCTATGTGATCGATCAAGACACATAGTATTTAATAGCGACAGGCCATTGACCGTATACGAATTTGAATACAAATATATGCAGGTATTCGCAACTTCGCAATCTCCATTGCGAACTTGCCGTGATTTAGATCACAAGGCTTTCTTATTATCCACAATTATCAATTATCCTGGAATAAAGGTACAGGATATTTATGAAGACCATCCAATATTAGGCCAAATTAAAAACGTATACGTGTCAAAATTTTAAATATAAAAAAAAAATGTATATCTCATGCGAAATAATAGCATAAGCAAAACACATTCTGTAAGCGAAAATAAGCCATATATACATGGCATAATAAAATTTCAAACAAAATACATACCCAAAATGGGTTTAATTGATACAAAGACAGTGGACTCCACTGCAAATGTTATAAACAAAGTCGAATCAAGTAGTGTTGATTTAGGATTTACTAACACACTATTGATAATATCGTTGTTATTATGTGCGCAAATTTGTTTTTTAAATTGTACAAGCTACATCCATCAAAATATGGAATGGAGGATATTGACAATTAAAATAAATACATTCAAAGATAAATTTGAAAAATCGTATAAATCTATTAACAGAGATACAACAATCAGGGTTGATACATTAAAATACCATGTCAATAACCTCATAGCACAGTATAATAATATAGTCGACACTGTTAATAAGTGTAGTGAAAGACTTTCAGTAGAACACGACAATCAATGTCAAAAAGATCTAAAATCATTAAACACTAGAATACAAAATATTAGCATTAGACGAAACATCGATATAAATACATACGATGATTTAAAACTTCATGCTGAATTTAATGAAAGTCAGCTTGAAGAATTGGACGAGTCAAAACCAATAATTGACACAGAATCCGACAATGAAATTGAAACACTGCATGAAACAGACATTACCGACAAAATTATGGCATTATCACAAGTAGAATTTTTAAGATTAGCCTCATCACTCGTACCAGAGTTTGATGGTAGGGCAGAAAATCTACAAAGTTTCAAAGATGCATTGAATCTTGTTGGTTCACTAAAAGGCGCACACGAAACAACAGCAATTAATCTAATAATGACTAAGCTGAAGGGCCATGCTAGAAATTTGATCGGTAATGAAGAAACAATTGTTGATATAATCAACAAATTAACCATCAAAGTCAAAGGAGAATCAGTAGAAGTAATTTCAGCGAAACTACTAAATCTCCAGCAAAAAGCAAAACGGCAAACCAATACGTTCAAGAAGTTGAGAAGTTGACAAAGTGTCAAGAAGGCGCTTATATCAACGATGGCTTAACTTCTGACCTAGCCACTAAGTACAGCACAACGCTTGCTGTCAAGGCAACGACCCACAATTGTTCCATTGATAAGGTAAAACTTATCATGCAGGCTGGCACATTCAACGACATGAATGATGCTATGTCTAAATTTGTTAATAGTTGCACAGAAACAACAGGACATTCAAATACTGTCCTGCACTATCAGCAACAAAATAACTCGAGGTATAATGGGAATGACCGTGGAAGAGGTAATTACCATAATAGTAATTATCGTAGGAACAATAACAACAACAATAGAGGTCGAGGCCAATATAAAGGAAACTCTAGAGGCCGTGGCAACTCGAATCGAGGTCACAATAACAATAACAACAGACAAATCGGTAATGTCCGGCATGCCCAAGGCAATGCGGAAAACCAGCAACCCCCTTTAGATACACAAAATTAAAAAAATTCATTCGATAAACTTCAATCATAATATTTTTGTTTCATTTTATAATGTAAAATCACGAAATAAACTTATATTTTACTAGATACAGGTGCAGATATCTCAATTTTAAAAGAATATTCCGATGTCTTTAAAGACATCCAGTTAAATAACATTATAGACATTAAAGGTATTGGTCGAGGTGTCATAAAATCCAAAGGCCTCGCGCCAATAGAACTACAAGCAGACAACTATATAATTCCCCACAATTTTCATATAGTTGATCGAAACTCGCTATACCGTGTGACGGAATAATCGGCATAAATTTCATTAAAGGTTTTAATTGCAAAATAGACCTAGAACAATCCGAATATTGGTTTATAATTAGACCAAACAATATAAATGTTCAAATTTATGTTCCAATAACATACAGCTCTTGTCACAATTCAATACTTCTACCAGCAATCTCAGAAGTTGTCCGAAAAATTGAACTAACTTCACTTGAAGATAGTATATTAATTCCAAACCAGGAAATTCAACCTGGCATTTACGTCGCAAACACAGTTGCAACACCAAAAAATACATTTGTCCGATTACTAAATACGACCAACGAAGACCAATTAATTAATATAAATAATTTAAGCTTTGAACCACTTTCGAACTACGATGTAGTCCAAACCACTCCGGAAAACAGAAAAAAATTGTAATAACTCAATTAAGTAAAAAATGTCCAAAAAAGTTCAAACCACAATTAGTAGAATTATGCACCAAGTATAGTGATGTATTCGGACTTGAAACCGAATCAATAACAACAAATAATTTCTATAAGCAAAAGTTAAGATTGAGGGATACTGAACCAATTTATATAAAAAATTATCGAAGCCCTCATAACCAAGCAGAAGAAACTCAAAAACAAGTAGGAAAATTGATCTCGGATAAAATTGTCGAACCATCAGTGTCTGAATACAATAGCCCCCTTTTACTAGTTCCAAAGAAAGCACTTCCAGGCTCAGAAGAAAAGAAACGGCGATTGGTAATTGACTATCGTCAAATTAATAAAAAACTTTGTCAGTTAAATTTCACAGTTAATAGTTATAGGTTGTTCCGAAAAACATATGCTCAAAAACTTAACAGATGTTTTTGACAAATGTAGGAAATACAATCTTAAATTGCATCCTCAAAAATGTTCATTTTTCATGCATGAAGTGACCTTTCTCGGTCATAAATGTACGGATAAAGGAATCTTTCCAGATGACAAAAATTTGATGTCATACAAAATTATCCAGTCCCACATCATGCGGACAGCGCCAGAAGATTCGTTGCATTTTGCAATTACTATAGGAGTTTTATTAAAAATTTCGCGGATCATTCCCGCCACATAACAAATTTATGCAAAAAGAACGTAGAATTCGTATGGACACCTCAATGTCAACAAGCGTTCGATTATTTAAAAACAAATTTAATGAGCCCAACATTATTACAATACCCAGACTTCAGCAAAGAATTTTGCATAATAACTGATGCAAGTAAACAAGCTTGTGGAGCGGTTTTAACTCAAAACCATGATGGACTCCAACTTCCAATAGCTTATGCATCACGTTCATTTACTAAGGGCGAAAGTAATAAAAGTACAGCAGAACAAGAACTAGCAGCAATACATTGGTCAATTACTCATTTTCGACCATATATTTATGGCAAACATTTCACAGTCAGAACAGACCACAGACCACTAACATATTTGTTTTCGATGATCAATCCTAGCTCAAAATTAACACGCATGCGGCTCGAATTAGAAGAATATGATTTTACAGTCGAGTATCTAAAGGGCAAAGACAATTATGTAGCTGATGTGTTATCAAGAATAACCATTAAAAAGTTACAAGACATTACCAGAAATATAATGAAAGTCACTACTAGATATCAAAGTAAACAGAAATCCTGCGCAACAAAATAGAAATGAAAATGCAATCTATAGAAAAAGCTTCAAAGCCCAACGTATACGAAGTTATAAATAATGACGAGGTACGTAAAGTAGTGACCTTGCAAGTAAATGCTATGTTTTTTCAAACATGGAAAAAAGATTACTGCAAGATATGATGTTAGCGATTTGTATACTAATGGAACTCTTGACTTAGGTCAGTTTTTCCAAAGGCTTGAAATGCAAGCCGGTAAACATAAAATCATAAAGTGGCACCGTGGGAAAATATCTTTGATAATATTTCAATAGATAATTTAAAATTATGGATAATTATGGATATGGATAATTTAAATGTGGCCGGTGACCCAAATAGAAAATAATAAAGAAAAAGAAGCTATACTGTTTACATTCCATGACGATCCCATTCAAGGAGGTCATACTGGCATTACCAAAACCTTGGCCAAGGTCAAAAAACATTATTACTGGAAAGGTATGTCAAAAGATATAACTGAGTACATACGAAAATGCCAAAAATGCCAAAAAGCTAAAACAACAAAGCACACAAGAACTCCTTTAACAATAACAGATACACCAATATATGCTTTCGACAGAGTGATAGTAGACACCAATGGTCCACTACCAAGATCAGAGAATGGCAATGAATATGCAGTCACTCTAATTTGTGACTTAACAAAATATCTTGTTGCTATATCAATCGCAAATAAAAGTGCGAACACTGTCGCTAAAGCTATATTCGAATATTTTATTCTGAAGTACGGTCCAATGAAGACGTTCATCATGGGCACAGAATATAAGAATTCAATAAATAACGATTTGTGCAAATATCTAAAAATCAAAAATATAAGATCTACTGCACACCATCACCAAACAGTTGGAACAATCGAAAGAAGTCATAGAACTTTTAATGAATACATACGATCATACATATCAGTTGATAAAAACAAGTAAGAATGCTATAGTCGAGTATACCCGACTACGAAACTCCCTGTACCCAGGTCAAAAATTTCCAATCGTATCTTCGTAAGCTTACACATACACACATATACATACTCAAGGGCGCGCACACACGAGCCACAGCGCAAGCGAAGCATTTTAAATGGTGGCTGTGCTTCTTCTTCCCCTTGCTGCAGCACTGAATCTTCTTTCGTGAATAACTTCCGTGTTTATTATCCGATCGACTTGAAATTTGGACAGTATATTAAGAGAGACTAAAGTATTGTACGTGCCAAATCTTAAAGCTATATCTTGAAAATTGTTACTGTAAAACGGTTTTAATCGATTTGCGGGGGAACGGGGGAGATATCTGAAATATGAAACAAACTTGATCTGCGTATGGTATACAGGAACCTACATTCCAAATTTGGTGTCTCTAGCTTTTATAGTTGCTGAGATCGACGCGTTCATCCGGACAGACGGACAGACGGACAGACAGACGGACATGGCCAAATCGAAATCTCTTTTGACACTGATCAAGAATATATACTTTATAGGGTCGGAGATGTCTCCTTCTGCCTGTTACATACTTTTGCACAAATCCAATACCCCCTTTTTACCCATTTTATGGGTACAGGGAGTAATGATTGGGACGTATGGCTTCAATATTTCGTTTATTGTTTCAACACGACCCCCTCAATGGCACATGCTTATTGTCCATATGAGCTAGTATTTGGTAAAACAAATAAAAACAATTAAATAGCATAGATAACATAGAAATACTCTACAACATAGAGGACTATGCTAAGAAAAGTAAATTTAGATTAGAAGTAGCATATAAAAGAGCAAGGATTATGCTTGAGGATCATAAAAGAAAAAAATAAGGAAATATATGATTTAAAGGCTAACAACATAGATTTATCCATAGGAGATAGGGATCTATTAAAAAATTAAATAGGACATAAATTAGAATTTAAATATACAGGACCTTATAAGGTAGTAAGTATACAAAAAAATGACAATATAATAATTTCAAATAATAAAAATAGAAGACAGAAAGTTCATAAGGATAGGTTAAAAATCTTTAATAAATAAAAAAAAAAAGTTTTTTCTAAATACATGTTTAATTTGGTTTACCTTATGAATTCGAATTCGAAAAAAGAAATCGGCCTGATCAGAAAATAAAAACAAAAACAAAATTATTTTTATCAGCTTTATTTCCATATTTTAAAATCAACCTTTGAATTAAAAAAAAATTATTATTAATAATATTGCATTTAACAAAAGGAGACATATAAACAAAAAAAAATTTTTTAATATAACTATAAAATAACTACATAGAATTACGTTATTTTTCAAAAGGAGGGAGATGTGGTATGCACACATATAGAGTACCCACTGTACCCTGTATATTTCAAGTACATTAGAACAGAACACACTGTAACACTTTGTTGCAGTGTATAAATAAACAGTCTTAAGCATACTTCAAGTGCGAGTGTAATATGATCACACATGCTACAGTACATATGTAAATGCATATAACACACACTCTCTCAGCGCGGCTCTCAGCGCTGCGTATATATCTAAGTACATAATGCGGTCGCTCCGCTGCCGGCGTTTCTGGCAGTGCAGTGCGCGGTCAGCTTAACATTACTTTAAGAACAAGTGAAACTGAATAAAGTATCCGGAGCGACAAGAACAGTCGCTCCGTCTTAAACTCAAAGAACCACGTGATTATTATTGAGAAGTGATTACAGGTGTCTTAGTTTTATGTCTGTTTATACGATGTTCCCGAAGGGAAAATAGTATATTGGGTTTGCGAAATGTCCGTCTGTCCGTCTGTCCGACTGTCTTCTGGCCGTCTGTCCGTATGAACGCAATTTTTTTGCCTTTATCTTTAAGCTAGAGCAACCAAACTTGGTACACATGTTGGTGTATATCCTCAATTTATGAAGTGTCGAGATCGATTTTTGACCCCCACCCCTTCCCCAGCAAAGGAGAAAAATTTATATCTCTCACACCTTTTGACATACATACTAATGTTGACCCCCTGGACAAATCTGCATCAAAAATTGTTGGACCCCCACCCCCTCCCCCACATACGATCAAAATCTATATCTCACACACCTGTACAGGTAGACACACCAAATTTGGCATACAGACTACAGTTTTTTTCGCGTCTCTTTCCGAACACACAAATAACCAAATTATATAGGACTAGGAACATAGTATTCTGCAGTCGGGTGCGTCCGACTGCAACATTCTTACTTGTTCTAAGTTATTTTTGTTAATGTATTTGTTGTTCAAAAATTAATATGTACGTATATTGTAGCCACCCTGAAGACGGATATCGTGGTGTAACCGAAATATATCGGAACAATAAAGCAACTAATATTGTTGTTTGATTTATTAAAACTGGACCTCGAACCGGCCAAACCAGCATCCATAAAAGTTGAGGTTGACAAGTTATTAATTTCTCAAAAATCTTAGGAATAGCAGACAACTTAGAAATACTTCTATAGTTTTCAACATTAGACTTATTCCCTTTTTTTTTGGAGAGGAATAATAAATGATTCTTTCCAAAGAAAGAGCACAACTACACTGACCGTTTAAAAATAAAAAACAAGTTAGAATGCTATAGTCGAGTATACCCGACTACAAAACTCCCTGTACCCAGGTAAAAAATTCGATCGCATCTTCGTAAACTTACATATACACAAGGACGCACACACACGAGCCACAGCGCAAGCGAGGCATTTTAAATGGTGACTGTGCTTCTTCTCCAGCTCTTGTAGTTGCTAAGATCGACGCGTTCAAACGTACGGACAGACGGACAGACAGACGGACATGGCCAAATCGAAATCACTTTTGATACTGATCAAGAATATATACACTTTATAGGGTCGGAGATGTCTCCTTCTGAATGTTACATACATTTGTACAGAATTAGTACCCCCATTTTACCCATTTTATGGATACAGGGAGTAATAATGGCTTCAAAATACCTTCAGCACAGTACCTAATAGTAACAAATAATAAACAAGTAAGAAGGCTATATACGAGTATATCCGACTACAAAACTGTCTGTACCCATGTCCAAAATTTCCGATCGCATATACGTACACTTACACATACACACACATACACAAAAACGCACACACACGAGCGACAGCTCGAGCGCAGCGCAAGCGAGGCATTTTAAGTGATGGCTGTGCTGCTTCTTCCCCCGCGCTCCATCACCGAATCTTGTATGTTGAATAACTTCCGTATTTATTGTCTGATCGCCTTAAAATTTGGATTTAGATTAAAAACGACCAAAGTATCATACATGCAAAATCCGAAAGCTATATCGTTAAAGATATTGGTATAAAACTGTTTTTATCGAATTTCGTGGGAACGGGGGGAGATATCTCAAATCTAAAATAAACTTGACCTTTTCCCGCAATACACGAACTTATATTCCAAATTTTGTGTCTCTAGCTGTTATAGTTGCTGACATCCTTGCGTTCATACATACGGACGGACAGACGGGCAGACAGACGGACATGGCCAAATCAAAATCTCTATTGATGGTGATCAAGAATATATATACTTTATAGGGTCGGAGATGTCTCCTTCTGCCTGTTACATACGCTTGCACAGATTTAGTACCCCCTTTTTACCCATTTTATGTGTACAGGGAGTAAAAACAAACACCACAAAAACTAAATTTAACAGCAATATCTACAGAACTATCGTTTATTACTATCTCCGAAGATAAATCAGCGTCAACAGGTAGTTAAAGATTTAGGTAAAGATTACTTAGTTTACTACAAAAAACTTTTATATTCTGATAGCCAAGCGAGAGGAAGGTTGTTAGTTTTGTGTACTATCAGCGATGACAAGAAGTGGATTAGAACTACTTCCAGAAGAAGGAAGTGAAACCGGAGGTCGAATTTTTTTTTTTACAGTTCATTCTTTAATTGTTAGGTGATCCGGGCAAAATTCTTTACAACAAATATTGTTAAAGTTTTCGGTCGGAACACTTATTTTAAAAGACGAAATTTCCCGAGCATATTTGAATTTGAATTTTTTACCGTAATATTTGCTTTAGGTTTGACCTGTATAAAGGCCTCAGATGTAGTATCAGGGGCAAGCCTAGAAACAAGAATTTGTTTCCCTGGTGGAACAGCTACTTGGGTCTTCTTAGCAACAAACGCAGTAGCGTTCACACATAGCATTGGTAGAAAGACTAGCGGATTCGACCGGTATATTTACACTAGTAAGTTGATCTTTATCTACTGTGTTAATAACCACCGATTTAGAAAGCTCGCCGGGGTCAAAAGGAACAACACCCATGGACATGATGCTGTTCTCGTCACTTTTGATTGAAATACATAAGTGAAGATGGGGACGATAACTATATTAGTTCAACATTTCATTCAGTGGCAGATGTAGGGAAGTGTCAGTTCATTTGGGCCAATAGACCAATGGAGACTCATTCAAAAGTTTATACTTTTCAAATCTTTCTCCAAATCTGAGAAACATTCGAACATTTTTTTAAACCGCGCGAAAATATCTCCAAAGCCTTTCTTAGAATGCCACATGAATTCCATAATATCCATTTCCACCTACCTACACGATTCGCATGGTCCATAATTCGGCCGTTAAGGACAGCACATTTGCCATATGACACATTGCCACACAGCTAACAGCAAACAAAAGCCTTTTTAACGTTTTCTCAAACCTGGAAATGTTTATTATAGCAGACAACCATTTTTACTCCCTGTACCCATAAAATGGGTAAAAAGGGGGTATTACATCTGTGCAAATGTATGTAACAGACAGAAGGAGACATATCCGACCCTATAAAGTATATATACTCTTGATCAGTATCAAAAGAGATTTCGATTTGGCCATGTCCGTCTGTCTGTCCGTCTCTCCGTATGAACGCGTCGATCTCAGCAACTACAAGGGCTAGAGACACCAAATTTGGAATGTAGGTTCCTGTATACCATACGCAGATCAAGTTTGTTTCATATTTCAGATATGTCCCCCCGTTCTCCCGCAAATCGATTAAAACCGTTTAACAGTAACAATTTTCAAGATATAGCTTTATGGTTTGGCATGTACAATACTTTAGTCTCTCTTAATCTACAGTCCAAATTTCAAGTCGATTGAATAATAAACACGGAAGTTATTCACGAAAGAAGATTCAGTGATGCAGCGAGAGGGGGAAGAAGAAGCACAGCCACCAATTAAATAGCCTCGCTTGCGCTGTCGCTTTTGCCGCCTGTGTGTGTGCGCCTTTGTGTATGTGTAAGTGGACGTATATGTGATTGGATGTTTATGTTGTTTTAGACCTGGGTACAGGAGTTTCGTAGTCGGGTATACTCGACTATAGCATTCTTACTTGTTTAATTTGAAAGAAAGAAAAATAAATAGACAAAAACAATAAAAATAAGAAAAAACAGTGCTCAAAAATGAAAAGTATAAACAAACAAGAAAGGACGGCTATCTTCAAAATACCGAAGCTATATACTCTAGCAGAAATTAAATTTTATACAAAACTTAATTTTTGTCTGAAACTATTTGATGTATAATAAGACTCTCACTAAGTTTGGATGAAATATTTCTATAAACAAAAAGTTTGATATAGTGGTCCGACATTGACCAAATTTAGTCAGATTGTATAAACTCTCTAGAGACTCTATTTGGGAAAGTTTGGTAAGCACATTTATAAACAAAAAAGTTTTTCATACAAAAACATAATTGTCGACCGATCATTCCTATGGCAGCTTTATGTTATAGTAGTCCGATCCGGCCGGTTCCGAAATATGTACTGCCTGCAGCAAAAAGAAGGGTCTATGCCACGATTCATTACGATAGCTTTAAAATTGAGAGACTAGTTCGCATAGAAACAGACGGACATCGCTATTTTGCTGTCAATTTCTTACTGGGTCTAGATAATTGCTTAGAGTCAAGCGAATCCATTCACTCTCTTTAAATTCTCTTAAGTCACCTTGGATAAACAAACGGCAGCATCAGACGATTGTACCGTTTGTTATCGGTCACTCACCACACCGAATTTCGGCTTAGCATTGTTGTGCAAAAATTGACTTTACCAATTGTGCATAGGCTTCCGATCAAAGAGTTTCGCTCAGTACAGTCACGTAGCGATCGTCTATTATGCAGAGCACAAGTGAATTCGACAGTGCGAAAAAAAAAAGAAATAAAAATTGTGCTATTGCGTAAGCGCATGTGGCCTCAGAAAAGGGAATTTATTAAAATATCTCGGTGCGCTGGTCCTCGAATGTTGTTATTCCTTCGAGAGACCGCATAAGGATTCGTTATAAAGACAACGTCTTTTGGCCAGGTACGTGATAGTGTGGCCGATTGGACAAAATTTCTGATACACATTTTTATACAGAGCCTGCACCCAGTGCCTCAAAGGCTGCGATTCTGGCCT
The DNA here is from genome assembly GCA_035043065.1 of Hirtodrosophila confusa. Lineage (NCBI taxonomy): Eukaryota > Metazoa > Arthropoda > Insecta > Diptera > Drosophilidae > Hirtodrosophila > Hirtodrosophila confusa. The sequence goes on along the minus strand of JAWNNI010000130.1, from coordinate 320,291 downwards.
TTCTGGCCAATTGGTTAGTTGCTGTCTTTGGAAGCGGCATTTGTTGCGGTGCTGTACTCAAGAGCACTGTCTTTGCTGCGGTGCGGCATTCGTGCATTGCTACACGGCCGGACTCGCTGCACTACTGCTGAATTTCTGCGTTGTTGCACGTCTGCGCTCGCTGCTGCATTCGCGCACTCGCGCATTTGCTGAGCTGGTGCATCGCTGTATTGACTGCGACATTACGCGTTGCTACACGGCCGCACTCGCTCTACTTGCTGCGCACCGGATAACTGTTATGTGCGGCTGACAGATATTGATAGACACGCACGATAGTTTGGCAGAAAAGGAAGAAACCAAAGCCATCTATCGGCGAACGAGGGAACTAGAAAGTGCAGCAGCGGGGGTGTGGCAAGGGAGGCACTGCACTTTGAGTGAAATTGGGATAGACTAGGATTAAGGTGAATATGAGGATAGAATTAGGGATAGAAAGGAATGATTAGAACACGAGGCAGTCAGTCAGAATTTGGGCATGGACTGTGTGTGAAGTGCTAGTGGCAAGTCAGAGATTAAAAGCAGCAGCAAACGAAAAAGCGACATAACCTCGCCGGCAACAAAGTCACTAGCGCAGCTTACCTGAGGCGGCCAAGAAGAGCGGCGAGCTAGCATACATCCGGACATCCGTCAACCGGCGAACCTAAGTGAACCGAGTGAGTCCGTTACGGCCCCTTCGAGCGCTGCCTAGCTGCACATCTGGCACCTGCGCACAGGCGCACGCAAATGGACAGAGTTTCAGACACGCGACTCCAACTATAGTCCGGCCTTGTCCCGCTGTGAGCCCTGTAAAAGGGCTCTCATATTATATGAGATTGCATATGCCCGTATATATGCCCCTGGCCCTGGCTAAGCAGCGACAGCTGATCTGCACAGACGGCTGCAATCCGGTCGTTGACCTACAGCGTCGGAGATGCGCGCAGCTGAGGCCCACATACGTCCCTAAAACATACACTGGACACACACAGCCACTCCGAAATTCACTTAGAGTCCGATCTGACCTAGAATAAGAAAGAATAAATCCATTAGTTAAGTTTTTGTTAGCTAAAATCATGTATTTGTAAAGACTTGTTGAATTTCGTCGTGTGCCATTTCAGTCCGTTTGTTTACCTTTTTCCATATGTGCATTTGTGCACGCACATACATACCCATACATACATATGACAACTCGTACACATACATATATGTGTAGATGTGTGCTTGTGCCTTAAACCATAATAAATGAAACAACCTTAACATTTCAAACAGATATATTGATCCTTTCCACCTTGGTCTAACAAGAGCTCTTGGTAGGGATAAGGTAGATTAAGATTAACGCAAACTACTGCTCAATATATATATCTACATACATATATTATTATTTTTTTTGTGACGCCAGCCGTATATAGGCGTATGTTTATCGTCGTATACGGGCTTTTACTTACTATTGTTTGGTCTATGCACATAATAAATAAGGTACTCAACCATTCGAATTATTTATTTACTTATTAGCTCACCTGCGTGTAATGATTGCACCAAAAAAATATATTTATAATTTTTTATTACGCATTTTGAAACACACGCGCGAACGGAGTTGCCAGGCGAGCGAAATTTAATGATTGGTTGTATTAGTTTAGTTCAGGTGAACTGATTCACAAATTTATAGGAATAACTAAATATTTATTATCACGTTGCAAATGAGAGAAACTCATGTTTAAACTTAAGAATGTTATGTTGAATAAAATGAATTGTTGATAGGAAAGATATCAGGATGATGGAATAAACAAATTTCTTGGGTGAGATGAGGGTAGTGTAAGCGGACGAAGTGTATAATAGGGTATTCCATAAGCATAAGAATAACAAGTAAGAATGCTATAGTCGAGTATACCCGACTACGAAACTCCCTGTACCCAAGTCTAAAACAACCAATCACATCTACGTCCACTTACACATACATACACACATACACAAAGACGCACACACACAGGCGGCAAAAACGACAGCGCAAGCGAGGCATTTTAATTGGTGGTTGTGCTTCTTCTTCCCCCTCTCGCTGCCTTACTGAATCTTCTTTCGTGAATAACTTCCGTGTTTATTATCCGATCGACTTGAAATTTGGACAGTAGATAAAGAGAGACTAAAGTATTGTACATGTTAAATCTTAAAGCTATATCTTGAAAATTGTTACTGTAAAACGGTTTTAATCGATTTGCGCGGGAACGGGGGGATATATCTGAAATAAGAAACAAACTTGATCTGCGTATGGTATACAGGAACCTAAATTTCAAATTTGGTGTCTCTAGCTCTTGTAGTTGCTGAGATCGACGCGTTCATACGGACAGACGGACATGGTCAAATCGAAATCTCTTTTGATACTGATAAAGAATATATATACTTTATAGGGTCGGAGGTAGAATCTCACCTAACTTCCTACAGCAGGGACGGGATCAACTCCTATCAAGCCTAAGGAAAAAAATGACAGTGCCTGGAGCAGAGCTAGGGTGGACTTCATCCTCAAGGCCAGGAAGAAACATATCAACAACCCCAAGTCCTTCAGACCCATCAGCTTAACATCGTTTTTATAAACCTTCTGTCTGTAACAAACATTTGCACAGATGTAATACCCCCTTTTTACCCATTTTATGGGTACAGGGAATAAAAATGGAAAATAAAGGTAGGGTGGGCCACGCAGGCTGTTCGACACCGAAACAGCCACCGCAGGAATGCGAAGGTAGCTGAAATCGACAAGTTCGTCAGAAAGATATAAATAGTTGTTCAAACTGCCGCCCAGTGTATCGCGGTCGTACTCGCCCCTGAGCCGATAGTTAGCCGGCGCAGCGATACACTGGTGCCCAATTAAATAACACCTCCGTTGCCGATCTTAATCTACAAATGGCACGTGAACTTATGCGAATGAAATGATGAAAAATGTTGGTAGCCAAATGACTTTCAAAAATTATTTAGAGTTCAAGATAAAATCAAATCTTGTGCAGATGTTCGTGGCTATCAGCAGGAGGAAAATTTGTAGGACCGTGGATGAGCACCGTACTGTGCTGAGTCCATCGCTGCCGCAAGCTGGAGACATGTTTGGTAGGCATAGCGCGTCTGTGCCAAGAGAAGAGAAAGCGATTCTCAGCTGGTCCGTAGCCGGTAAATAGACCGAACTATCGATGCCGCTTGAGTGGAGCTGCAACACAAAAAGATTGCATTAGTATACAGGACAAACTTAAAACAAAAAAAATTAATTAGCATTGGATAGGGTGAACAGAAAAAGTTGAGTTCTCGGGTTGTGGTCCGTGCATCGTATTAAAGGCAGTGTCAACGTAGCCCGACTCCGAAAATTTACACATACCAATAGCAATAGAATATGTAGACAGGATGGAGAGAGTCAGTCGAGCGATCTAATGAAAGAAAGATAGAAACTGTGATACAGCGGGTGTAAATAATTTTTTTCGTCTGTGCTGTATTAATTGTTACCTGTAGGGGACAGTGTATAGTGAGCCCTCATCTCACCCAATTTAGTGTATGATTTTTAATTGTGAGAGTTTTGAGTATTAGGTGTTCGTGAGTTAGTTTCCACATTTATCTTTCTTGTAGGGATAAATTAAATTTTTAGCATAATTGTATGAATGCAATTATTAGGATTAGAAGTTTAGTATATCGCTGGCAGAATAGGTAGCTGACTTAAGTGCTTAGTATTTATATATATTTATTTATTCATGTATGGGTATTTATTTATTTAGATATATTTTTTTTATTTATTTATATATATTTGTTTATATATATTTAATTATTTATTTATATGTATTTATTTATTTATTCGTATATATTTATTTCTTTATGTATATAGGGAATTTATAGTTATTTATATATGTATTTATTTATTGTTTGTATGAGTAATATTTATTTATTATTTATATGGATAATATTTATTTATTTATTTATTCAACTATTTGTTTCTTGTATTTATTTATTTATTTACTTACATTTTTGTTAGTTGATTGTTTTGTTTGTAGTGGGAATTAACGTCGTGTTGTTATTTATTTTCTGGTCTTATTTATGTATCCAGATACATATACATAAAGCTAAGAATTTAGGAAAAATAAATAGATAGTTATAGATGTTAATTGGTCTAGCCAGTAAATTAAATATTTAAATGAGCGAACCTGGAGCATTCGGTCGCTCGAGGAAAGTCAGGCGTAGCTGTGATCGTCAGGTGACTAGGGAACGGGAAAGCATGAGTCCTACTACCCGCTCACAAGCGGACAGAACCGGAAAGGAAGGCGAGAACAATCCGGAGTTACATAGCGACCTCCAAGGGATAACCGTCGCTGTGGAAAGGCACCCCAACGATGACGCAGCGGGTACATCTCTAGCAGTGCAACCAGAGAGAAACCAAGCAGAGATTCCCAGCGAGTTACGGTCAGCCATAAACGTCGCCTTGGCCCAAGCGCAGGAGACCTATAGAGCAACGGTTTCCACGGAAATTAATACCCTCAGGGAAACCATGCAGGCCAGCATGCTCACCTTCATGCGCGACATCACAGAGATGGTCGAGTCCATAAAATCGGACAGAGTGACGAATGACTCAAGCTCGCACGAACCGCTGATGGAGCAATCTAGGAATGGACAAACATCAGCTCGACCAAGTTTGCGAAATAATGTTCCAGCAGCGCCTACTCACCTTTTTGTGGACAACAGAGAACTGGAGTCAGAGAAAAGAGCACGCGTTGAGCAGCGACCGGTGCCAATTGATAACTGGATGCAGCAAGCGCGCAGAGACCGAGGAAATTCACCACGTAACCGGACGAGTCTCGGAGGACCAAGACCAGAGCTGGTGCAAATTCGCAAATGGGGCCTAATCTTCGATGGAGATCCGAAGGGGATGCCGGTGGCGGAATTTATATTCCGTCTGGAGCATTTGCAGTCGCTCTACCAGGTGCCGTGGTCCGACGTCCTGAGAGATTTTCACGGTTTAGTGAATGGACAGGCAAAAGAGTGGTATTGGATGTATATACGTACCTCAGGGGTTCCGGATTGACCGAATCTGCGCTACGGCTTACAGCAGAAGTTCCAAACGAGGCGTTCGGAGTTCGAGAGAGAGCAGGAACTGAGGGAGCGAAAGCAACGGCACGGAGAAACCACGGAGGAATACATACAGGCGATGGTGGTTCTCAGATCCCGATTGACGAGCAGCTTCTCGGATTATGACCTGATTAAGGTCATAAAGATGAATATTAAGGACCATGTTTCCAGAATCATCTACCCAATGAATATTGGAAATCTGCAAAAGTTGCGGGAGGAGTGTCAAGACGCGGAGAAAATGCTGGCAACAAGATGGGCCCGAGCAGCACCCAGTAACGACTTCGTTCGGTCCAGAGAACATCCGAGAGTGCATGAGGTGGATACAGCGGAGCAGCATGAGCCAGGAGGAGGAGGCACTGAATCGCTAGACGCCTTATACAGGCCCAAGAAACCAGTAGGCGATCGAGCGAATCTGACCTGATGGAATTGTAAGCAGCCAGGTCATCCGTTCTTCGAGTGCGAATCAGCACAGCGTAGCATATTCTGGTACAAGTGTGGACACGCCGGAGTAGTGCTGCCCAAATGTCCCAAATGCAAACCGGGAAACCAGAGCAGGAGCACGACGCAAGTGGAGGAGTCGCGCTCCAAGCAAATGGGGAGCAACAACAGCCATTAGCAACACCGTCCAAAATTAGCATGATCACCACAAGTAGCTGTAAGGAAATATATAAATTATTAAATAGAATAAATAAAATAAATACAGATAACTTACCGAAAGAGAAATGGTCCCAGCTAAAGCCCTTGGAACAGAGACAGGAAGAATATGCGCAAGCCAGAGCCCGGATATTGGGGAAGCAGAGGCAGATTTAATAGTTTCCAAAGCAGAGCGAGCCCGGACGAGATTTGAAGATCGGAGATGGAAGCGAGACGGACTGTGCGCAGCTATACGCTCAGCAATGCGCACGGATAGCAGACCGTTCACTAAAGTACGGATTGGTTATAGGGAGGTCACTGGCTTGCTAGATACAGGGGCCTCAGTGATTCTATTAGGACAAGGAGGTACTGATCTGGTCGGAGATCTCGGGCTGGAGGTGCAGAAAACTCTCTCAACGGTGCAGACTGCGGGAGGAGCACCGCACACCATAATTGGACGAATCCGCACAGCAATTACTTACCAGGGAACCACTGCAGACATGGAACTTTTCTTGTGTCCATCGCTGCGACAACCGCTCTATCTAGGTGTGGACTTCTGGCGCAAATTTGGACTGGCTCCGGATATAATGGGCCTGGAGAAAGAAATAGCCGAGGTTGAGATGGAACGAATCGTGAAAAGCCAACCAACCGAGCCACATACCTTGTCCAAGTCACAAGGGGAGCAGCTTGATCAGGTGAAAAGGAAGTTCCGGTCATTCGATGAACTGGGTCTGAGAAGGACGACGATGGAGAGCTATGAGATCCGGCTAGTGGCAGATGCCGTGCCAGTAAAAGAACGCTTTTACCCAGTCTCACCAGCAGTACAGGAGTTACTTTTCGCAGAGGTGGACGAGATGCTGCGATTGGGCGTTATAGAGCACAGCGAAAGCCCATGGAGTAACCGTGTGACGCTAGTCCGAAAGCCAGGCAAGAACAGGCTTTGTTTGGATGCGCGCAAGCTCAATAAACTGACAGTGAAGGATGCATATCCACTGCAGTGTATTGAGTCGATCCTGAGCCGTGTGGAGGACAATGTGTTTATAAGCAGCATCGATCTCAAGCACGCTTTCTGGCAGATTGAACTGGAACCACAAAGTCGACCATATACAGCGTTCACCATACATGGGAGACCACTGTACCAGTTCAAGTCGATACCGTTTGGTTTGTGCAACGCAGCGCAGAGACTTTGCCGACTTATGGACAAGGTGATCCCACAAAGACTTCGGAGCCATGTCTTTGTGTACCTTGTAAGGAAGTTTTCCAGCCGGAGTACAGATCTCAGTCTGTATGGGTCCAGCACTTACAAGAAAATTTGTAAGATGTACTGGGACGCTGGGCGTAGGGAAGGGAAACGTTCTAGAGGAAATATATGTGTTAATACTACGGCCTCGTACAACTCTGCACGGGATAGGTGACAGGATAGGTGATAGGTGATAGGATTCTACTGCTGGTGCTCTACTGGTCAAGGGGTCTACGAACAACTGTTCTACGAATGCCCGGGATTACTCACACGGGCAGCAGGATAACCCTCGCTTTGCACTAAGGTTAGTGTTATCAATGCCGGGATTGCTCACACGGGCGGCAGGATATACCTCGCTATACGTTAGTATTAGTTTTCTTATAAATGCCGGGATTGCTCACACGGACGGCGGGATATACCTCGCTATACGTTAGGATTAGTTTTCTTATAAATGCCGGGATTGCTCACACGGACGGCGGGATATACCTCGCTCTACGGTTAGTGTTAGTTATTCTAATGTGGAGATAAAGACAATCGTTTGGTTATGCTAGATTATCTTTATTCCAGTTTCTTACTGTTAATTTGTCAAAACTACGCGTGCCCTGCTGCACTGCCGCCTAACGGCTCTTTTACTCACGATCTTTACCCTGCGTGCTTCCGACGCACGTCTACTCACTTCTCTTGTCGCTAGCTCAGTGATCTACTCTGCCCGGCTTGGCCACGCGCGAGCCTGAAAAGTTCAATCCCACCACGAGCTTTCGCTCTCCACCTCCGAGCTTTCGCCATTCACCTCACAGCTTTGCTTTGACTGAAGCCGCGCTCTGGTGGCAGGATTGAGAACTGCATCAATGTTTTAATGTTTATTACTAAAGACAAATGGATCTATAGCGCGCCAGGCGCTGGCGCTCCTTGCGCAACAAAAGTGGTCTGGCTTCGCGCCCTTTCTTACTAATGAGTAACATAATAATAATAATTCATAATAATAATAATAATTCATAATAATAATAATAATAATTAGCATTTGATTTAAATGCCCGCGCTCCATGCACTCATTCTTCCGGCGCTTATCTTATTCCTGTAAGGGGGTTTGCTTAAAGCCTCCTTACACCCCACCCTTACTTCAGTCTCGAAACCGTCACCTCCCCGGCGGAATTGAAGGTGATGCTGTATAAGTCGCTGCCCTCCGTCACACGGAACCGGGTGCGCCGTGCCCTGCCGGCATACCGCGCCAGTTCGGCCCGGATCAGCTCCACCAGTCGGGGGCTCAGGATTCCTCCGCGGGGAAACACCCTCCAGCCCGGCTGTGTTGCGTCTGGCTGCTCGGTCCTGGAGAGGGGAACAGGAATGGACCCGTCCTCAGATGCTGTGCACTCGCCGAGCGTCGACCCTGGCCCCGTTTCCCACCCCTCCATCCCATCGAACAAGTCGAGGACATCTTCCCACAACTCCTTCTCGTCTGCCGGCACGTCGCTTGGGTCCTGCGCTGCCCGTTGCTCTTCGGCGACCGCCTCTTCGGCAATAGCATCGCCCTCTGCCACTTCCGCTGCTTCGTCCAGCACCTTCTCCGTCACAGTTTCCTGGATCACCTCGACCTCAGCGGGATCACAGGTCTCCCAGGCGCGGTACGGAACCAGCGATGGCATGGCCTCCTCCAACGACGCCGCCATTTCCTCAGCGGCCATCCGGCAGGCCCGCGGTGAGGACACCGCCCTGGGGCCCAGACTTTGCGGCGAGGAAAGGCGGCCGCAGCTACGGGCTTCCTCCCTTTGAGGGGGAGAACCCTCCTGGCGCCCGCGGGGAAAACGCGGCGCTCGTAGCTGCGGTCCGAGATGCTGGGATGTGCTCCGTCGGGGCTTTTTGGGCGGGGTGTAGCATGTGTACATATATATAGTAAATAATAATTCTAAACATAAACAAGGCAGCAACACTTTGTTGTTATGCCAACATAAAATATATAAAGCGGTGACTTTGTCGCAGCGCGCCTAACGCTAAGTGCCCTCTGCGCATATTCAAGTGCAGACGAAATATGATCCGCACTTGATAACAACGACCGCCCAAATAGCTAAGTCAGCGTTCTCACGCTTGACCGTCGCTGTGTATACATATGTGCGCGCATGACTCTCTCTGACTCTCTTGTTGTATATAATAAGCCTTAAAACCATGTATGTAAAACGGCTGCTCACTGCTTCACGGTGGACAGCTCTAACTCTAAGAAGTATTCAATAAAGAACCATACGAGAAGACTGACGTCTTCTCGTTACAACAAGCAATGACTGTTACTTAACAAATGGGAAACAACAACTGAGAGATACCCATATATCTGAATATTTATGAAAATGAATCAAATGCTATGTGCGCAACAAACAGTTCTAAATGGGAATCATTATAGGGGAGTTGGGTCGGACTCTTGCGCGGGATCGTCCACTCCCACTGCGGCGCCTCTTATTGTGACGCGTTTTGGCCACCCTGCGTCGATTCTGTGGGCGTTTGGCCGACGGCTAATCTTGTGATGTCGGTCGGGTGCGCTTGTTCGCCGCTCCAGTGGCCTCCGGGATGCGCGGGAGGAAGCGCAAGCTTACCCGCGGAAATACGCTTAAGGGATCCACCTGAAAGCGGTGAGCAGCGGCTCCGCGGAATGGGCCAGGACGATCCTCCTCCAACGCGAGCGGTAACTGAGATTGTAATGCCGCCCCTGGTCCTTAGAGGCACGCTGATGATTGCTGTGGACGATATCAAAAATTTCTTTTAGCCTGTTAGCTCGTTCCCGGGGGTCAAGCGCAGTAGTCGCCGACCCCGGCGTGACCTCGTCGTATAAAGCGGCGGGAAGACGCGGTTCTCTACCCTGCATCAAGAATGCTGGAGTGAACCCGGTCGAGTTAGCCACACTGGAGTTGACCGCAAGCGATATTTCAGGCAACAGTTCGTCACACGAACTCTGATGGCCTTCAATAAATTGCACTATCATGGTTTTCACAGTGCGGTTGGTTCTCTCAGTGGGATTTTCCTGAATTTCCACGCCCAAAGAACCCAAAAACGACTTGAAATTCTTGCTAGTGAATTGTACCCCATTATCACACACGAACTTCTTGGGCACCCCAAATTCGCTCAAGATTCGTTCTCTAAATGCTGTCTGCAGTTTACTCACCGTAGCTTTCCGGAGGGGAACCAATTCCACCCACTTCGAAAACGCGTCATGAAATACTAACACCATCGAGTTGCCGTGTTTCGAACGCGGCAAGGGACCAACGAAGTCGGCACACAATACTGCCATGGGCTCTGCCACCTGCCTTGTCAGCATTCGACCGGCTGACTTTCGCTGTTCCATCTTAAATTTTTGGCACAGCTCGCAGCACTTCACGTACTTGGCAGCATCCCGAAACTGCCCGGCCAATAATACCTCTGGGCGAGTCTAGACACGGTTTTCCTCACGCCTTGGTGTTCGGCAGTGGGGGCGTCATGGCACTCATGCAGCACCATTCCCCGCTGACCGCTAGCAACACAAAGTTTCCATGGAATGTAATCCTCGTCATCTGGCCTACGACCCAAGTGTCGGTAGAGTTGCCCATTTTCCACGTCAAAATCGGGATACTTGTCTGGCTCTTCAGCAATCTTGACCCGCATACTCACGATCCACTTGCAGGGGTCTCGACCACCACTGCTTGTTGGCAGATCTCTAGGGGATGTCTGGATAACACGTCAGCAACCACATTTAGCTTGCCCCGGCGGTACTGAACATCAAATTGAAATGTTGCAGTTCCAGCGCCCATCGTGCTATCCTACCAGAAGGACTTTCGATCGAGTTCAACCACTTGAAAGCGAGGTGGTTTGTGATCACTTCGAAGCGGTACCCTTCCCGGTAACACCTTAGCTTCCTGATCGACCACACAATCGCGAGACACTCCTCTCAGTAGCGGAATAATTCTCCTCAGCCTTGAGCAACTTCCGGCTCGCATAGGCTATCACCCGCTCCTGCCCCTCTTTTGTCTGCGTCAGTACCGCAAATAGTCCATAATTGCTCGCGTCGGTCTGCAACACAAATTTGGTCGAGAAGTCCGGGCACGCTAGAACAGGGGCAGTGGTCAGGCTCTCTTTCAACTGACACAGTACCTCCTCCTGTTCTTTCTCCCATGACCATTTCCTACCTTTTCTCAGAAGCGCTGTCATGGGTTGTACCAACTTCGCAAAATTGGGCACAAATCGTCGGTACCACGAAGCCATACCGAGACATTGGCGCAACTCTTTAACACAGGATGGGGTCTTTAGATTTCTGATCGCCTCCACCTTGTCAGGGTCCGTCCGAATGCCTTCCCCACTAATCACATGCCCAAGACAAACCAGCCGTTGCCGAAAGAAGCTGCACTTCTTTCTGTTCACCTTCAAGTTAGCGGCCCTCAAACGGCGGAAAACTTCCCTTAGATTGGCGACATGTTGTTCCCGGGTCGCTCTACCACCACGATATCGTCTAGATACGCGAACGCGTGCGGCTCCATATCGGGCCCTATCACCGAATCTAACGCCCGCTGAAACGTCGCGCAGGCTGAGTGGAGACCAAATGGCATCACCCGCCATTGGAATAAACCCCTCCCGGGCACCGTAAACGCCGTGCACTCCTTACTTTCGGCTGCCATGGGGATTCGCCAATACCCGCTCTTCAAATCTAGAGTAGAAATGTAACGAGCATGGCGCAATCTTTCGAGGATGTGGTTAATCCGAGGGACTGGATAAGCATCCGGCACAGAGTGCGCATTGAGCTGCCGATAGTCTATACACATGCGCCATTCCTCAGTCTTTTTCTTGCCCAGGACTATTGGGGCGCTGTGTGGGCTACGCGACGGCTCAATGGCGCCCGCCTGGATTAGCTCCTCCACCTGCTCATCGATTACCTTTTGCATAGCCGGGTTCTTGGGATAATATCTCTGTTTCAACGGCTTACTATTATTCATTATTATCCTATGCTCGGCGATATGCGAGACTCCCTTCAGATTATCGAAGAGTGCCAACTCTGCTGCCAAGAACTCCTACAGTTCTGGTTCCAGATCCGCTGGCTACTCTGCCTCCGCTACGGGGGACTCACAGGTATTTTCCTCTTGGATGACCGACAACTCGAGCCGGGATGCCTCGCCTTGCGGGTAGACTAAGCTGTTACCCCCACTCACGGCCCCCCGATTCCCATCGGCAACCCCTGTTGAACCTGTGCAAGATTCAATCTGCTTTCCTCTTTTCCCCATCGCCCGACAATCCTCTGTCGACAAACTTGTGCGACACGGACTGAGCTGCTTCTGCCGTTCCGCGGCAGCCTCTTCCCGGTCGGAATCGGCCCCTTGATTCTTTGAACAACACCTGGTTCCCGTCCTACCCTCTACGACCACGCCACCCGGTTGCCAAGCGGGTGCTCCGCTCTCCGCGAGCGGGATGCCTTCTGTCGGCTCCTCGGTGCTGGGTGGTACTGCCAGCCCTGCGGCCGGTACTACAACCGTCTCGAGGATCAATTCGGCGTTGCCGCATCGTATGGTAGTGCCTATGGCACAAAGAAAATCCATACCGAGGATGATGTGGTCCAGCATGGAGGGCATAATCAGCATTGGCATGCTGATCGTCTTGCCGGCCATGTTGACATCCATCCTCAGTAACCTATTAACCTCTAGAGTCGATCCGTCCGCTAGATGGATTCGAGTCTGCACATCCTGTGCCTCTCCCTGAATCGCCCACTTGCGCACGCAATCTTCACTTAAGAAACTGCGTGTTGCTCCAGTGTCTATCGTGGCAAACCTGACCTGCCCCCCAATCTCCACTGCAGCGACGATCCGGCCGCCCTCTACGGTCAGGGGAGGATTTACTTTCGGGCGAATGTCGTTTCGGCGTCGACCTGATCCCTTTCCAGTAGACGCCGCTGCCCGTTTCCCGCCTCCGATCGCCTGCAGCAGTCTGGCGCAGTGATTCCCTTTTTCCCACACTGCCGACAAAACTCTACCCGCCTATTCGGGCATTCCCTGGCGAAATGGCCTTCTTGCCCACACCGGTGGCATGCCCTTCGCGGATCGAACCCTCTCCCGTCACCCTGGCTCATCATCCGGTTTGCCGCCTCTCTGTAGCCTGACGCCGGCTGCGCGGGGATCTCACCACCGGACGCAGCCGTCGGATGGCTACCGGATGGGGATCGAAAAGGATTGAGATGCCTACTCTTAGGCCGGGCCACGGGGACTGGATCGGCTTGTGATTGCCTCCGCACCGCCTGTCCAGCTGGTGCGCTTGCCGAGTATTCACAACTCCGCCTCCGCACACTCTCGAATTCCACTGCCAATTGCGTCAACTCGGCCAGCGTTGAGAAGTCGTGCCTGCGTATATACAACTGATACTCAGGCGCGGCGTTCTCGTATACATGGTGCAACTCCTGTGCCGTATTATACCTCGCGTGGTGCATACGTGCCCTCAGGTCAATCACGTAGTCCTTAAACTCCTCACCACTGCGCTGCAGGCGGGCCCGAATTTCATCTTCCAACCGCTCAAAATAGCGAGGCGGCAGGAAGAATTCCAGAACTCCACTCCTAAACGTCGACCATGAAACATCCCTCAACCGCTAGTCATGAACCACTTGGCGGCCTTGCCGACAAAAGCTTCGCCCATCACCCGGGGCATACGGTCTAGCTCGATACCATAAGTTACGGCCCGCTCCTCGAATACTTCCAAAAATTCGAGTGGGTCTACCCGGCCATCATACCTCATTCCTCATTTCGGGACCTGTTCCGGAACATAGAAGGAACACCTGGCACCTGGCTGGGGACAGGTCCTGGGAACATAGATGTCACCACGAGGACCAGCGAGCGAGGGCCTGGCTTCGGTGTCGACATCTACCACTCCACGGACTCCCTCCACCCGGATGTCGGACACGCACCGCGCACTAGGGATATTCAATTTCAAGGCAGGGGTAGGTGTACGCTCGTACAAATGCGTACTCCGCAAGTCAGGCTCTGATGTTCGACGGAGTTGGCCGCCCACGCCGGTCAAACCGCCCACACAGCGTGGTTCCAAAGTTTTGGCGTACTGCGCCTCCAATTCGGCCAGTCGCGCCCAAACTTGTGTATTATGACCCCCCTTCTGCACAAATGTGCAGAGCCGCTTCCGCAGCTCATCCAAACTGCCCTCTTGGTCCAGCCCGAACTCTTGGGCGATCGCCGCCAACTCCTCTTTGCGCCGCTGGTGAATCCAGCGCACGCCCACCCCCGGGTTTTGACACTCACCTGGATCCATCATTTTTTTTTTTAATTTTTGGGTCGATGGGCAATTTGATTTTGCTTAATCTTCACCAAAAAAAATAAAACAAAAACCAAAAAAATGCAACACCAAAAAAATAGTTTCCTAATATTTTTCTTCGGGTGTTGGTGTTCACTGTCACTGTTCGCTACCCCGTTGTCACTGCGCCAACTTCACTGGGGTATTTTTTCCCGGCCGTGTCTCCTGTTTTGGCCCACTGTACACTGTTTATTTAGGCCAGGGCCTTCGGCCACTTGCAGCCCACTAACGCAACCACAATTCCGGCCTTTTCCGGCCACACACACGATACAGTCGATTTACCGCACGAAAGCCGTATTTTTCCCCCTGTTCTTGTCGACGCCGACGTCGACCGCGGCGCGCGCACTTTTCGAGAGTGTTTTTATGTATGCGCCTACTTGTGAGCGAGCTCGCGACGATACGTTTTCGCTGCCTGCCGGGCGAGCGCACTGTACATTCACCGTTGTAACTGTTCTTTCTGCACCAACCGAACGTGCAGGGTATTGAGTAGCAGACCTGGGTATGCTCGACTAGTGGCTGAATCGGGTATGCCCGACTAGTGGCTACCCTGTATAATACATATACCACGCTAGAACGATTTTTTGGGCACCATGATGAGTTTTTAAGCCGTGATTATGCCACGCCCCTTAGCGCCTCCAGTGTCCCTGCTTGGGCGCCACTTGTAAGGAAGTTTTCCAGCCGGGGTACAGATCTCAGTCTGTATGGGTCCAGCACTTACAAGAAAATTTGTAAGATGTACTGGGACGCTGGGCGTAGGGAAGGGAAACGTTCTAGAGGAAATATATGTGTTAATACTACGGCTTCGTACGACTCTGCACGGGATAGGTGACCAGGAGCTGACCAGGATTCTACCGCTGGTGCTCAACTGGTCAAGGGGTCTACGAACAACTGTTCTACGAATGCCCGGGATTACTCACACGGGCAGCAGGATAACCCTCGCTTTGCACTAAGGTTAGTGTTATCAATGCCGGGATTGCTCACACGGGCGGCAGGATATACCTAGCTATACGTTAGTATTAGTTTTCTTATAAATGCCGGGATTGCTCACGCGGACGGCGGGATATACCTCGCTATACGTTAGGATTAGTTTTCTTATAAATGCCTGGATTGCTCACACGGACGGCGGGATATACCTCGCTCTACGGTTAGTGTTAGTTATTCTAATGTGGAGATAAAGACAATCGTTTGGTTATGCTAGATTATCTTTATGCCAGTTTCTTACTGTTAATTTGTCAAAACTACGCGTGCCCTGCTGCACTGCCGCCTTACGGCTCTTTTACTCACGATCTTTACCCTGCGTGCTTCCGACGCACGTCTACTCACTTCTCTTGTCGCTAGCTCAGTGATCTACTCTGCCCGGCTTGGCCACGCGCGAGCCTGAAAAGTTCAATCCCACCACGAGCTTTCGCTCTCCACCTCCAAGCTTTCGCCATTCACCTCACAGCTTTGCTTTGACTGAAGCCGCGCTCTGGTGGCAGGATTGAGAACTGCATCAGCTGCGCGCGCCAGCCGTGACAGAGCATCGTTGCGTTTAAATTCAAACGCATTCGTTAACGGCTTAGATTTTAATGTTTATTACTAAAGACAAATGGGTCTATAGCGTGCCAGGCGCTGGCGTCCTTGCGCAACAAAAGTGGTCTGGCTTCGCACCCTTACTTACTAATGAGTAACATAATAATAATAATTCATAATAATAATAATAATTCATAATAATAATAATAATAATTAGCATTTGATTTAAATGCCCGCGCTCCATGCACTCATTCTTCCGGCGCTTATCTTATTCCTGTAAGGGGGCTTGCTTAAAGCCTCCTTACAACCTAGACGATCTGCTCGTGATTTCACGCACTTTTGAAGAGCACTGCCAGCTTTTGACCGAGGTTGCCAACTGTCTCAGCACTGCAAACTTAACAATTGGGGAAATTTTGCTATAAGTACTTGAAATACCTGGGATATGTAGTGGCAGATGAAGCACTTCGTACTGATCCAGATAAGGTACAAGCGATCACGGAAATACCTATTCCAAGAAACGTGCGTCAGCTCCGCTGTTTTTTGGGAACCGCTGGATGGTACCGACGCTTCATTCGGAATTTCTCTGCTGAATCAGCACCACTCACGGATTGCCTGAAAGGGAAAAGAAATTTCAAGTTGACCGACAAAGCTCTGGAAGCCTTCGTGCGGCTGAAAAAGGCACTTACCAGCGCTCCCCTGTTAGTGCAACCAGAATTCAAGAAGCCATTCTTCGTCCAGTGTGATGCGAGCCACCTAGGAATCGGAGCAGAGCTATTTCAACTCGACGAAGACAAAGCTGAGCGTCCAATAGCCTTCTTCTCTGCAAAATTGCGAGGGGCTCAGCTCAATTACAGTGTTCCAGAGAAAGAATGTACGGCAGCAGTAAGAGCAGTGGAAAAGTTCAGAGCATATGTGGAACTCATGCCGTTCACCATTAAAACTGATCACGCGAGTCTTCAATGGCTGATGTCATTCAAAGCGCTGGATGGTAGACTAGCGAGGTGGTCGTTAACATTCCAAGCGTACGACTTCCAAATAGAGCATAGAAAGGGGAAAGATAATGTAGTGGCCGACATGCTCTCTCGCACTTTCGATGCTGAGGAGATCGTTTTTTTTGAATTTGAGACTACAGCATTCGAAGACGAAGAATATTTGAACCGTATTGAGTTAGTGCAGGAACACGCGAAGTTCCTCGATGTACGAGTGGAGGATGGATGTCTGTTTAAAAAGACTCAATTTGTGAGACCTGAGATGGATGAATTCCAATGGAAGCTATGGATTCCCGATTCGCTGTCGAACACACTTATACAGGAGGCCCACGAGAGTGACGCATCTATGCATGGAGGAGTAGCGCGGACATTAGGAAGGCTGAAACAGATGTACTACTGGCCGCGAATGACATTGCAGTAAGGAGGCTTTAAGCAACCCCCTTACAATAGTAGGATAAACGTAGTAGGAAGGAGCGCATGGAGCGCGGGCGACCGAGAAACTCTAATTTAGTTACTAATAGTAATTATAATAGTACCTAGACGAGCAAGGGCACGAAGCCAAGATTTCTTTTGTCGCGCAAGGAGCGCCAGCGCCTGTCGCGCTGTAGTTATAAGTCTTAGCATTAAATAATAAACCTTAAGCCGTTAAACATACGAGTTTGTATTTTAAACGCAACGTTCATCTGTCACAGCTGGCGCGCGCAGCTGATGCAGTTCTCAATCCTGCCACCAAAGCGCGGCTTCAGTCAAAGCAAAGCTGTGAGGTGAATAGCGAAAGCTCTGAGGTGGAGAGCGAAAGCTCGTGGTGGGATTGAACATTTGAGGCTCGCGCGTGGCCGAGCCGGGCAGAGTAGAGCACTTAGCGAGCGACAAGAAAAGTGAGTAGACGTTGTTAACCTAACTGTAGTACTAAGCGAGGCTTATCCTGCTGCTCGTGTGAGTAATCCCGAGCATTCGTAAAGTAGTAAGTAGTCCGTAGACCACTTGAGCACCAGAGGTAGTATCCTGGTCGGCTCATGGTCATTTATCCCGTGCAGAGTTGTGCGTGGCCGTATTAACACTTATCTTTCCCCGAGAACGTTTCCTTTCCCTACGCCCAGCGTCCTAGCACATCTTACAAATTTTCTTGTAAGTGCTGGACCCATACAGACTGAGATCTGTACCCCGGCTGGAAAACTTCCTTACGGCAGGTGAAAGAGTAATTGCCGGCTGTGATATGTGCAAGGAGACGAAGCACTCAACACAGCCGAAGAAACCAGCAATGGGATTGGAAACCAAAACGGAGAGACCCATGCAGAAAATATATTTGGATTTTCTGGGACCATATCCCAGGTAACGCCAGGGAAACGTCGTGATCCTAATAGCGCTGGATCACTTGTCCAAATTTGTATGGCTGAAGGCTTTGCCAAAAGCAACGTCAGCGGCGGTTACCCGATTTTTGCACGCGGACGTATTCTCCACGTTTGGTGTTCCGGAAGTGGTGCACACTGACAACAGCAGGCAGTTTGTGTCTGCAGAATTCACCGAGTTCTTGAATCGACGTAGCATAAGCCACATGCGATCTGGCAATTATGCGCCGCAGGCAAACACAGCGGAGAGCGTCAACCAAACCGTATTAGCAGCTATACGGACATATGTAGCAGATGACCACACGCGTTGGGAAGTTACCGGATATCCAGTGTGCAGCTCGGAGTGATCACGAGACAGGAGGTGCAAAATAATCTCCACCTGGCGTATGAAAAGGCAAAGAAATATTATGATTTGAAGAAGCGCGAGATTATTTACTTACCAGGACAAGAAATCTTTAAACGTAATTTCGTCCTCAGCGACTTCAAGAATCGCATAAATGCCAAGTTCTGTCCTAAATATACCAAATGTCGAGTGATCAAGCCAGTGGGAAACTGCTTGTATGAGTTGGAGAATTTACAAGGCAAGAAAATGGGAATTTTTCACGCTAAGGACCTGAGACAATAGTCAATTTGATGCCCGGCTAACTCAGTCAGCAGAGCAAGAGACTCAGTCTCAGGGTGTGGGCGATGGCCTACGTTGGACAACCTGTTAGCCTCCGTTGCACTCCTGTTCCTTGGAATCTGCGATCCGGGAAACCGTAGTGTGGTTGTTATGTGCGGCTAACAGATATCGATAGACACGCACGATAGTTTGGCAGAAAAGGAAGAAACCAAAGCCATCTATCGGCGAACGAGGGAACTAGAAAGTGCAGCAGCGGGGGTGTGGCAAGGGAGGCACTGCACTTTGAGTGAAATTGGGATAGACTAGGATTAAGGTGAATATGAGGATAGAATTAGGGATAGAAAGGAATGAAAAGAACACAAGGCAGTCAGTCAGAATTTGGGCATGGACTGTGTGTAAAGTGCTAGTGGCAAGTCAGAGATTAAAAGCAGCAGCAAACGAAAAAGCGACATAACCTCGCCGGCAACAAAGTCACTAGCGCAGCTTACCTGAGGCGGCCAAGAAGAGCGGCGAGCTAGCATACATCCGGACATCCGTCAACCGGCGAACCTAAGTGAACCGAGTGAGTCCGTTACGGCCCCTTCGAGCGCTGCCTAGCTGCACATCTGGCACCTGCGCACAGGCGCACGCAAATGGACAGAGTTTCAGACACGCGACTCCAACTATAGTCCGGCCTTGTCCCGCTGTGAGCCCTGTAAAAGGCCATATTATATGAGATTGCATATGCCCGTATATATGCCTCTGGCCCTGGCTAAGCAGCGACAGCTGATCTGCACAGACGGCTGCAATCCGGTCGTTGACCTACAGCGTCAGAGATGCGCGCAGCTGAGGCCCACATACGTCCCTAAAACATACACTGGACACACAGCCACTCCGAAATTCACTTAGAGTCCGATCTGACCTAGAATAAGAAAGAATAAATCCATTAGTTAAGTTTTTGTTAGTTAAAATCATGTATTTGTAAAGACTTGTTGAATTTCGTCGTGTGCCATTTCTGTCCGTTGTTTACCTTTTTCCATATGTGCATTTGTGCACGCACATACATACCCATACATACATATGACAACTCGTACACATACATATATGTGTAGATGTGTGCTTGTGCCTTAAACCATAATAAATGAAACAACCTTAACATTTCAAACAGATATATTGATCCTTTCCACCTTGGTCTAACAAGAGCTCTTGGTAGGGATAAGGTAGATTAAGATTAACGCAAACTACTGCTCAATATATATATCTACATACATATATTATTATTTTTTTGTGACGCCAGCCGTATATAGGCGTATGTTTATCGTCGTATACGGGCTTTTATTTACTATTGTTTGGTCTATGCACATAATAAATAAGGTACTCAACCTTTCGAATTATTTATTTATTTATTAGCTCACCTGCGTGTAATGATTGCACCAAAAAAAATATATTTATAATTTTTTTTTACGCATTTTGAAACACACGCGCGAACGGAGTTGCCAGGCGAGCGAAATTTAATGATTGGTTGTATTAGTTTAGTTCAGGTGAACTGATTCACAAATTTATAGGAATAACTAAATATTTATTATCACGTTGCAAATGAGAGAAACTCATGTTTAAACTTAAGAATGTTATGTTGAATAAAATGAATTGTTGATAGAAAAGATATCAGGATGATGGAATAAACAAATTTCTTGGGTGAGATGAGGGTAGTGTAAGCGGACGAAGTGTATAATAGGGTATTCCATAAGTATAAGAATAACAAGTAAGAATGCTATAGTCGAGTATACCCGACTACGAAACTCCCTGTACCCAGGTCTAAAACATCCAATCACATCTACGTCCACTTACAAATACATACACAAAGACGCACACACACAGGCGGCAAAAACGACAGCGCAAGCGAGGCATTTTAATTGGTGGTTGTGCTTCTTCTTCCCCCTCTCGCTGCCTCACTGAATCTTCTTTCGTGAATAACTTCCGTGTTTATTATCCGATCGACTGAAATTTGGACAGTAGATAAAGAGAGACTAAAGTATTGTACATGTTAAATCTTAAAGCTATATCTTGAAAATTGTTACTGTAAAACGGTTTTAATCGATTTGCGCGGGAACGGGGGGATATATCTGAAATAAGAAACAAACTTGATCTGCGTATGGTATACAGGAACCGAAATTTCAAATTTGGTGTCTCTAGCTCTTGTAGTTGCTGAGATCGACGCGTTCATACGGACAGACGGACATGGTCAAATCGAAATCTCTTTTGATACTGATAAAGAATATATATACTTTATAGGGGCGGAGGTAGAATCTCACCTAACTTCCTACAGCAGGGACGGGATCAACTCCAATCAAGCCTAAGGAAAAAAATGACAGTGCCTGGAGCAGAGCTAGGGTGGACTTCATCCTCAAGGCCAGGAAGAAACATATCAACAACCCCAAGTCCTTCAGACCCATCAGCTTAACATCGTTTTTATTGAAAACCTTCTGTCTGTAACAAACATTTGCACACATGTAATACCCCCTTTTTACCCATTTTATGGGTACAGGGAATAAAAATGGAAAATAAAGGTAGGGTGGGCCACGCAGGCTGTTCGACACCGAAACAGCCACCGCAGGAATGCGAAGGTAGCTGAAATCGACAAGTTCGTCAGAAAGATATAAATAGTTGTTCAAACTGCCGCCCAGTGTATCGCGGTCGTACTCGCCCCTGAGCCGATAGTTAGTCGGCGCAGCGATACACTGGTACCAACGACGGGCATAACATAACATTGGCGCTACGCATTTCCGAGATTAGAAACCTGTATCTGTTCCCGGAATTCTGCAATGCCCCGTGAGCGATGCTGGTTAGCTCCCCAAAAATGTGTAAGGCATACATACGAGTAAATGTAAAGATTAAAGAACGTTCAAGAAGCGATATTAACTGTGTTAAGCCTCGAACACGTGTGCTGCGACACACTATGTCCAACCGATATTAAAATGTTGCTTACAAGAGTCAATATGAGGCCCTCGCAATTTGCAGAGCGCATTATTAACGTAACTATTAATATTAATTCAATCGTTTAAAAACTATGTTTATTAGATTTTGAATCAAACCCGTTTCTAGCATCCATTTTCACCGATTTAGAGATATGGAATCCAGGTCTATGGAACTAAAACCCACCTAAACCGAATACGTGTTTTCCAGGCTAAACTGCTTAGATAAGTTACAGGCGCTGAGTGGTACATCAAAACGCGTGATATTGAAAAGGATTGCCGAGTACCACTGGTCGGCGATGCCATAACCAAACAGGCTGCACAGTACATAAATAAGCTAGCATCCCACCCAACCATTCTGGCTAGAAGACTATTATGACCTAGAAGAGTAAATGGTCTCCGGGTATCAAGAAGGCACACACCCTGTCGATCTGGCAAATCGCAGGATGTAGCTCAAAAAAAAAAACAGCTGACTCATCAATGTAAATATAACCCATATACCACCAAGAAACACCTAACAAGCAATTGTAAATAAAATTTATAACTACTCAACATTACACAACCCACAATTTAAATTCAACTTAAGTCCTACAAAACAAACCAATGTAAATAAATTAAAACTACCTAACATAACATATACACATAACCCATAGATGTTAAGTAACCCTGTAAATACTTCTTCTGGACGTTGATGTACTAACGAACAGTACATACAAGTGGCCCAAAGACACAAAGCACGGGCTTGTTAACGCGCGAACCCAAGCATAAATGCAACCCACCTCCCGCCCATCCGACCGAGGGCTGCATAACGTACGGTAGCGAAAGATCGCGGACAAGCAAATACAATAATAACATTATACAAAAAGACCCTAAGTAAAGTTCTAAGTGCAGGAATTGAAGTAGCATTATTTACTAGATGGAAAAGATTGTTATAGTTAGAGCATAAGATTCGAAAAGGATTATGAATAGCATAATTAGAACTACATGTTTGAAGAGAAAGTGGAAGAATGTTTCTAGAATTTCTGGTCGGAACTGCAAAACTAATTTGGCTGATTAATTCAGAAGAATCAATTGCCCCATTAATTAGTTTGTGTAAGAAAATTACATCCAGCATGGTTCTACGATCAGAAAGATAAGGCAAAGTCTAATACGATAAGAAGGCAAGCGAGTATTAGTATTCCAGTTAAGACCACGGAGTGCAAAGAGCAGATATTGTTTTTTTACCGATTCTATTCTATCCTGATGAACCTTGTATTGGGGACACCAAATACAAGACCCATATTCAAGAATAGGTCGCACAAGAGAAGTATAAAGAGTTTTAGTAATTTAGGGATTGTTCAATTCCTTCGACCAACACTTAATGAAACCCAGGACACCAAAGGCACGATTAGCGTGGGAAAGGATATGCTTCTCAAACTGAAGCTTGGGGTCTAAAAGGATACCCAATTCATCAACCGACTCAATTCGAACAAGCGGCTTACCATTAAGAATATAATTATTAAGAAAGGGCAATCGCCTGTAAAAGGACATTACGTTACACTTTGTTACTTAGGCTTGAAAACTGTCAAGATCAGTTTGCAACCTTTCACTAGATAAAGAATCAGTAGATGACAGACAAAGTTTAACAGCATCAGCACCCGAGAGTGACTTACAACAGAAGTATTGGAATATGACTAGCTGAAATACTGATAAGTATAATAATACACTTTTGTTTGGTTTATTGTTTATGAGTCGTTGAATTTCTTCAGATTTAATTTTCTTGTTTAACACAACACATCCAGACACTTACACAAACGGAAGAGGAAGTTATTCAAACAATGTGCCCGTAGTCTGACGTTGCTATAACAAATTCGTCAACATATAATAATACATATATATTTTTCTTAATATCTCCTCTATCTTGAAAATATATACATCGATCAACTGGTGATTTTATAAATCCATATTCCTTTAATGCTTATTGAAATACCTCAAACCAGCATCTAGCTGCTTGTTTGAGGCCATAAATTGCTTTATTCAATTTACATGCTTCTTCATTATTACAAACAATTCCTTGAGGAACTTTCATATATATTTCCTCTTTTAATGTACCGTTTAAAAAAGCAGTTTTAACATCCATGTGATGTACTCTAAAGTTATATTGGTTTGCAATGGACAATATAAAACGAAAGCTTGAAATTCTAGCTACCGGAGCGAATATTTCGTCGTAATCAATTTGGTACATTTGTGTGAAACCACGCGCAACAAATCTTGCCTTATATCTTATTGGATTTCCCATTTCATCATGTTTTAACGTGAATACCCATTTACTATCTACAATGTTCTTTTTTTCAGGCCTTTTAACAATAGACAATAAAGACTTATCCTTCCTACTTTGTATTTCATCAAAAGAACAAGGAATTTCATTAAAAACCGTGTGAGCATTCAATACATATAAATTCGGACTTGATTCATCTTCGTTATAGGATATATAGTATGTGGTTTGTTTTTTAATCTATCGCTTCTTCTAGTTACATCGTCAGTAACTTTATTTGCGATTTCATGTGTTAATTTTTCACTAGGCTGTCTAATTTCCTTACTCTCATTCAGGAAACTTTCTTTTTCACTATCCTTACTTTCATTCAGGATCTCTGGTACACAACCATCCATACTTTCATTCTGGATATTTATATTCTGATTATCCTCATTCAGGGTACTATGTTCAACACTCTCCTTACTTTCATTCAGGATACTATATTGCTCATATCCCTTACTCTCTTTCAGGGACTTAATATTTTCATTGTCCTTACTATCATTCAGGAATTCATTTTTAAAAGCTCTAGAATAAACCATATTTGTCTCATCTACAACCGCATCTCTTGCAACAATGAATTTCTCATTCACAACATCCCACAATTTAAAACCATTTGGTTTATAGCCAACAAATACACATTTAAATGACTTATCGTCAAATTTCCTTTTTCTAATTTTATTATGCACATATACTGTTGAACCGAATATTTTTAGGTATTTCAAAAACGGTTTTCTATTATGCCACATTTCATATGGCGTTGTTGCACGGTGTCCAAGTGCCTTACTTGGAAGCCTATTTATTATATAACTTGCTGTCAGTACAGCTTCACCGCAAAAAGATTTGTCCAATTTTGCACCATTCACCATGGCGCGAGCTTTTTCAGTAATGAGTCTAATCATTCGTTCTGAAACTCCCATTAACTGTGGAGTATAAGGTACAATCAAATGGTAACTAACTCCTTTTTGAACACAGAACTCCCTCATGTCATTAGATAAATAAAAAAGTTCACAACTTTATGGTAGAAATGTGCTTCACTTTTTGCCACAAAGTCTTTAAACATAATAAACACATCGGATTTATGTTTTATTAGATATGTAACACAATAATGTGTAAACTGATCTAGAAAAACAATATAGTAATTTTTATCATCAATTGTTGTAGGTGTTATCGGCCCGCAGACATCAGAATGAATAACAACAAGTAAGAACGTCGATCTCGACACTTCATAAATTGACGGTATACACCAACAGGTGTACCAAGTTTGGTTGCTCTAGCTTAATGATAAAGGCAAAAAAATTGCGATCATACGGACAGACGGACATTTCGCAAACCCAATATACTATTTTCCCTTCGGGAACATAGTATAAAAAGAGCTCTATTTATATGTTCCTTGTTTTTATATTGTTCGAATCGTAATCTGGCTTGTTTACCATTTAAACAAGCTTCACATATTTTGTCTGTAGGATTAACACTATCAAGAAGCCTATTATCATTAAATAAATTATTTCTTTTAATATTCAACATTTTTCCTTTACTTATATACCCCAATCTCTCATGCCATAATTTGTATAAATTTCCTTTTTAACGTTTATTTTAAAAGCTTTAAATTCAATAAATGGCATATTGTACGCATCTGAATTTTCGGCAATAGTGACTCCATTTTTCGTAATTTTAACACCGTTGCTGCCGAACACAACTGTCACTCCAGCCTCTTGCAGCCTTTTTACAGAGATCAAATTTTCTGCAACTTCGCCGCAGTACAACACGTCTTCGAGCGTAATTTTGTACTCATTTTCCAAACGTACAATTCCACGCTTCGTTGCGAGAATATATTCTCCATGCTTGGCGACATCAATTCTTATTGGAGTTTTCAGGTCGACGTAATCCGCGAATGGTTTCTCATCATTCATCATCGATATATCGATACCTGCGATCAGCTGTGTTTTGTTGCGCTCCACATTTAAATTTAATTATCTACAAGCCTAACTATCCTTTCGGTCTTATCAAGCGTTAAATCTCTTTATCTTTTCCTTCTAAAGTGTCTTACCATTGTGTCAAGTGTTATCAGTTGTGCATTGTAAGTTTATTTGCATTTTAATTTCTTACGCGGCGTCTGTGCTGTCTTTGTTGTTGTGCATTTCAGTTTTGCGCGCGGCGTCTCTGCTGTGTTTTGTTATTGTGATTTTCGTAATTTCTTCTTTTGTGCTTTGCCTGCGTATTCTTCTTTTTTGCCTTGCGTGCAAATCGAATACTCTCTATTGCTTTGTAAACGTTGTTTGTTTACTTCTGAACTTCTCATTTAACTCATTTTGAGTGCTTTTAATTTCCTCTTTTGCTGTTTACTAATATTTTCGAATAACCCAGTAGACATGTCGTGTTGCAGTAAGTCCTGCTCATTTAAGTCGGCGGCTGATTCTCCTCAGCCTCAATTTATTGATTGTTGGTTGTGTGAGAATATGATGCATGCTAAATGCGCGGGTCTTACTGGTCGTGAATGCGATAAAATCAAGTCTGCTGCTAAGAAGCGCACGGGCGGCCTGAAATGGTCTTGCCCGTCGTGCTATGGTATGCAGGCTGATTTTACCAAAATGTACAATTCTGCCCGCACTCAATTCCTTAAATTGAGTAAAGTAGTTAAGACTCTATCCGGTGATTTTTACTCAAGCATTGAGTTGCTAAGCCAATTCAAGTTTGAGTCGCCACCAAATCGCCGGATAGATAATCAATTCTTAACTGTCCCCTCACTACTACCCTCTTCATCTACTTTACCTTCACCTAATATCAGTTCTACTCCCCCTATACTTGATGTTTCGCCATTACTTTCTCTTTCGCCTTCTCCAAGTAATTTTATTAATATTTCTCCCTCCCCATCACCCGTGGCTTCACCCGCTGCTCCTTTAATCGATACTTTACCGACTATTGGAGCTGCGGTTAAGGCCTCTAGTCGTAAAAGTAAATCCTCCCGTATCCTTGCTCTCTCTCCAACTATTAGAAATGTAGAACC
Source organism: Hirtodrosophila confusa (assembly GCA_035043065.1). NCBI lineage: Eukaryota > Metazoa > Arthropoda > Insecta > Diptera > Drosophilidae > Hirtodrosophila > Hirtodrosophila confusa. Next base: position 293,311 of record JAWNNI010000130.1, on the reverse strand, counting down.
ATCGAATTCTCCTTTACTTCCAACGCTTTCTGTTGTAGCGCCCCGTAGACAAGTATTTGTGTCTAGACTTTCTTCTGACGCAACTTGTGAATCTGTAGCTTCCTATATTACCAGTAGAGCTTCTGCTAATATATTAGTCACTAAATTTAATTTTTCCGCGACTCGCGAAATTTCCTCTTTTAAAATTAGTGTACCCGAAGATGCATTTTCAATTATTTGCGATTAAAATTTCTGGCCTCCTCACATGATTGTTCATGAGTTTAAGCCAAAAAAGCGAATGCAACCACCTCCTGTAACCCTATCTCTTCCTAATACTTCCCAAAATATTTCTATTAACACAGCTCCAAAAAACTAAACTTTTTGTCCGATTGTGTTACTGTTCAATACCAGAATGTTAGTGGCCTCCTTTCTAAACTCCAATACCTGTATTTGAGTAGTACTGCTTTTGAATCGGACATTATCGCTTTTTCTGAGACTTGGTTAAACTCTACCATTTCTTACTGCGAAATATTGTCAAATAAATTTATAACTTTAAGGCATGACCGACCGACAAGACGAGGTGGTGGCGTTCTAATTGCCGTCAATACCACATTTCAGTCGGAATTGTTCTCTATATTACCTGCTCTTATATTCCTCCTGCTTCTGATTTACAAGTTTATATGCAACATATAGGCTGTATTAACGAAGTATTTTCCCAAGCGCGTGACATTGACCCAATTGTTGTGCTGGGTGATTTCAACTTGCCTGCCATAGCATGGTCATTTGTCAACTGCGCAAATTATCTTACTCCCTCCTCTCACCCTTCCCTTACTACTGGAGTCTTTCCATCTGGAAAGACTCATATATCATACCTCTACATAAAAAAGGTGGTAAGTCTGGTATTTCTAATTATAGAGGTATTGCAAAGTTGTCTGCTATCCCAAAATTATTTGAGAAAATTATTACAGAAACTTTGCAGCATCTCTGTAAATCTATAATTTCTTCATCCCAACATGGATTTATAAAGAGTCGGTCTACTACGACCAATTTGCTAGAGTTTTCATATATTATAAATGTTGCCTTCCAAAAGAAAATGCAAACTGATGTCATTTACACTGATTTCAGTAAAGCATTTGACTCTGTAAACCATGATCTTTTGATTTATACACTTAATTGTATTGGCTTTCCTATCTCTTTTCTGTCTTGGATTTCTTCTTATTTAAAAAATAGAACCTAAAAAGTACTACTTAGATCTACAATTTTTAAACCTGTTTTCGTAACTTCTGGTGTACCCCAAGGAAGTCACCTTGGTCATTTATTCTTCACACTTTTTATTAATGATCTTCCATCTATTTTATTACACTCTCATATAATCATGTATGCAGATGATGTAAAACTTATTCTATCATTTAATAATCCTCTCCAAACCAAACTACTTCAACGTGACTTAAACTCTATGCAACTTTGGTGTTTGGCTAATCATCTTCCTCTTAATTGTTGTAAATGCATGTTTATGACATTCAGTCGATCCAAGCCCTATCTTGGTAACTATTCTATTGATAACTTTCCCTTAAAACGTATTACCTCTGTTAAGGACTTAGGTGTCACTTTCGATTCTAAACTTAACTTCAACTTCAACTTCCTCAATTGTTAATGTTGCCAAGGGTGTACTTGGATTCATCAAGCGTTGGTCGAAGGAATTTAATGATCCTTTCACCACAAAACTGCTCTATGTGTCGCTCGTACGCCCTATTCTGGAATACTGCTCATGTATATGGTCTTCTCAATACAAAAATAGTGAGATCCGTATTGAGTCAGTCCAGAAGCAATTTCTGTAATTTCAATTGTAATTTCGCGTAGGCTTTTAAAATGTTTTCCTTATATCTATGTATTATATTATATTTTTTTGATTCGAGGCAGCACTGTTTTGCCTTCGTAAATAAATAAATAAATAAATAAATAAAAATGCGATCGTCAGTAGCACCCGAGCCAAGAACAAAATTCACACTTCCATATAACTTTTCATTATTTTTATTTAAACTTTTTAACATGAACCAAAACCGGGCTGAGTTGTTGCAGTGTTTGCTTGTTTATTATTTTCTTTATGAATAATATGAATAATTACCACATACAGACTAATCTTAACTTTCTGGACAAATCTGCATCAAAATAATTTTGGACCCACAAATAACCAAATTATATAGGACTGGGAACATAGTATTCTGCAGTCGGGTGCGTCCGACTGCAACGTTCTTACTTGTTATACTATGTTCCCGAAGGCAAAATAGTATATTGGGTTTGCGAAATGTCCGTCTGTCCGTCTGGCCGTCTGTCCGTATGAACGCAATTTTTTGCCTTTATCTTTAAGCTAGAGCAACCAAACTTGGTACACCTGTTGGTGTATACCGTCAATTTATGAAGTGTCGAGATCGACCCCATACCACCACCACCTCCCCACAATTTGGAGAAAACCTGTATCTCTCTCATTTTTAAAGATATAGTCACCAAATTTGGCATACAGACTAATGTTGAGATTCCCAACAGATCTGCATCAAAAAAATTTGACATCCCCTCCCCACATCGACAAATCGGCATATGATATCCCCAAAACACGTTTTTCAAGGGGTATATCTCCTACAGTTTCAAAGATAGAGTTACCTAATTTAACGTACAGACTAATGTTGTCCACCTGGGAAAATCTGCATCAAAAATTTTTGGACCCCCCCACCCCCTCCTCCACAAAGAAGAAAAATCTATATCTCTCACACCTGTGCAGATTTTTTCGCGTCTCTTTCTGAACACACAAATAACCAAATTATATAGGACTGGGAACATAGTATTCTGCAGTCGGGTGCGTCCGACTGCAACGTTCTTACTTGTTTTTATACTATGTTCCCGAAGGGAAAATAGTATATTGGGTTTGCGAAATGTCCGTCTCTCCGTCTGGCCGTCTGTCCGTCTGTCCGTATGAACGCAATTTTTTTGCCTTTATCTTTAAGCTAGAGCAACCAAACTTGGTACACCTGTTGGTGTATACCGTCAATTTATGAAGTGTCGAGATCGACCCCACAATTTGGAGAAAACCTGTATCTCTCTCATTTTTAAAGATATAGTCACCAAATTTGGCATACATACTAATGTTGACCCCCTGGACAAATTTGCATCAACAATTTTTGGACCCCCCACCCCTCACCCACAAAGGAGAAAAATTTATATTTCTCACACCTTTACAGGTAGCGTCACCAAATTTGGCACATAGACTAATGTTAACTTTCTGGACAAATCTGCATAACAAAATTTTGACCCCCCACCCCCTCCCACGCAAATGAGAAAAATCTATATCTCCCACACCTGTACAGGTAGAGTCACCAAATTTGGCATACATACTAATGTTGACCCCCTGGACAAATTTGCATCAAAAATTTTTGGACCCCCCCACCCCCTCCCCCACAAAGGAGCAAAATCTATATCTATCACACCTGTGCAGTTTTTTCGCGTCTCTTTCTGAACACACAAATAACCAAATTATATAGGACTGGGAATATAGTATTCAGCATTCGGGTGCGTCCGACTGTAACGTTCTTACTTGTTATAATTATTTATATAATTTTTATTAATATTATTTTTCATCTCAGCCCTCATTACTTTCTTAATCGTATCATTACTTTCACTTTTGATTTTTGTTTTATGATATAGTCACCAAATTTGGCATACATACTAATAATGACCCCCTGGACAAATTTGCATCAACAATTTTTGGACCCCCCCACCCCCTCCCCCACAAAGGAGAAAAATTTATATTTCTCACACCTTTACAGGTAGCGTCACCAAATTTGGCACATAGACTAATGTTAACTTTCTGGACAAATCTGCATAACAAAATTTTGACCCCCCACCCCCTCCCACGCAAATGAGAAAAATCTATATCTCCCACACCTGTACAGGTAGAGTCACCAAATTTGGCATACATACTAATGTTGACCCCCTGGACAAATTTGCATCAAAAATTTTTGGACCCCCCCACCCCCTCCCCCACAAAGGAGCAAAATCTATATCTATCACACCTGTACAGGTAGAGTCACCAAATTTGGCATACATACTAATGTTGACCCCCTGGACAAATTTGCATCAAAAATTTTTGGACCCCCCCACCCCCTCCCCCACAAAGGAGCAAAATCTATATCTATCACACCTGTGCAGTTTTTTCGCGTCTCTTTCTGAACACACAAATAACCAAATTATATAGGACTGGGAATATAGTATTCAGCATTCGGGTGCGTCCGACTGTAACGTTCTTACTTGTTATAATTATTTATATAATTTTTATTAATATTATTTTTCATCTCAGCCCTCATTACTTTCTTAATCGTATCATTACTTTCACTTTTGATTTTTGTTTTATGATATAGTAAACGATTCTTTACGAAAACTAGTGTAAGATTTTCTTCTGACAAAGTCTCTATAGCTGTAATTACCCCATCATATGAAGCAGGTAAAGTGAGTAGCATATGCGAAACTTTGTCCATCTCATCTATATTTGCCCCCGATGCTAATAGGTCACTAACTAGTTCGTCGTAAATAATAAAATGAGTCAATAGCGCCATCTCGCTTTTCAATTTAAGCGACAACAAACGTTTACGCACAGCTAATTGTGACGCGAGACTTCTGCGTTCATATACTGCATCTAAATTCTTCAGAATTTGACGCGCTGTGTTGTTGTTTGCTGCAAAACCCAGAAACGAGTCGCTTAAATGCTCGATCAATGTGCTTTTCGCAGACTTGTCTGCTTTACCCCAAATTTCATCAATTTCGTTAGGAATCTCATTGTCGATTACTTTTACTACATCGAGTTCAGTCAGAAGTGCCCTTATTCTAAACTTCCACACAGAATATTTTTCTCCATCAAAAGGTTTAATATTTCGCTTCACTTTTTCCATATTTGTATATGTCTGTGTGTGTATGTGTGTGAAATGGGCGCTTCGGCTATGACAATTTTAAATCACTTTATTTTCGGTATCAGACGTAACCTGGGCCCATAACCCACTGGAATATGACTAGCTTAAATACTGATAAGTATAGTATCTGGACGTTGAACGAACTAACGAACAGTACATACAAGTGGCCCAACGACACCAAGCACGGGCTTGTTAACGAGCGGACCCAAGCATAAATGCAACCCACCTCCCGCCCAACCGACCGAGGGGCACGCCGCATAACGTACGGTAGCGAAAGATCGCGGACATGCAAATACAACAATAACATTATATAAAAGTTCCTAAGGATTACATAAATAACGTAAGAGTAAAGTTTTAAGTGTAGAAATTGAAGTAGCATTACTTATTAGATGGAAAAGATTGTATAAGACTCGAAAGGGGTTATGAATAGCATAATTAGAACTACAAGCTTGAAGAGAAAGTGGAAGAAAGTTTCTAGAACATCTGATCGGAACTGCAAAACTAATTTTGCTGATTAATTCAGAAGAATCAATTTCCCCATTAATTAGTTTGTGTAAGAAAATTACACCCAGCATGGTTCTACGATCAGAAAGAGAAGGCAAATTTATAAATAAAAGTCTACTACGATAAGAAGGCAAGCGAGTATTAGTATTCCAGTTAAGACCCCGGAGTGCAAAGAGCATAAATTGTTTTTGTACCGATTCTAATCTATCCTGATGAACTTTGTATTGGGGACACCAAATACAAGAACCATATTCAAGAATAGGAATAGAATAGAGAAATATAAAGAGTTTTAGTAATGTAGGGATCGTTAAATTCCTTCGACCAACGCTTAATGAAACCCAGGACACCAAAGGCACGATTAGCGGTGGAAAAGATATGCTTGTCAAACTTAAGCTTGGGATCTAAGAGGATACCCAAATCATCAACCGACTCAATTCGAACAAGCGGCTTACCATTAAGAATATAATTATTAAGAAAGGGCATTCGCCTGTAAAAGGACATTACGTTACACTTACCACAATTAAGATTTAATAAATTTACCCGAATAATACACTTTTGTTTGGTTTATAGTTTATGATTCGTTTAATTTCTTCAGATTTAATTTTCTTGTTTAACACAACACATCCAGCCACTTACACAGTTTCAAACGGAAGAGGAAGTTATTCAAACAATGTGCCCGTAGGCTCTTAAATTATAATTCTATAATGTTAAGTTTTGCCATAACATAAGCGTAAGGGTCAGGAGTAGAAGCTGTTATGTCCAACAAAAAGGAAGGTCATTTATGAACAGAGTAAATAATAAAGGGCCAAGATGACTTCCTGATATAAACCTTTTGGGTTCTAAGTATTAAATAGTTGGAGATCCAAAGAATTAAGTTATTTGGAAATTTCAGAAGATGAAACTTGTGAAGTAAAAGAGAATGATTAACAGAGTCAAAAGCCTTACTGAAATCAGTGTAAATAACATCTGTTTGCATTTTAGATTGAAATCCTTTAATGACAAAAGAAGTAAATTCCAACAGGTTAGTGGTAGTAGATCTATATTTCAGCAACCAGTGCAGGCAGGGTGATATTATGGATCTACACAGATGTTGAAATTGAGAAGTTATTAATTTCTCAAAAATCTTAGCAATAGCAGACAACTTAGAAATACCTCTATAGTTCTCAACATAAGACTTGTTTCCTTTTTTATGTAGAGGAATAATAAATGATTCTTTCCAAATGTTGGGGAAAGAGCACAACTCCACGGACAGTTTAAAAGAATAAATAGTGGCTTTAAAATACCTTCAGCACAGTACCTAAGCACACAGCTTGGTACTCCATCAGGTCCCGGTGAAAATACGGTCTTTAAATCACGTAGAAGCGAACTTTCAGTAATTAAAGGCCCAAAAATGCAATTGGAGTGAATTACATGATAAGGATAAGGCGAATCCAATTGATAAGGTTGTGAACTATAAGTAGTTTGACAAAATTCGGCAAAAAGATCTTTCTTTTTCGAAAAATACAATTGATGGAAGTGTTGATGACCTACGCTTCGCATTAACGAAGTTATAAAACCTTCTAGGATCCCGCTAAACTGTAACCTACAGCTTCTGAGGTAGTTGCTATAGCAGGGTATATTTGGTACAGAGAAGTTAAATCGGGCAATCAAATAACGCGAAAATCCAAGAAAGAGCCAGATTCCTTGAACTTTTTGTACAATCTCGACGTTCTATTTATACTATGTTCCTGAACGGAAAATAGTATATTGGGTTTGCGAAATGTCCGTCTGTCCTTCTGTCCGTATGAACGCAATTTTTTTGCCTTTATCTTTGAGCTAGAGCAACCAAACTTGGTACACATTGGTGAATATCGTCAATTTATGAAGTGTCGAGATAGATCATACACCCCACACCCTCCCCCGCAATTTGGGGAAAACCTGTATCTTCCCCAATTTTAAAGCTATAGTCACCAAATTTGGCATACAGACTAATGTTACGATTCTCGACAGATCTGCCTCAAAAAATTTTGACCCCTACACCCCCTCCCCCGCAAATGAGAAAAATCTATATCTCCCACACCTGTACAGGTAGAGTCACCAAATTTGATATACATACTAATGTTGACCCCCTGGACAAATCTGCATCAAAAATTTTTGGACACCCCCACCCCTTTCCCACAAAGGAGCAAAATCAATATCAATCACACACCTGTGCAGTTTTTTTCGCGTCTCTTTCTGAACACACAAATAACCAAACTATATAGGACTGGGAACATAGTATTCTGCAGTCGGGTGCGTCCGTCTGCAACGTTCTTACATGTTTAAATTAGTTATGTCCCGTATAAGCCACACAGGGTTGTTAGAGCTACGAGGATTACAAAATGGAACACAGGAATCAATTAATGAATTTAAAGTAAAATAAAAATATTCGATTGCACATTCCATATCTCTACACATGTACAGCTGGGATCAGCTTGGACCTGGTATAGCGAATTTAGTAAAATCGGTTTTCCGAAATTGACGAACTCGTTCTGCAAGTTTTCTACCTTGGTTTGCCACATACGCGGATGACTCTGCTGTCCTTACAAGAAACCAATCTCTTGGCGTTGCAGCACAGGCACTTCAGGAGTATGTGCGAAGCTTCGAAGCGTGGGCACTTGAATGGAATATTGGCATCAACAGCAGCAAATGTGCAAATGTCACCTTCGCTACGAGAGTGGGAACCTGTCCAGGTATTACGATGCTCGGCTCTGTGCTCAAGCACGAAGAACAGTATAAATACCTAGGGATCATCTTGGACAGATCCCTAAAGTTTGGTAAGCATACGACAATGGTCAGAAAAACGATCCTGTCGAAAGCTGCGAGAATGGCGTGGCTGCTGTCTCCCAGAAATAAACTGGCCCTACAGAGTAAAGTAACCATTTACAAAGCTATATTGAGTCCGATCTGGAAGTATGGGCTCCAAATCTACGGGATCACTGCCAAAACTCATTTAAATAAGATTCGGGTGGCACAGAGTAAGCTTCTCAGGAATATCTGCAATGCGTACATGCGTACTAGGGACATAGAAAGGGATCTAGGCGTTCCCAAGATTGGCGATGTAATTAAATCTCATGCAGAAAACTATAAGGCCAGGTTGGGCTCGCATCCTAATCAACTGGCACGACGGCTGATGCAACATAGTGGAAAAAGGAGACTAAAAAGACACCACCCACAGGATCTGCCTTCCAGAAACCTGTCTTAACAAGTAAGAATGCTATAGTCGAGTATACCCGACTACGAAACTCCCTGGTACCCAGGTCAAAAATTTCCGATCGCATCTTCGTTAACTTACACATACATACACAGATACGCACACGCACGAGCCACAGCGCAAGCCAGGCATTTTAAGTTGTGACTGTGCTTCTTCTTCCCCTTGCTGCAGCACTGAATCTTCTTTCGTGAATAACTTAGGTGTTTATTATCCGATCGACTTGAAATTTGGACAGTAGATTAAGAGGGACTAAAGTATTGGACATGCCAAATCTTAAAGCTATATCTTGAAAATTGTAACTGTAAAACGGTTTTTATCGAATAGCGGGGGAACGGGGGAGATATCTCAAATCTAAAATAAACTTGACCTGCTCCCGCTATACACGAACCTACATTCCAAATTTGGTGTCTCTAGCTCTTATAGTTGCTGAGATCCTTGCGTTCATACATACGGACAGACAGACGGACAGACGGACAGACGGACAGACGGACAGACAGACGGACATGGCCAAATCGAAATCTCTTTTGATACTGATCAAGAATATATATACTTTATAGGGTCGGAGATGTCTCCTTCTGCCTGTTACATACTTTTGCACAAATCCAATACCCCTTTTTACCCATTTTATGGGTACAGGGAGTAAAAAGTTAATATTATTATGTAAATATTTCGTGCTATTTTGTTAAAATTTCGTCTATATATATAATTTTGATTGTTATAATGAATGTTTCACTATTTTGTTAGTCCCTTTGTTATTCTTTATGATTTAAAATTAGTTTAAGCTGCCGTGTGGTAGCAGTATGCTAGTTCAATACAATATAAACAAATTTAAATAAATAAATTACAAAATTTAAAAAAAAAAAAATAAAAAAAATTACCTTTTCCAAATTGAATTTGACTTCGTCAGCGTGAAGACGTCTGCTCCGTTCAGTGGGAAGATTGGAAAGAACGTGGTCGGAAGTTCTAGAAACTTTAGAAGCCTCTTCGAACTTCGAATCAGGGAAGCATAAAGTAGCCTTTTCGACCCAAAGCTCGAAAAGTAATCGACAGGCCTGCGTTACTTGTAATTAATTTCAAATACTGCAATACAGCTAGTATTTTCCGCTGTTAGCATATAGAGGGCGGTAATAGCGCCGAGAGGATAGGCAACGACAATTTTGAAAACGATTTGTAGCAAAATCCATTGCATACCCAAACGAAATCTTTTTTTTTTATAAAACTTTGCATATTTATTTATTTAACTTGTGTACTACTACCATTTTGGCAGTTTAAACTAGTTGTAAATTTTTTTTTCAAATTGCTTTTTAACTATATAATATTTACATAATTATAAAATTGAGAAATAAATATATACATATATACACTTAAATTTGAGTATGAAGACCTAGAATGAGGTTGTAGTTGTTACTATATACATACATACAATAAGTTATGAAAATTTTAATTTTTCTAGAGGACGTTACGATGCAGTAGGTCCTGTGGGTGGAATCTTTTGAGTCTTCTTTTCCTCGGTCTTCGTAGTCTTACACCTGTAGCTGGACATCTTGTCAGAGTGGTGTCAGAAGTTAATTGTCTGGCTAAAGCATTAGGGTGATTTTTCAGGCGTCTCGCCGATTGCTGATTAATAACGTCACCGATCTTAGGGACTTTTAGATCGCGTTCAATGTTGCTTGTTCGCATATACCACGGAGCTCCACAAATCCTTCTTAGAATTTTGGCCTGAGCAACCCGTATTTTGTCTAAGTTGGATTTTGCGGCTATCCCATAAACTTGAAGGCCATACTTCCAAATGGGGGACAGTATTCTCTTATATATACTGACTTTATTAGCCAGAGAAAGCTTATTGTTAGCTGACAACAGCCAAGACATCTTTTCCGCTTTTGACAATACAGTGTGCTTTATGACGGTTGTGTGCCTTAACTCTTTTCAAATTCGACCGTTACAAGCGCCACTACAACTCCCCCGACCGAAATAGCACTTAGTGATCTCAATAAGGGCGATCCACGCTTGTAAAAGGCGAACCCAGAAAACTAGGGTTTAATGTCCTTGGCGTGATATTTTCCCACCAAGTTGCCTTGCAAGTCTTCAACTTCGTAATAACTGTTTCCCAGTTTTCGCCTAATTCTGGCTTTAATGAACGTTGGAGACAGTTTGGCGTTAAATCCTTTAACAAAATTGCTTTGCTGGAAATTTCGACGGAAGACTTCTTGATTAGCGTAAAAAGACACTTCGCGGCTTCTTAAGTTGTAAGTATTTTCATTGCGCGAGTGTTGCTTGCGCATCACAACAACTGCCTTAGTTCGCATGAGGTCAAAGGAGTCGTCTCGGTTGAAGTTTATTGAACGATCCTATAGCAAATCTAATTCACGCAATAATTTGTAAGTATCACCACTCGCAATCATATGTTGCCCAAAAGCCAACCTGTATGGCGTGTTATTTATGGCCGTATGCCAGCCGGAGCGTAATGCACAACCAATTTGGCTCACATTTTCATCCCAATTAGATTGACTGGGGTGAATATAGGATTTAATTGCTGAAATGATGGAGCGGTTGCCGCGCTCAGAAGCATTAGCTTGTGGGGAATATATCGCAGTGTAGGCGTGCTTAATATGGTGCTCGTCCAGTAAGTTGTTGAATACATGAGACTTGAAGTGGACTCCGTTATCAGACACAACCACTTCCGGTACACCGAAACAATGAAAAAGGTCGTTTTCCAGAAAGTCTAAAATGTGTTCGGCAGTGAATTTTCGAACTTGCTTGAGAAAAGGAAATTTGGTGAAGTGATCGAGTGCTACAAATATTCCTATGTTACCAGCTTTCGAGCGAGAATAGGGTCCCAGGTAGTCGACAAAGAGTTTTTGGAAAACTCTCTGAGTCTCTCATGTTTTGCGTAATGGAGGTCGAAGTACTTTGTTCGGATGCTTAGTGCTTTTGCATATCTCACACTGGTTCACGTACTTCTTTACGTAATTTATCAAATTAGGCCAATAATAGTATCGACGTACCCTTTCTAAAGTTTTGTTGATACCGCCATGAGATGACAATGGGTCGACGTGAGCAACTCTCAAGGCTGTTGGTATCAATTCTGAGGGAAGCCATAATTTCCATACTAGATCATCGGCTATTTTATCGCTTGCAGCATGTTCAGTTCGGCGATAAATAAATCTGTCAACTACTTTTACGTCGGCTATCTGTCGTTTGCCTTTATTTTGGCAGCTAAGTCAGTATAGCTTTTCGACTGAAAGGAAGGAGGTTGCAAATCTACAATTTGGTCTGCAGTTATTGTCGACAAATCGTCGGTATGCGTGCGAGACAGAGCATCGGGCACAATATTTTTGCTGCCTTTGCGATGTTGTATCTCGAATGAGTACGCCTGCAATTTGAGAGCCCATCGCGCTAGATGACTACTAAGGTCTGTCTGAGACATAATCCACTTTAAGGAGGCGTGATCGGTGTTCACAGTGAAAGAATGTCCTTCAACATAGGGTCTGAATTTTTTTTTACTAAGTATCGCCGCAAAGCACTCTTTCTCAGTGACAGAATAATTTCTTTGACTTTTGTTCAATTTGCGGGACATATAGGCAATGGGGACTTCGTCATTGTCCTCATTTATTTGCATAAGTACTCCACCAACGCCTGTGTGACTAGCATCACAGTGAATAAAGAAGGGCGCTTCAAAATTAGGTGTGTGCAACACCGGAGCTTCGCACATCTGAGTTTTCAGAGATTGGAATGACTTCTCTGCTTCCTCGGACCATTCAAAACGATTCTTGTGCTTTAGAGCATCAGTAAGCAGCGACGTGAGTGCTGCGTTGTTGCGAATGAATTTGTGGTACCAACCAGTCATACCAAGAAACCTTCGAAGCTGTTTAAGTGAGCGAGGAGTGGGATAGTTGGTAATCGCAATAATTTTGTCAGCGTCCATGGCGATTGAACCGTGACCAACGACATGCCCTAGGTATTTGACTTCTTTTACGCAAAATTTGCTCTTTTGAATGTTTATAGTCAACCCAGCATCTGACGAAAGTGTCGGAAACTACAAGAAGATCGTCCAAATACACGAACACTTCGTTTTTAAACTTGACATGGATAACTTTGTCCATGAGTTTGGACATAGAAGCAGTGGCGTTAGTAAGTCCAAATGGCATCACCTTACATTGGTATAATGCGCTTCCAGGGACTGTGAAAGCCGTTTTATCCCGTGACTTTTCCTCTAAAGGGATCTGCCAATAGGCGTCTTTCAGGTCAATGCTCGTTATGAACTCAGCCTTGGGCAGTCGACTCAAGATACCATCTATAATAGGTGTGGGATATGCATCTTTTCGACTGTAGAGACACAGACGAATTTTTCCTGGCTTATGAACCAATACGATAGGGGACGACCAGGCACTATTCGATTCTTCGATTACGCCCATTGCAATCATATACCAATTTTTCCATTGCAGGAGAAATTGGGTAGTGACGCTGCTTAATTGGCTTAGCATCGCCCACATCGATTGTCTTAAAAGGGACACTGTTTTCTAACATGAACTTAGCAAAACTTCCACCAATGCAGCTTATTGACGCGCCGGTTTGAAATCATGGGCTACAATGGCTTCGATCAAGGCTTTTTTCTCCGCTTTACGCCTCTTTTGAAATGTAGAGCGCCGTTAGCGTGAGCGGGTTGTTTTAGCAGGGATTACACGAGCTGCTATATCCTGAGGCAGCAGACGCTCGTGCAGTGGAATTTCTGGGTGAATTGGCAAATCAGGTGGAGAGCGAGTTGTAGTCGTTGCTACGCTCACTAATCGGTGTTGGTTGCCTTCGAAGCAACCTGTTTGCGTGCACTTTTCAACGGTGCACTGCCCGTTAAGTTTTTTGACGACGTACATTTAGGACACGATGGTCTGTACGTGTTTGCTTGTCCGCATCCATAGCAGAACACGCGACGTTCAGCTACGCAATCTTGGTAGCGGTGACCGTTTTTGCCGCAATTCCAGCAGACAAGAGTGAGAGCGGCCACCTCCAAGTTGCTGTTGTCAGTTTCGCTTTCGCTATCTACCTCGACAGCTTGAACTGAGCGACGGAACGCAGTCCGGGGTTTTACCACTTGTGGCTTGATCACCGTTCGCATGAATACCTCTCGGGTTCTTACCACGCGAAGTAAATGAGCTAAATTGGAAATCCTCTCATACAGCAATTCGTGCTGTATTTCCGGCAATAAATTTGACCGAACTGTCTCTAGCAAAGACATATCTGTCAAAGAAGTAGACAATTTATCCGCAAGAAGCGCGATCGACTCATAAAATTCGTCAAAAGTTTCACTTTCTTTTTGTTTACGACGGTCGATTTCTGCTCGTATGTTTACGTCAGTGCGCTCATCCTTAAATTGAGCCTTCAAAGCAGATCGTAACAAATACCATTCAACGTGGTTCACACTTTTGTGGTACCGCCAGTACCACTCATTGGCACTGCCGTCCAACAAATTACTTATATTTAGCTAGCAACTCCAGGTTGCCTCCAAGAGTTTGCTCAGTTAAAGCTTCAATCCGATAAATAAAATCGTCTATGCTCATAGCAGACTTATTGGAGAACCTGATCTTCCAGTTGCTAATGATCTGGCTGATGCGGTCAGATCGTAACTCGGAATTTAGAGGAGTGACTCTCGGATTTGAGCTTCCTCGTGAGGGGGATGTTTGCTGCTGAAAATTGGTTGATTGCAGCGGGAAGGTAGCAGAACGAGTTTCAGGACGAATCGATTCCACAGTTCTCATTGGCGTTGTTTGTGCAGCGACAGTGGTCAGAATGCTCTGAAATCCTATGGATCCTATGAACTATTTGCTCGGTCTGTTTTGCGGCGGCTGTTGCCATAGCGTCCGCTAAAGAATTTGAATCTGAATTTCGCTTACAAGTAGAGAGGGCTCTGGAGAAAGAAGGTGTAACTGTGTTGCATTTGATCTGGCTTCTGTGTGCTCTGAGCTCCCTTGCGCAGGATCAACCGGTTGTCCTTGACTACGAGTATGGGCAGGCATCATTATAGATGGCAGACTTTCAGTTGATTGAGCTGTTTCCGAGTTGAAGGTTAAGTTCAAGTTAGATGAGGGTAGTGGACTTTTGCAAACAGGACAAAATTCTCTATTTGTTACCCTGGTATTAAAGCACGCCCAGTGAAACGTATGTCCACAACTGGTGGATAACAATTGAGCAGGGTATTCAATAGTGCGTACACAAAGGTAGCACTGCTTTCTCCAGCAGAGGCCAAGTTGTCACAACTTCGGGTCAGCAGCATGGCAGATTCGCCCTAAGAAATTGTTTGCGAAAGCTCACAACTTAAAAGAATAGTAGATGGGACTAAATTTAGTTAAGACAGACAAGTAAAAACTAATTAATAGCAAAATTCGTAAGAAAAACTTTACTCAAAATTCATAATGGCTATCCGAAGTTCATAGAATGTTTCCATGAGATGCGATTAATAACTGTGAATGTGAAAGAGAAATGACGATAGAAAGTTTCATCAGACTTAGCTAGCCACGTCAGACAGAGAATTTGATACAGGCGGTGTGCCTGTGATTGTTGCTACAAGTCAACAATTAATAATGCATTTTAACTTAATTGCTTGTGCCAGCTTTACGTGCACCATCCAGCAGGTATCGAATGAAAACAAGAGAAGAGGGTGATAAGTTAAGAATCTGGAGCTTGCCTTACTTAATATGCTAGCTTGCTCGTCTTCTTCAACTTACACGAAAAATAGACCGATAGAAGGGGTAGGGAATATGTTGGGAAATAGGATAAACTTCTACTGAGCTTTTGCCTTGCGGTGAGCCGTAGATCTAGTCCACGCAAAACTCGATTCCAGCAAAACTGCTCAAAGTAGCACAAATGGATAAATGATACCAGTTGCCATTGAACGCGGCGTTAAATCTTTTGCAGATAAAACTCGTCCTGCTGATCACAACTAATATCGTATGACATTCGTTTTTTTCTAAGGCCAGGCAATAGAGCTATCTTGCAGCTTCTAAAAGAATCCACAGCCTTTAAAACACACAGTCTTGGACAAAAGGATTAACAAAAAATTAAGAATTAGAGGATTATAGAGACCTAGCTTGATTGAGTTATGTCAGGTGTTGCTGACTGAAAAATGAGAACTAATCTTTTTTTTGTATTTTAAGGGCTTTGACGGATCGGGCCCCACACGTTTGGGCGCCAAATAATTAAAATTAATTAATAAATAAATTGTAACATACAACGAAGAACTCGTTCATGTCATTGTAGAGCAGATGGAATTGCAAAGTTGCGGAGCACGCGCTTGTTTCCGGCTATTTCTCGTCGGCTGGGTGGGGGGGGGTTCAAAGTATACCGCAACATTACGCGCTCAGAAACTGAAATTAATTAACCAGTCTATAGGACTGGTGGCCACACTGAGGTGTTGATAGTACCCCACCCTTCCATGATCGCCAAGTTGCGGTTGCTATTTTGATGATTGGCGATCCCTAAATCCATTTAGACATCAAAAAATCGGCCTCTCATTTTCACCTCGCATGACTCCGGATATGCAAAAACTTTAGTTGCACTTCATTATACTATTATTTATTAACGCAGGCTAAGATCAGTATTTAAATTTAACATGTGTAAGGTAGTAATAGATTTTTAACATATGTGTTAGCGAATTTTCAAATTTAACTTCATTTTTGCTATAAGTCTATTAACTTTCATTATATTGTGCCTGCATGTCTTTTAACTTTTATTAATTTATTATGATTGAGGGTAGCAATAGTTTTATTAATAAGATTGGTTTACTTTAGTAGTATGCACTATTCATTGAAATTAATTAATTTGTTACTAGCATATTAGTACGAACGTTATGTAAGCTGCAGAGGCAGGTACTTAATTGTTGGCCGCGACTGTGCCACCAGTCAACGTACCCTAGGTCAGGCACGCGCTTACAACAGCTGACTGCGTGTGCAGGTGCACTCTAGCAATTGCTCTCTTTCGCTTCACTGCTTTACCTTGTCACGGCATAATACCGTATGTTAGCACCAAAATCAAAACAAAGTAGCCAGCACCGAACCGATATAATAAAACTATGTGGGTTGAAATAAACAAATATAGAAAGTATTACTTACAGTACATCAGTCCATCGGCGAAAGATCTTTCTCCGGGATGGTGCGGACGGAAGTTTAGAATATTTGTAGAGTTGGTGTTATTATTTGGGGTTGTTTCATTAAGAAGGTTTTTTTTTTGTATGCAAACACTAGTTATATATATATATCGATTTGGCTTACAAGGGATTTGGCTGCTAACCTGGCATGCACTTACACTTAAGATTCATTTAACAAAAAAAATAACTATTTTTAACATGTCTTGTCTTTTCACTTATTTCGTTTTACTTTTTAGAACTTGACTCAAAAAAAATATTTTTAATATGTCTTTTTACTTTTTTTTTTTTAACTTTGTATAATTTTGACCCGTGAGATCTACTCGTCGGGCGAAAGCGCGAATTAAACTAGCACATTAGCCACATCATCCAGTTAGATTATCCGACAGAGCTTTTGCGGGGGCCGCAGCAAAGAGTGTGAGGTGATAGGGGCTGCGCAGACTATTGAGGGCTTTAGGCCTGGGCCTGGAGCCAGATCTAGACAACGAACCAAAACCAACAAATAACTTAGACACTATGGAAGATATGCAAACAATTGCATTTATAAATATTTACCCTGTGTTGTGGGTCTGGCTCGAACTTTTACGATTTTACGGCTGCCACTAAAGTCAAGATGACTGATGGAACACTAAATTGGGTAAAAATCAGTTAAGTTTGCACATGCATTTCCACAAAAAAATGAATCATTTACCCTTTGGGCCCCTTTCTTTGTGTAATTGCTAGCCAGCAATTCAACAAAAACGAAATGCACGTTTTTATTTTATGACCTTTTCCAAATTGGATTTGACTTCGTCGGCGTGAAGACGTCTGCTCCGTTCAGTGGGAAGATTGGAAAATAACGTGGTCGGAAGTTCTAGAAACTTTAAAAGCCTCTTCGAACTTCAAATCAGGGAAGCATAAAGTAGCCTTTTCGACTCAAAACTCGAAAAGTAATCGACAGGCCTGCGTTACTTGTAATTAATTTCAAATACTGCAATACAGCTAGTATTTTCCGCTGTTAGCCTATAGAGGGCGGTAATAGCGCCGAGAGGATAGGCAACGACAATTTTGAAAACGATTTGTAGCAAAATCTATTGCATACCCAAACGAACTCTTTTAAAATTCGACCGTTACAAGCGCCACTACACAACGATCATGAATATAGTACAGTATATATTCTTCCCACACATACACACTTAAAACAAGTAAGAACGTTGCAGTCGGACGCAACCGACTGCAGAATACTATGTTCCTAGTCATATATAATTTGGTTATTTGTGGGTTCGGAAAGAGACGTGAAAAAACAGTAGTTTGTATGCCAAATTTGGCGACTCTACCTATAAAGGTGTGAGAGATATAAATTTAATAAATTAAATTAAATAAATACTCTCTCGATACTTCATAAATTGAGGCTATACACCAACATGTGTACCAAGTTTGGTTGCTCTAGCTAAAAAGGCAAAAAAATTGCGTTCATACGGAC
Source organism: Hirtodrosophila confusa (assembly GCA_035043065.1). Taxonomy (NCBI): domain Eukaryota; kingdom Metazoa; phylum Arthropoda; class Insecta; order Diptera; family Drosophilidae; genus Hirtodrosophila; species Hirtodrosophila confusa. The sequence goes on along the minus strand of JAWNNI010000130.1, from coordinate 275,045 downwards.
AGACGGACATTTCGCAAACCCAATATACTATTTATCCTTTCGGGCACATAGTATAACTAGCTTATAAAACCCCTTTATCTAGGACTACTCACAAAAACCCTCAAACCACGAAATGTATATAAAATGTTTAAATTGAAAAGTAGTTCTTGGGCTGGGGTGTAGCTGAGTCACGCCCAGGGTCTTTTACAAAAAATTTATAAAATGCCGAGACTCCGGGATGCGTGGGACATATACATATCCGAACGCCGCCGGGATGCTCAGAGCACTACCGAGACTCTCTGGTGTACCCTGGGGCAGCCGGCAACGCTTCGGTTGGGATCAGGGCTCATAGCGCGCGTCGAGAACGCTCTAACGCGCGGCTGGACCCCGGCCCACCGCCGAGGTATGGTAAGGAAGGGCGGGGATTCTAGCGCCAGGCCCCCCGCAACACACACTGAGACTCTCGAGTGCGGGTATTGGGGTACCTGGGAGTGACCCAGGAGGGAGACCGGTCAGCAGAACGCGTTGAGTACTCTCTAACGCACTCTGTTGGCCTGTTCCCCGCCAGGGGGGAGCTGAGGCTGAAGGAGGGAAAATACAGAGATTGTACCACCAGGTCCACACAGTGCACACACTGAGACTCTCTAAAGTATGCATTGGAGTAGCTGGGGCGATCCAGGTGGGAGACCGGGTCAACAGAGCACGTTGAGAACTCTCTAACGCATGCCACTGGCCCGTTTCCCCGCCAGGAAGAGCTAGAGAGAAAAGGAGGAAAGGCCATATTTTACACCGCCAGATTTCCCCAACACGCACTGAGACTCTCTAATGCATGTGGGGGAAGCTCCGATGGTGGCCCAAAGGGGAAACCACGACCGATAGAGTATGCTGAGACTTTCTAACATACCCAACGGTTCTGGAACCCCAACCGGGCGGAACGCACAACGCTTATTTGGAAACAAGGGGGTAGAAGCGAGATTTTGACACGAGTTTTTCTAGTCTTTTATTGAAACATTTGAAAATGAGACTTCCCCAACCGCACCGAGAACTCTTCCTAACTCGCTCCTTTGAGCACGCATGGCCAGCTTACCCCTTGTTGGACTCCTCCCTTCGATTTCACTCCTGGCTGTTATGGTCGCGTGGCACGCGTTTTTATTTCGATTCCCACCTTTTTTCTACTTAGGTCCCGTTGCCGTAGATATGTACCCGGTCTCTGTGGTCTTCCCGGTTTCGCGCCCGCACACTTCTGTCTCGCTAGCTATTCCCCAGGCAACTAACTCTGACCTCATTCTTGGAAACGCGCTTGGCCTCTTGCTGCTCAAGCACTGCCCGATCGCTCGCTCTTTCCCCAGACGCTTGTGTTGATCGTGTGCGTGTGGCTGTGTGTTCTCTTGGCGCGCGTTCTTGTCAGTGTTGTCCGTGTCGAACAGTGATGCCCAGTTCTCATGTGCGCCCGTCAGTGCTGTCCCTGCATGTCAGTGATGCTCGCCTCTGATCAAATTATGTACTATGGGTTTTTTGCTTATTATATATTCATTCTATTAATCTTGGCTCTTGGTGTCCGATGTGGAAGAGTGGCCGGACCCGCAGTTTGGCGTCCGGGTCGGCCAAGTAATGTTCCAGGAAAACTATTAGTGACATCGGCAGTATTCGTGCTGAGGCTTCCACGCTCCATATCAGCGGCGTGACGCCCCACTCCTCTTCTTCCTCCTCGGTCGCATACGGGGACTCGTCCACGTCGGTGTTTTCCGGGAGGCGCGGTCCGATGACACTGGGCTCGGGTGCCTGTTCCTCGGCTGCGTCCAGGCCCTTGCTTGCCCCGTCAATGGTTGGGAGAGGTTGTCTGGTGGCTTGGGAACCATCCGTCTGCTCTTCCAGCACGTCACACACTGAGGGGTGCGACTCCAACTCCTCCAGCACCTCCGCTAGTGCGTCTGCGTCGAGGCTGAGACTCATGCTTTCATTCGCCGAAACATTTGAGAAGGCCGTCGACCGGAGGATCTCGACCGACCCCATCAGCCGCGACCCGTAAGCTGGTGAGATGCTGGGTACGGTGGTGGCGGATCCTCCCAGCGTCCGCACATATCCTCGACGGACTCCTCTGTGCCTTCTTCCTCGGTTTCCTGCATGTTTTCGTCCTCTGCTGCACTCTCCTCCCATTCCTCTTCTGCCTCACTAATTTCGTCGTCCTCTTCCTCCGTATCCTCGTCCCCCGCATCCTCGGTCTCCATGTCCTGATCGGCCCTGAATGGTGAGTACGGCCGGAGAGGAGTGCTTGCGTACTCGGACCGAGGAAGACGTTGAGCGCGTCCTGGGTACAGCCGAGTGGGGCCCGGATGCCATTGGCGCCAAGCCGCCCGTCGATTCGATCTCAGCATTTTGGCACGCCACCCAGCCTAGCACGGCCCTCATCCGATCAGGCGCATCCTGCGGGCGCCACAATCCAGTCGGGATGGCCACCCGCTTCAGCATCACTCTTGGGTTCAGCTACCGGTCCAAGGGACGACCCATATGTTCGCCATCTACCCCTATTGACATCTTGACATCTGTTGTTGCCTGGTTCGGGTAAGAAAAGATTCCTCAGATTACTAACCATCCTACCTATCCTAACAACTAGCCCTGCGGTGCGGTGTACAAAGTTTACTTAGTCTATCTTGATTCTGCTCCGAAACAGCTTTACATTTGGGATTCTGATGGTAGTCCATCAGGTTTGGCGTTACTTCAACCGCCTGCTGGTCATTTTACTTGCCACTGCTCGCTGTTCTGCGTAGCGGTTGAGGTTTTCCCCCCGTGGGGGCGGGAACGTGATGATGGCGAACCATCAAAAGTGACCACCGTAAATCTTGCTGCTGTCTATGCGTCACTTGGGCACTCCTTTTCGTCTAGTGCCCCTTGTCCTGTCTCGGTTGGCAGTTGGCTAGTCTTCGTCTGCTCTTGCGCGGAACTCTTTGGAAGTACCTCTGCTTGACCGGCTTGTCATCCATCATGACAATCGTGTGTTGAGCGATGTGGGAGACCCCTGTCAATCCCTTAAACTGAGCCAATTCGTTGTCCAGAAATGTCTTGACCCAGGGCACGAGTGGGGGTTCCGGACGTTGCTCGGGTGAGATGGTCTATTCCGTCATTGCCGTCGCCATCACGGTTGCTAAGCCAATCGGATCGCCGTCTCCCAGCGTCTCTCGAGAATCTTGCTCTAGCACGGGTGTTAGCCGAGGCCGCTCCTGGCGGCCTTCCGAAACGGATTGTTCTTTTGGACAACCGCAGAGTCTTGCAAGGACTCGAGCCCATGTGTAGGGTACGCCCTGGTCGGTCGTGGGTACTCCCAGTTCCTTGCTGTTTGGTTCCTTTCTACCCTGGACTGCGCGATCTCTACGAGGCTGGCTGGCTGGCTGGTTACCGGCGCTGTGCCCCGTGCTGTCCTATTAGGCGCAACACTATCCTGATCGGTCTCTACGAAGCTGGCAGGCTGGGTGTTCGCTGGGGTTGTGTCCTGCGATGTCATCTCTGGTGCAACACTGGCCCGCGCGGTCTCTACGAGGTTGGCTGGCTGAGTGTTCACTGTGGCTGTGTCCTGTAGTGTCCTTGTCGGTGTTGGTGCCTGGCGTGGGGTCATCAGTATGGGGCGTGTTGGCGTGTCTTTAGGACGAGACAAGTGGATGTAGGCTCTTCGTCTGTATTCCGCACAGAAAATCTAGACCTAGAATTACGTCGTCCAGAATCGTAGGCATCACCAGTAGGGCCACCTCCGTTGCTCGGTTGTCAAACCGTACTTGTGTTACCACGGCCCGGGTTATCTCTTTCAAAGAACCGTCCGCCAAGGTTATCCGAATCCGTATGTCCCGCAGATTTGCCTCCGTTCCCAGCAGCTGTACCATACGCTCACTGACGAAGGATCGGGTTGCTCCGGTGTCGAGGGTAGCGGTCATCGGGACTCCCCTATCGACACCATTGCCTCAATCCTCCCTCCTCCAATCGTAGTGGGTGCGTTACTGGGGGTTCCAACTGCTGCTGCTCTCCGCCCTGTCCCCAGTCGGACGGAGACGCTGACCGTTTCCCGATCTCGAGGAACGACAGCATCCGATTGTGCGAGTCCCGCAGCGGCCACATTCCTAACAGAACAACAGCTGTGGTTTGTTGCACTCCTTGGAGAAATGTCCAATTTCCCAGCAATTCCGGCACGCCCGTTTCACGTCGATTGGCATGTCTGTGTCCTGTATGATCATCCTATTTGTTCCTGTCGGGCTTCGAGGGACCAGGACTGCGTCCAGACGTGTTTACTGTGAGTTCTCCGATCGAAATGTTCCTGCTCGGCTGGGGCTTTCCGATGCGAGTGGGCACTATTGTGGCATATCGGGCTGGGTCACGGTCTCTGGCGGTCTCATAGATTGTGATCAATTGTGTCAGCGCGGCTAGTGTCCCGAACTCGTGTCGCCGAGTAAACAGCTGGTATTCCGGCAGTAAATTCTCATAGATGCGCTCCAATTCCCTCTTAGTCGTAGCTCAATGAGATAATCCGGGAAGGCTTCTCCTGGGCGTTGGTATCGGGTGCGAATGGTATCTTCCAAGCGTTGGAAGTACCGAGGGGGTAGGAAGAAGTCAAGAAACTCCTTCTTGAATCCATCGCAGGACTCGTCCTGCATATGGCACGTGCGGAACCAACCTTCGGCCCGACCACCCAATAGTCCCGATATGGCCCGTGGCAAATGGTCAATGCCCACCCGGTATGCCGCTACGCGTTTCTCTAGTCTTTCGATGAAGCTCAAAGGATCCGAGAGGCCGTCGAAGAGGATACCAAAGTTGCGCAAATTGTCCACCAACATGGAACACGAGATCTCGTCTCGTCCCAGTCGTGCAGGTCTATCCACTGCGGTATCCCGGTCGACACCGGTCGGCTCCGAGACGCACTTAGTTCTGGCACAGGCAGTTGTAGCTGATGATTGTGGTTATCCTTGGTGTCTCGGGAATCAGGTCCTGGTAAAGGGGTCGTGGAGCGGTTGTTTCTGGGACTCGGTGCATCTCCGTAGCTTGATTCCAATTCCCCCAGCCGCGTCCGAATCGCGTCCGGGTGTTCACAGCTAGTGACGAACGCCAAGATCCTTCCACGCAACTCTTCCACCGAACCGGTAGTTCCGAGTCAGAACTCTTGCGCTAGCTGCTGCAGTTCGTCCTTACGACGGAATGCGATCCATCTTACTCCCATTTTCCCGCGTTTGTTAATCCTGAACTTGGAGAGAAGAGAGACGAATTCTAACGGTTCTCACCCGTTAGGTCACATCGTGACTGTACTGTTGCGACCAGCCATACGCAGAAAAGTCTGTAACGGCTGGCGCGCGCTCCCGCCTGTCTGGCGTCAAAAAAACAAAACTCCTAACGGCTCTAAGCCGTTAGTCAGTAATTGTCACGTGGTGACTGTACTTTTTGGTGCCTCGTAACACAAAAATTGCATGGGTACCCGATTGGGTTTGGTCGAATTTGGGTTGTTTTGGGGCTCCTACCGTCAGACATGTATTCTATCAAAAGTCCCTGCTCGGCCGCCATTTGTAAAGTAGTTCTTGGGCTGGGGTGTAGCTGAGTCACGCCCAGGGTCTTTTACAAAGAATTTATAAAATGCCGAGACTCCGGGATGCGTGGGACATATACATACATATCAGGTCTCATAGCGCGCGTCGAGAACGCTCTAACGCGCTGCTGGACCCCGGCCCACCGCCGAGGTATGGTGAGGAAGCGCGGGGTTTCTAGCGCCAGGCCCCCCGCAACACACACTGAGACTCTCGAGTGCGGGTATTGGGGTACTTGGGAGTGACCCAGGCGGGAGACCGGCCAGCAGAACGCGTTGAGTACTTTCTAACGCACTCTGTTGGCCTGTTCCCCGCCAGGGTCACTCCCAAGTTCCCGAATACCCGCACTCGAGAGTCACAGTGTGAGTTGCAGGGGGCCTGGCGCTAGAATCCGCTCAGGAGCTGAGGCTGAAGGAGGGAAAGGCAAAGATTTTACCACCACGTCCACCCAGTGCATACACTGAGACTCTCTAATGTGTGCATTGGAGTAGCTGGGGCGATCCAGGTGGGAGACCGGGTCAACAGAGCACGTTGAGAACTCTCTAACGCATTCCACTGGCCCATTTCCCCGCCAGGAAGAGCTAGAACGAAAAAGGGGGAAGAGGGGTATTTTACACCGCTAGTTTTCCCCAACAGGCACAGAGACTCTCTAATGCAAGGGGGGGAAGCTCCGATGGTGGCCCAAAGGGGAAACCAGGACCGATAGAGTATGCTGAGACTTTCTAACATACCCAACGGTTCTGGAACCCCAACCGGGCGGAACGCACAACACTTATTTGGAAACAAGGAGGAGATTTTGAGACGAGTTTTTCTAGTCTTTTATTGAAACATTTGAAAATGAGACTTCCCCAACCGCACCGAGAACTCTTCCTAACTCGCTCCTTTGAGCACGCATGGCCAGCTTACCCCTTGTTGGACTCCTCCCTTCGATTTCACTCCTGGCTGTTATGGTCGCGTGGCACGCGTTTTTATTTCGATTCCCACCTTTTTTCTACTTAGGTCCCGTTGCCGTAGATATGTACCCGGTCTCTGTGGTCTTCCCGGTTTCGCGCCCGCACACTTCTGTCTCGCTAGCTATTCCCCAGGCAACTAACTCTGACCTCATTCTTGGAAACGCGCTTGGCCTCTTGCTGCTCAAGCACTGCCCGATCGCTCGCTCTTTCCCCAGACGCTTGTGTTGATCGTGTGCGTGTGGCTGTGTGTTCTCTTGGCGCGCGTTCTTGTCAGTATTGTGCGTGTCGAACAGTGATGCCCAGTTCTCATGTGCGCCCGTCAGTGCTGTCCCTGCATGTCAGTGATGCTCGCCTCTGATCAAATTATGTACTATGGGTTTCTTGCTTATTATATATTCATTCTATTAATCTTGGCTTATAAATCATAAAAACTTCATGTTCCTTAAAACTAAAATAAAAAACAAGTAAGAATGCTATAGTCGAGTAAACCCGACTACAAAATTCCCTGTACCCAGGTCAAAAATTTCCAATCGCATCTACGTACACTTACACATACAAACACACATACACAAAAGACGAACACACACGAGCGACAGCTCGAGCGCAATGCAACCGAGGCATTTTAAGTGGTTTCTTCATTCCCTTGCTGTGAAGCACTGAATCTTCTCTCGTTAATAACTTCCGTGTTTATTATCCGAACGACTTGAAATTTGGACAGTAGGTTAGGTGTGACTGAATTATTGCACATGCTTAATCGCAAAGCTATATCTTAAAAGTTGTTCCTGTAAAACGGTTTTAATCGAATTGCGGGGGAACGGGGGAGATATCTCAAATCTAAAATAAACTTGACCTGCTCCCGCTATACACGAACCTACATTCCAAATTTGGTGTCTCTAGCTCTTATAGTTGCTGAGATCCTTGCGTTCATACATACGGACGGACAGACGGACATGGCCAAATCGAAATCTCTTTTGATACTGATCAAGAATATATATACTTTATAGGGTCGGAGATGTCTCCTTCTGCCTGTTACATACATTTGCACAGATTTAGTACCACCTTTTTACCCATTTTATGGGTACAGGGAGTAAAAATGTGGGGGAGCATTCTACGCTCCTTCACAAAATATTACACAACATTATAGGTTAACTTTATGAGTAAGAGCAAAATGTAAAAATTTAGTTTTATAGGGGCAAGCCTAGAAACAAGAATTTGTTTCCTTGGTGGAACAGCTACTTGAGTCTTCTTAGCAACAAACGCAGTAGCGTTCACACATAGCATTGGTAGAAAGACTAGCGGATTCGACCGGTATATTTACACTAGTAAGTTGATCTGGATCTACTGTGTTAATAACCACCGACTCAGAAAGCTCGCCGGGGTCAAAAGGAACAACACCCATGGGCATGATGCTGTTCTCGTTACTTCTGATTGAGATACATATGTGGAGATGGGGACGATAACTAAATTAGTTCAACATTTCATTCAGTGGTAGATGTAGGGAAGTGTCAGTTCATTTGGGCCAATAAACAAATGGAGACTCATACAAAAGTTTATACTTTTCAAATCTTTCTCCAAATCTGAGAAACCTTCGAACAGTTTTTTAAACCGCGCGAAAATATCTCCAAAGCCTTTCCTAGAATGCCACATGAATCCCATAATATCCATTTCCACCTCCCTACACGATTCGCATGGTCCATAATTCGGCCGTTAAGGACAGCACATTTGTCATGTGACACATTGTCACGTATGTCATATATGTAACAGGCAGAAGCAGACATCTCCGACCCTATAAAGTATATATATTCTTGATCAGTATCAAAGAGATTTTGATTTGGCCATGTCCGTCTGTCTGTCCGTCTGTCCGTCCGTCCGTCTGTCCGTCCGTATGTATGAACGCAAGGATCTCAGGAACTATAAGAGCTAGAGACACAAAATTTGGAATGTAGGTTCGTGTATAGCGGGAGCAGGTCAAGTTTATTTAGATTTGAGATATCTCCCCCCGTTCCACCGCTAGTTGATAAATAACCTTTTTGGAGTAACAATTTACAAGTAATAGATTAAGGATTTGGCATGTACAATACTTTAGTCACTCTTAATCCACTGTCCAAATTTCAAGTCGATCGGATAACAAACACGGAAGCTATTCAACAAACAAGATTCCGTGCTGGAGCGCGGGGGGAAGAAGCAGCACAGCTATCACTTAAAATGCCTCGCTTGCGCTGCGCTAGAGCTGTCGCTCGTGTGAGTGCGTCTTTTGTGTATGTGTGTGTGTATGTGTAAGTGTAAGTACATAGATGTGATCGGAAATTTTAGACCTGGGTACAAGGAGTTTTGCAGTCGGGTATTCTCGACTATAGCATTCTTACTAGTTTAATTTGAAAGAAAGAAAAATAAATAGACAAAAACAATAAAAATAAGAAAAAACAGTGCTCAAAAATGAAAAGTAAAAACAAACAAGAAAGGACGGCTATCTTCAAAATACCGAAGCTATATACTCTAGCAGAAATTAAATTTTATACAAAACTTAATTTTTGTCTGAAACTATTTGATGTATAATAAGACTCTCACGAAGTTTGGATAAAATATTTGTATAAACAAAAAGTTTGATATAGTGGTCCGATATTGACCAAATTTATTCAGATTGTATAAACTCTCTTGAGATTCTGTTTGGGAAAGTTTGGTAAGCACATTTATAAACAAAAAAGTTTTTCATACAAAAACATAATTGTCGACCGATCATTCATATGGCAGCTTTATGTTATAGTTGTCCGATCCGGCCGGTTCCGAAATATTTGCCTGCAGCAAAAAGAAGGGTCTATGTCACGATTCATTACGATAGCTTTAAAATTGAGAGACTAGTTCGCATAGAAACAGACGGACAGACGGACATCGCTATTTTGCTGTCAATTTCTTACTGGGTCTAGATAATTGATTAGAGTCAAGCGAATTCATTCACTCTCTTTTAATTCTCTTAAGTCACCTTGGATAAACAAACGGCAGCATCAGACGATTGTACCGTTTGTTATTGGTCACTCACCACACCGAATTTCGCCTTAGCATTGTTGTGCAAAAATTGACTTTAGCAATTGTGATTCGTTGTAAAGACAACGTCTTTTGGCCAGGTACGTGATAGGGCCACACTATCATAAAACAAAATTTCTGATACACATTTTTATACAGTGCCTGGACCCAGTGCCTCTTTTTGTATTGTTTGGATTTCGGCGACCAGGGCTGCGACTCTGGCCTTTCTGGCCAATTGGTTAGTTGCTGTCTTTGGAAGCGGCATTTGTTGCGGTGCTGTACTAAAGCGCACTGTCTTTGCTGAGGTGGGGCATTCGTGCATTGCTACACGGACGGACTCGCTGCACTACTGCTGAACTGCTGCGTTGTTGCACGGCTGCGCTCGCTGCTGCATTCGCGCACTCGCGCATTTGCTGAGCTGCTGCGTCGATGTATTGACTGCGATGCTACATTACGCGTTGCTACACAGCCGCACTCGCTCTACTTGGTGCGCACCGGATAACATTGGCGCTACGCATTTTCGAGATTAGAAACCTGTATCTGTTCCCGGAATTCTGCACTGCCCCGTGAGCGATGCTGGTTAGCTCCCCAAAAATGTGTAAGGCATACATACGAGTAAATGTAAAGATTAAAGGACGTTCAAGAAGCGATATTAACTGTGTTAAGCCTCGAACACGTGTGCTGCGACACACTATGTCCAACCGATTGTAAAATGTTGCTTACAAGAGTCAATATGAGGCCCTCGCAATTTGCAGAGCGCATTATTAACGTAACTATTAATATTAATTCAATCGTTTAAAAACTATGTTTATTAGATTTTGAATCAAACCCGTTTCTAGCATCCATTTTCACCGATCTTGAGATATGGAATCCAGGTCTATGGAACTAAAACCCACCTTAACCGAATACGTGTTTTCCAGGCTAAACTGCTTAGATAAGTTACAGGCGCTGAGTGGTACATCAGATCGCGTGATATTGAAAAGGATTGCTGAGTACCTCTGGTTGGCGATGTCATAAACAAACAGGCTGCACAGTACATAAATAAGCTAGCATCCCACCCAACCATTCTGGCTAGAAGACTATTATGACATAGAAGAGTAAATGGTCTCCGGGTATCAATAAGGCTAAAGCGAACACACCCTGTCGATCTGGCAAATCGCAGAATGTAGCTTAAACAAGTAAGAACGTTGCAGTCGGACGCATCCGACTGCAGAATACTATGTTCCTAGTCCTATATAATTTGGTTATTTGTGGGTTCGGAAAGAGACGCGAAAAAACAGTAGTCTGTATGCCAAATTTGGTGACTCTACCTGTACAGATGTGGGAAATATAGATTTTGCACCTTTTTGGGGGAGGGGATGCGGGGTCCAAAAATGTTTGATGCATATTTGTCCAGGGCGTCAACATTAGTATGCATGCCAAATTTGGTGACTCTACCTGTACAGGTGTGGGAGATATAGATTTTTCTCATTTGTGGGGGAGGGGTGGGGGGGTCAAAATTTTTTATGCAGATTTGTCCAGAATAATAACATTATACAATGGTGACAATAGCTTTAAAAATGTGGAAGGGGGTGGGGGGTCGATCTTAATACTTCATAAATTGAGGGTATACACCAACGTGTGTACCAAGTTTGGTTGCACTAGCTTAAAGATAAAGGCAAAAAAATTGCGTTCATACGGACAGACGGACAGATGCACATTTCGCAAACCCAATATACTATTTTCCCTTCGGGAACATAGTATAAAAAAACAGCTGACTCATAAAAGTAAATATAACCCATATACCACCAAGAAACACAAAACAAGCAATTGTAAATAAAATTTATAACTACTCAACAATACACAACCCACAATTTAAATTCAACTTAAATCCGACCAAGAAACACAAAACAAACCTATGTAAAACTAGTAAGAATGCTATAGTCGAGAATACCCGACTACAAAACTCCCTGTACCCAGGTCAAAAATTTCCGATCACATCTATGTACGTACACTTACACATACACACACACATACACAAAAGACGCACCCACACGAGCGACAGCTCGAGCGCAGCGCAAGCGAGGCATTTTAAGTGATAGCTGTGCTGCTTCTTCCCCCCGCGCTCCAGCACTGAATCTTGGTTGTTGAATAGCTTCCGTGTTTGTTATCCGCTCGACTTGATTTTGGACAGTAGATTAAGAGTGACTAAAGTATTGTACATGCCAAATCCAAATCGGGGGAACGGGGGGAGATATCTCAAATCTAAAAAAAACTTGACCTGCTACACGAACCTACATTCCAAATTTTGTGTCTCTAGCTCTTATAGTTGCTGAGATCCTTGCGTTCTTACATACGGACGGACAGACGGACGGACGGACAGACGGACAGACAGACGGACATGGCCAAATCAAAATCTCTTTTGATACTGATCAAGAATATATGTACCTTATACGGTCGGAGATGTCTGCTTCTGCCTGTTACATACATTTGCACAGATTTAGTACCTTTTTACCCACTTTATGGGTACGGGGAGTAAAAATTAAAACTACCTAACATAACATAAATAAGTTAACTATGTTAACAACCCGACTGAATCCAGCCTAATTGGGTTTTTGGGTTCAGTCTAAGAACTGCACGCTGATCATGCAGTTTGGCAACGAGCGGGCCGCGACGGTAAGCTGACACCTTGCACGAGGCGCAAGGTCAGCATTTCCTCGCACTGCAGCGGCAGCGCAGCCGGCCGGTCAGCGGATGTAGGGCTGAGTTATTAACTTTAAGAATTCTTGTATTTAGTTTCTAAGAAGATTTTATTGACTACAGACGCGATCGCGATGCAATAAACAGAATAACTCCAACAAGTACGTGTTGTAAACTCAGTAACCAAACTGATCAATACCGGTAATTGGTTAATTGGCGCCCAACCGGTTAAAGTAAAATTTAGCCACGACCCTAACATAAAGTGCAAAGTGCGCGGTCACGCAAAACCAAAAAACAAAAGCCTAGCGACCACGCTGGACGAGTCAAAGACAAATTATACAGATAAAACTAAAATCTGAAATTAAGATTTACCGTCGGCAAGCCATAACTAGCCGCACGAAAATCAAATCTCGCCGCCACGAGTATAAGTACAGGCATTCAATTTAATCCAATTGTTACACCAAGAGGACGGCTTGGGCAGCGGAGACGATCAATCTGTAGAAGTGCACCACCTGAAGGAGGACCGACTACGCAGTGCGGAAGAATCGTCGACACAATCAAATAAGAGAGTAAAATGTAAGTAGAGTGATTGACCAGTGATGCCAATAACTTTCTGAATAAATAGAAACCCTCAAAGTTCAGTAAAAAAAAATTCTTGAAAATGAAAAATTCTTAATTACGCTTGATTAGCGTGATAGCGAGTATATTTTTGCAAGTCTAAGCTCTGTACAAATTGTATTTCAAGTGTATTTCATTTAAATGGCAAATATTGATACTGTGTAAGTGAAGAGGGAATCGTGTTGAATCTAATCGATGAACGATAACTCTGACGAACATCGGTTTCATAGCGACCCCGATAGCGAGCTAGAGGAACTAGGCTAATAGATAGCCTAGAGATTAAAAGATATTCCGAACAGGCTTTTCATAGAACCAGGTCGAACATGGACGCACAGCAGTTCGGACAGCTCATACAGGTAGCGGTAGACAGTGCCTTAAGGTCACAAGCAGCACATTACGAAAGGGCTAACAATGAGCTTAGGGAAGATTTCAATCGACAAATATCCGACCTAACGAGCAAATTAAAAAATACACACGTGGCCATGCCGGAGGTAGAGGTATGTCACGACATTGAAATACATGAAGGGGTCAAGTGTGAGGAGCCATTGGAGGCAGTGAATTGTATGCCAGAATTTAATGGAGCACAGCAGAACTACGTGTCATGGCGCCAGGCGGCACATGCTGCATATAAAATTTTTAAGCCATACAATGGCAGTTCGCGGCATTACCAGGCCGTAATTATTATTAGAAGCGAGGTGAGGGGTCCCGCAGACGCAGTGCTGGCTTCTTTCAACACAGCTCTAAACTTTGACGCCATTATTAGCAGATTGGACTTTACGTACAGTGATAAGCGCCCCATCCATGGCATAGAACAGGAGATGGGCACGTTGAGGCAAGGGGACTTGTCGTTGCTACAATACTACGACGAGGTAGAGAAAAAACTCAACTTATTGACTAACAAGGTGAACATGTCATACGATACCACCTTGGCAAAGGGTATGTGCGAAAAGTTTAGGGGAGACGCACTCCGTGTGTTCATTTCCGGGTTAAAAAGGAATCTCACCGATGTACTCTTCGCGGCGCACCCTCCAGATTTGCCATCCGCCCTAACGTTGGCTCAGGAGATGCAGGCTAACCACGAAAGATATGCTTTCGCGGCTAGCTTCGCAAAGAGTGCAAAGCAGAGGACAGAACAGCGTCCTCAAAATCAGCAAAGATCCAAGCAACACGACCAAAAAGGTCAAGGGTCTCAAGGGAAGAGCCCATTTTTTAAGAAAAATAGTGGCCAAAGGCAGGTTGAGAGGGCTGAGGCAGCGCCCCAGCACAGGGAATCGGCTGAACCAATGGACGTGGATCCTTCCTCGTCAAGGTTCCGACAGCCCACAAACTTTCAAAAGGGCCAGGGTTCTTCGAAATCAAATGAGCGTTTCCCACAAGGGGGAAACGAGGTAATACGTAAGAACGCTTGACGGGCCAGAGGAGACAAAGAGTAGATCACACGACTCAGGGCCCCGAAACGGCACAACCCACGTACGATCAGACGGCCAGTGAGGCCAGCTCAGAAATTGAAGACGATGGTGGGGAATATGACAGCGATAGTGTTAATTTTTTAGGGGTACGTCCCTGCTACCCTTCGTTGAGAAGAAAGTAGCAGGAACCCTAATGCGCTTCTTAGTCGACACGGGGGCGTCGAAAAACTACATCAGACCCTGTAAGCGGTTGCAAAATGTCGCCCCAGTCGACACGCCATTTGCCGTGTATTCTATACACGGCTCCAATAAGATTAAAAAAAGTGCTGGTTACCTATCTTCGGGGTAACAACACCATTTTGCCTTCTAGATGGGCTGTCCACATTCGACGGGATCATTGGCCTTGACTTGCTAACGCAGTTGGGAGCCACCGTCAACCTCAAGTCTAACCGAATCGAGTTCGACTCGGGTTCGGAGAAAATCCGATACCAAAACTGCGCAGACGTTAACTTCACAAAAGTGATCGAGTCTGACGTACCAGTTTCCGTAAAGGCAGAATTCGAAAAACTGTTAGGAAATAGGGCAAAGGTTTTTGTGACCTCTAACGAGGCGCTTCCATATAACACGTCGGTCGTGGCTACCATGAGAACGACCGACGATGCCCCAATCTATACTAAACTGTACCCATATCCTATGGGTGTAGCCGACTTTGTGGGCAAAGAGGTGCAGGAGCTTTTAAGAAATGGGGTCATTAGGAAATCGAGATCCCCGTACAACAACCCGATATGGGTTGTTGACAAAAAAGGAACTGATGAGTCCGGAGATAAAAAGAAGCGATTGGTTATCGATTTCAGGAAACTGAACGAGAAAACGATTGCTGATAAGTATCCGATACCAAGCATTTCGATGATTCTAGCCAACCTGGGCAAAGCCAAGTACTTCACGACTCTAGATCTGAAGTCCGGCTACCATCAAATAGTGTTGGCAGAGCGCGATCGAGAAAAGACGTCGTTTTCAGTCAACGTTGGGGAGTACGAATTCTGTCGACTTCCATTTGGGCTTAAGAATGCTGGCAGCATTCAACGAGCGATCGATGATGTTCTGCGGGAGCAGATCGGGAAGTCATGCTACGTTTATGTCGATGATGTAATTATATTCTCCAAAAACGAGACAGACCATGTCAAACACGTTGACTGGGTGTTAAAGAGCCTGTATGAGGCCAATATGAGGGTAGCGCGAGAAAAAGCACAGTTTTTAAAAAGCGCTTCGAATACCTCGGGTTTGTTGTAACCAACGAGGACGCAAAAACAGACCCCGAAAAGGTAAAAGCTATCCAGGAGTACCCTGAGCGAAGAAACGTGTTCGAGGTAAGGTCTTTCCTAGGGCTTGCTAGCTACTACAGGTGTTACGTGAGGGATTTCGCGTCAATCACGAGACCAATATCGGACATTCTGAAGGGGGAGAACGGTTCGGGTAGTAAACATAGGTCAAAGAAGATTGCTATCGAATTTAATGAAGTCCAACGGCACGCATTTGAAAAGTTGAGGGATATTTTGGCAACAGAAGATGTCATGCTCCTTTACCCGGACTACAAGAATCCATTGGATTTGACAACGGACGCTTCAGCGTATGGTATTGGAGCAGTTCTTTCACAGAACGGTCGTCCGATTACAATGATTTCGAGAACGCTCAAAGATAGGGAAATGAACTATGCGACAAACGAGAGGGAGTTGCTCGCAATCGTATGAGCGTTAGGGAAGCTGCGACATTATTTGTACGGAACAAAAGACATTAACATCTTCACAGACCACCAGCCTCTCGCGTTTGCGAGTGCTGGAAGGCATTTATCGACGAACACAACGCAAACGTATTTTATAAACCTGGGAAAGAAAACCACGTCGCCGATGCGCTTTCGCGACAGCATGTCAATGCAGTTGAAGATCAGGATGCTGAGTCTGACGCAGCGACAATGCACAGCGAGGTGTCCCTCACCTATACTATTGCCGGCACAGATAAACCTTTGAACTGCTTCAGGAACCAAATTATCCTAGAAGAAGCAAGGTTCCCGTTAAGACGGGATTTCATTCTATTTGGGGAAAAGACGAGGCACATAGCAAATTTCATTAGCAAGGAATCGCTCTTCGAGACCCTAAAGCTGGTCGTAAATCCTGGGGTGGTAAGCGCGATACACTGCGACCAACCCATTCTGGCTCACATTCAGAACGAGTTGGTGAGGGCCTTCCCGGCAACAAAGTTCTGGCATTGTTAGAATCTTGTGGCAGACATCTTCGATAAGAACGAACTATCAGAAATAGTCACGACGGAACTTAATCGTGCACATAGAGCCGCCCAAGAAAATGTCAAGCAAATACTAGGGGAATATTACTTTCCGAAAATGACTAGGTTGGCGAATGAGGTGGTCTCAAATTGCAAAACTTGCGTGCAGGCCAAGTACGATAGGCACCCAAAAAAACAAGAACTGGGTGAGACACCAATTCCTTCGTATGTCGGGGAAATGTTGCATGTCGATATTTCCTCGACGAATAAAAGACATTTCCTCACTTGCATAGACAAGTTGTCGAAATTCGCGTTAGTTCAACCGATATCATCTCGAACCATCGAGGATGTGAAAATAACGATTATTCAGCTAATGAATATCTTTCCTCATGCCAAATCAATGTACTGCGACAATGAGCCCTCACTCAACTTTGAGACGGTAAGGTGCTTGCTTTCAAATCACTTCCAGGTTTCATTAAGTAACGCACCTCCGTTGCATAGTACGTCCAACGGCCAGGTCTCTCTCTCTCTGATCCTCAGAGCTACGGTGCTGTACAATGGGTCAATACACTCGGTCACTAACAAAAAACCAATCGACATAGTACATTCAGCCGCAGCTGAAATGCAACAGTTAATAAGAAACAAGTTGCAAAAAAGACAGGTACTGCAGCTCAATAGGGTCAACAAAAACAGGCAGAACAGGGTTTTTGAAGTAGGAGAGAAAGTGTGGGTGAAGTCCAATAGAAGACTGGGCAAAAAATTAACACCCCTATGCGCAGAAGGAGTAGTCGAGGCCGACTTGGGGACAACAGTCCTAATTAAAGGGAGGGTGGTCCACAAGGATAACATTAGGTCACGTTTTTATATATTTTCTGCACATTCATTTTATTAGGCGCCGGCACTCACGCAGCTTCATTTTACACTTTAGGCTACTTTTCACGATACTTCCATTTCTGACGATTTTCTGCGCCCGGGTCACCGATTACACTCACTCCGAGTATATTCCGATAGTGGACGGTAACGTTCTCGTCTGGGAACAATACGGGTATTTAAGGCAAACGGCCAACGTAGCCGACTACGCACGCATGGTGGGCGAAACAAGAGGGCTAATTAAACTATTTCCGCAGTACCACATGAGAAAGCTCCTAGAGATAGATACGGGCTACGTGGAAACCTTGTTGTCCGTTTTAAGTGTCCATCACAGAATGGCTAGGAGCTTAGAATTTTTGGGCACAGCACTGAAGATAGTTGCGGGAGTACCAGATGCCAGTGATCTAGAACAGATTAGAATGACAGAGGCTCAACTTATAGATTCAAACAATAGGCAGATTAAAATTAATTCGCAAACACAGAGTCAAATTATCCAACTGACAGAATGAACAAGTCGATACAGGCTTTTTATTTGCAATACTACTCTCAAGGAATAGAATGTTGATTACCGAAGTTCAAAATTTAATGTTCACTATCACGCTAGCCAAGTCAAATATAATAAACCCGGCAGTTCTAGATCAGGACGATTTAAAGTCCACACTGGTCGGACAGTCTACCTTTATATCGGCCACAAATTTGTAGAAGTATCTAGTATTAAGATTTTTCAATCCGACAATGTAATTCACCTTATTATAAGATACCTTTTAGTTAAGTACGAATATAAGAAGGTAGTAATCTACCCTGTCGCACACAATGGGAAGACCTTGCAGTTGGCCGACAATGTGGTGGCAGACTGCGATTCTGGAATACTGGCTGTCACAAACTGCGCCCACCACCACCGCGGCGTTCTGCGAGTTGATGACCAACAACACGTTCGCGCAAGCACTACATGCTGGTGGCATCGTCCAATGCAAGACAACCCAGCAACTTAGATGCATTTACAGTCATCGATGACGGACTTGTTATAATTAACGACCACACGGCCAGGGTCAGCGTCGACGGCGGCTCACAGCTACTCTTGACCGGCACACACTTGTTAACCTTCGACCGCTCAGCAATTATAAACGACACAGAGTTCTTCAACACGAATAGCATGCTGAGACAGGTCCCAGGTGTCGCATCGTCCCCATTGCTAAACATCACTGGGCATGAGGACATCCTAAGCCTACCGTTCCGGCATCGGCTAAATGCGGAAAATTTGAACTTTATCAAGCAACTGAGGGGCCACGTGTCAGTAAAGTCTGCGTCGCTAGGAATATGTTGCCTGGCCCTAGTGATCTTCGCAGTCGTCGGACAGACAGACGTCAGACAGAAGACAACAGTCACTTAAAATCAGCGAGATGGTCACGACAATCGGCATGACCGAGGGCGGTCAGATCTTAAGGAGGGAGTAGTTAACTATGTTAACAGCCCGACTGAATCCAGACTAATTGGGTTTTTGGGTTCAGTCTAAGAACTGCACGCCGATCATGCAGCTTGGCAACGAGCGGGCAGCGACGGTAAGCTGACACCTTGCACGAGGCGCAAGGACAACAATTCCTCGCACTGCAGCGGCAGCGCAGCGGGTCAGCGGATGTAGGGCTGAGTTATTAACATTAAGAATTCTTGTATTTAGTTTCTAAGAAGATATTATTGACTACAGACGCGATCGCGCTGCAATAAACCGAATAACTCCAACAAGTACGTGTTGTAAACTCAGTACCCAATAAGATCAAGACTAGTAATTGATTAATTTACACATAACCCATAAATGTTAAGTAACCCTGTAAATAATTTATCTGGTCGTTGATGTACTAAGGAACAGTAGAAGTGGCCCAAAGACACCAAGCACGGGATTGTTAACGCGCGGACCCATGCATAAAAGCAATCCACCTCCCGCCCATCCGACCGACGGGCACGCCGCATAATGTACGGTAGCGAAAGATCGCGGACATGCAAATACAGAAATAACATTACACATAAAGTCCCTAATCATTACGTAAATAACGTAAGAGTAAAGTTCTAAGTGTTGGAATTGAAGTACCATTATTTACTAGATGGAAAAGATTGTTATAGTTAGAGCATAAGATTCGAAAAGGGTTATGAATAGCATAATTAGAACTACAAGTTTGAAGAGAAAGTGGAAGAAAGTTTCTTGAACTTCTGGTCGAAACTGCAAAACTAATTTGGCTGATTAATTCAGAAGAATCAATTTCCCCATTAATTAGTTTGTGTAAGAAAATGACACTCAGCTACACCCTGGTTCTACGATCAGAAAGAGAAGGCAAATTTATTAGTAAGAGTCCACTACGATAAGAAGGCAAGCGAGTATTAGTATTCCAGTTAAGACCACGGAGTGCGAAAAGCAGAAATTGTTTTTGTACCGATTCTATTCTATCCTGATGAACCTTCTACTGGGGACACCAAATACAAGACCCATATTCAAGAACAGGTCGCACAAGAGAAGTATAAAGAGTTTTAGTAATGTAGGGATCGTTAAATTCCTTCGACCAACGCTTAATGAAACCCAAGACACCAAAGGCACGATTAGCGTTGGAAAAGATATGCTTCTCAAACTGAAGCTTGGGATCTAAAAGGATACCCAATTCATCAACCGACTCAATTCGAACAAGCGGCTTACCATTAAGAATATAATTATTAAGAAAGGGCATTCGCCTGTAAAAGAACATTACGTTACACTTTGTTACATAGGCTTGAAAACTGTCAAGATCAGTTTGCAACCTTTGACTAGATAAGGAATCAGTAGATGACAGACAAAGTTTAACATCATCAGCACCCGAGAGTGATTTACAACAGAAGGAAGGTCATTTATGAACAGAGTAAATAATAAGGGGCCAAGATGACTTCCTTGTGGAACTCCGGAAGTAACTTGAACAGACCTAGAGACTAAGCCTTTGATATAAACCTTTTGGTTTCTAAGTGTTAAATAGTTGGAGATCCAAAGAATTAAGTCATTTGGAAATCTCAGAAGATGAAGCTTGTGAAGTAAATGAGAATGATTAACAGAGTCAAAAGCCTTACTGAAATCAGTGTAAATAACATCTGTTTGTCTGTTTTAGCTTGAAATCCTTTAATGACAAAAGAAGTAAATTCCAACAGGTTAGTGGTAGTAGATCTATATTTCAGAAACCAGTGCAGGCAGGGTGATATTATGGATCCACACAGATGTTGAAATTGAGAAGTTATTAATTTCTCAAAAATCTTAGCAATAGCAGACAACTTAGAAATACCTCTATAGTTCTCAACATAAGACTTGTTTCCTTTTTTATGGAGAGGAATAATAAATGATTCTCTCCAAATAGTGGGGAAAGAGCACAACTCCACGGACAGTTTAAAAATAAGAAATAGTGGCTTTAAAATACCTTCAGCACAGTACCTAAGCACACAGCTTGGTACTCCATCAGGTCCCGTTGAAAATACGGTCTTTAAATCACATAGAAGCGAACTTTCAGTAATTAATGGTCAAAAATTGTAATTGGAGTAAATTACATGATAAGGATAAGGCGAATCGAATTGTTAGGGTTGTGAACTATAAGTCGTTTGACAAAATTCGGCAAAAAAATAGGCAATAGTCAGCTGTCTTTCTTTTTTCGAAAAATACAGTTGATGGAAGTGTTGAAGACCTACGCTTCGCATTAACGAAGTTATAAAACCTTCTACGATCCCGCTAAAACGGTAACCTACAGTTTCTGAGGTAGCTGTTATAACAGTGTATATTTAGTACAGCGAAGTTAGGTCGGGCAATGAAATAACGCGAAAATCCAAGAAAGAGCCAGATTCCTTGAACTTTTGTACAATCTCGACTTTCTATTTTGTAAGTTAGTTAAGTCCCGTATAAGCCACACAGGTTTGTTAGACCTACGAGGATTACAAAATGGGACACAGGAATCAATTAATGAATTTAAAGTAAAATAACACATGTACAGCTGGGACCAGCTGGGACCTGGGAGAGCGAATTTAGTAAAATCGATTTTCCGAAATTGACGAACTCGTTCTGCAAGTTTTCTACCTTGGTTTGGCACCTTGGCTGGTAAGTCAACAACCACTTCCAAAGATGGGTGATGAGGATCTTCAGGAATGGATATAGGTATAGTACGGGAGACAATAGATGGAGAAATCCAAGACAAAAATATGATCAAGCATTTTAAGTAAAGAATTTAGGATACCATTGATTTGAGACAATGACATCCCAAATAAGTTGTCAATAAAATCGTGCTGAGTCGTGGGAGTTAACGCGCTGGAGTCAGGACTAGAAATCCAGGTAGCTCCAGCAATATTAAAATCACCAAGAACTACAAGAAAATCACGATCAGAAAGCATAGAAGAGACAGAATGTATAGCAGAAGCATGGGAAGAATAAACAGAAATATCTGAAGAAGGTGGTTTATAGGAACAAGTAATAAACAAGTAAGAATGCTATAGTCGAGTATACCCGACTACAAGACTCCCTGTTCCCAGGACAAAAATTTCCGATCACATCTACGTACACTTACACATACACAAAAGACGCACTCACACGAGCATAGCTCAAGCGCAGCGCAAGGAGGCATTTTAAGTTGTGGCTGTGCTGCTTCTTCCCCCGCGCTCCAGCACTGAATCTTGTTTGTTGAATAACTTCCGTGTTTATTATCCGATCGGCTTGAAATTTGGACAGTAAATTATGAGTGACTAAAGTATTGTACATGTCAAATCCATATCTTGAAAATTGTTACTGTAAAACGGTTTTTATCGAATTGCGAGGGGAACGGGGAGATATCTCAAATCTAAAATAAACTTGACCTGTTCCCGCTATACATGAACCTACATTTCAAATTTGGTGTCTCTAGCTCTTATAGTTGCTGAGATTCTTGCGTTCATACATACGGACGGACAGACGGACAGACAGACGGACATGGCAATATCAAAATCTCTCTTGATACTGATCAAGAATATATATACTTTATAGGGTCGGAGATGTCTGCTTCTGCCTGTTACATACATTTGCACAGATTTAGTACCACCTTTTTACCCATTTTATGGGTACAGGGAGTAAAAAGTTAACGCCACAAAAAC
The DNA here is from genome assembly GCA_035043065.1 of Hirtodrosophila confusa. Lineage (NCBI taxonomy): Eukaryota > Metazoa > Arthropoda > Insecta > Diptera > Drosophilidae > Hirtodrosophila > Hirtodrosophila confusa. The sequence continues at coordinate 252,572 of JAWNNI010000130.1, read as the reverse complement.
TAAATTTAACAGCAACAAATTCAATATCTAAAATAATATCGATTACTACTATCTCATAAGAAAATTCATCGTCTATATATAGAGAATGCATTAGAAAGAATTTCAGAATTAAGAATGTCGGGCCTTAACCCTGTTTCAGAAAAGGCAACGACATGAAATGGAAAAGTTAGGCTATTAAGGTAAACATTACTAGTTTACTACAAAGACCTCTTACATTCTGATAGCCAAGTGAGAGGGAGGTTTAGCACTTCCACCAGAAAAAGGAAGTTAAACCGGAGGCTGATTATTCACACAACAACAATCATGAATATAGTACAGTATATATTCTTCCCACACCTAACAAATAAGAACGTTGCAGTCGGACGCACCCGACTGCAGAATACTATGTTCCTAGTCCTATATAATTTGGATATTTGTGGGTTCGGAAAGAGACTCGAAAAAAACAGTAGTCTGTATGCCAAGTTTGGTGACTCTACCTGTACAGGTGTGGGAGATATAGATTTTTCTCTTTTGCGGGGGAAGGGTTAGGGGTCCAAAAATTTTGGATTCAGATTTGTCCAGGGGGTCAACATTAGTATGTATGACAAATTTGGTGACTCTACCTGTACATGTGTGGGAGATATAGATTTTTCTTATTTGTGGTGGTGGGGGGTCAACATTTTTTTGATGCAGATTTGTCCGGAAGGTTAGCATTAGTCTGTATGCGAAATTTGGTGAATCTACCTATAAAGGTGTGAGAGATATAAATTTAATAAATAAAATTAAATACATACTCTCTCGACACTTTACAAATTGAGGATAGGCACCAACATGTGTGCCAAGTTTGGTTGCTCTAGCTCAAAGATAAAGGCAAAAAAATTGCGTTCATACGGACAGACGGACATTTCACAAACCCAATATACTATTTATAACATAGTATAACTAGCTTATAAAACCCCTTTATCTAGGACTACTCACAAAAACCCTCAAACCACGAAATGTATATAAAATGTTTAAATTAAAAAGTAGTTCTTGGGCTGGGGTGTAGCTGAGTCACGCCCAGGGTCTTTTACAAAAATTTATAAAATGCCGAGACTCCGGGATGCGTGGGACATATACATATCCGACCGCCGCCGGGATGCTCAGAGCACTACCGAGACTCTCTGGTGTACCCTGGGGCAGCCGGCAACGCTTCGGTTGGGATCAGGGCTCATAGCGCGCGTCGAGAACGCTCTAACGCGCGGCTGGACCCCGGCCCACCGCCGAGGTATGGTAAGGAAGGGCGGGGATTCTAGCGCCCGGCCCCCAGGCGGGAGACTGGCCAGCAGAACGCATTGAGTACTCTCTAACGCACTCTATTGGCCTGTTCCCCGCCAGGGGGGGAGCTGAGGCTGAAGGAGGGAAAATACAGAGATTGTACCACCAGGTCCACCCAGTGCACACACTGAGACTCTCTAATATATACATTGGAGTACCTGGGGCGATCCAGGCGGGAGACCAGGTCAACAGAGCACGCTGAGAACTCTCTAACGCACTCTGTTGGCCTGTTCCCCGCCAGGGAGAGCTGAGGCTTAAGGAGTGAAAAGGCAGAGGTGGCACGACCATATCCACCCAGTGCACACACTGAGACATTCTAATGTGTGCATTAGACTACCTGGGGCGTTTCAGGTGGGAGACCAGGTCAACAGAGCACGTTGAGAACTCTCTAACGCATTCCGCTGGCCCGTTTCCCCGTCAGGAAGAGCTAAGGCTTAAGGAGGGAAAAGGCAGAGGTGACATGAGCAGGTCCACCCAGTGCACACACTGAGACTCTCTAATGTGTGCATTGGAGTAGCTGGGGCGATCCAGGTGGGAGACCGGGTCAACAGAGCACGTTGAGAACTCTCTAACGCACTCTGTTGGCCTGTTCCCCGCCAGGAAGAGCTAGAGAGAAAAGGAGGAAAGGCCATATTTTACACCGCCAGATTTCCCCAACACGCACTGAGACTCTCTAATGCATGTGGGGGAAGCTCCGATGGTGGCCCAAAGGGGAAACCAGGACCGATAGAGTATGCTGAGACTTTCTAACATACCCAACGGTTCTGCAACCCCAACCGGGCGGAACGCACAACGCTTATTTGGAAACAAGGGGGTAGAAGCGAGATTTTGAGACGAGTTTTTCTAGTCTTTTATTGAAACATTTGAAAATGACTGTTCCCTAACCGCACCGAGAACTCTTCCTAACTAGCTCCATTGAGCACGCATGGCCAGCTTACCCCTTGTTGGACTCCTCCCTTTGATGTCACTCCCGGCTGTTATGGTCGCGTGGCGCGCGGTTTTATTTCGATTTCCACCTTTTTTCTACTTAGGTCCCGTTTCCGTAGATATGTACCCGGTCTCTGTGGTCTTCCCGGTTTCGCGCCCGCACACTTCTGTCTCGCTTGCTATTCCCCAGGCAACTAACTCTGACCTCATTCTTGGAAAGGCGCTTGGCCTCTTGCTGCTCAAGCACTGCCCGATCGCTCGCTCTTTCCCCAGACGCTTGTGTTGATCGTGTGCGTGTGGCTGTGTGTTCTCTTGGCGCGCGTTCTTGTCAGTATTGTCGTGAGTTCGATAATAAAATACTAAAAAATTCCGGGGCGAATGGCATCATATTAAAAATATGACGAATTTGTAATTTTTTTTCTTATGGGATTTTCTACAGGAAATATGTGCCATTTTTCCAAAATCAAAAATATGACGAAAAATGTGGAGATATGATGTCGTGGAAACAGGCTATTAGACAGTATGTAGGGTTATGAACGTATTACTATTATTATTATTTTTCCCTTATTTTATAAATATTAGCCGACATCGTCTTCTTGAACTGAACGCCAGTGTTTGCAGGTGCTCATAGAAATAATTTTTTTTGGCCGAAAAGTATGGGACTTTCACCCACTAAACCTAACCCCTACTCTCCGTTTCCCTCTCGAGGTACATAGTCGCAAGGTATTACTTCACGCGGGGGAGAATGGCATGAAGGCCTCATCTAGAGTCTCGCCTAGAGTTTGGATTCAAGTTGCGCTCTCTTTCAGCGCGACGCAAGGATTTTATGATCTCTGCACATATGTTGCTTACTGCAACCCAATTGTTTTGCGAGCTAAGTAGGATATCCATCAAGTCAGTGACTGTAAATGGCCTCCCAATGCCTAGGCTTAGCCTTTCCCGTTCAGCAGAAAATCAAGGACAGACAAGAAATACATGTTCTGCGTCTTCTATAGTCCGCGCACAGTGTGTGCAATACGGATCAGTCTCGTGCTTAAACCTATACAGATAGGATTTAAACCACCCATGTCCGGTCAAAAGTTGCGTCATGAAGAAGTCAGTTTGGCCGAGTTTTCTGCTCACCCATGGTTGTAATTCAGGGATGATGCGCCCTGTCCAGCGTCCGTTGGGAGCGTGCTGCCACCTCTCCTGCCATCCCGCCATGGTAGACTCCCTTCTAGCAATTTTGGGCTCATTGCTTTGGGTTTATGCAGCTAGTAGATAAAGTGGGGCCATTCCAGCTAACACGAAATGCGAAATGCGCTCAATACCCTGAGTGCACATGTATGGTAGAATATGCTCTGCATCCTTGTCCTTAGCTCTTGACCTTCATTGCGGGTGCCCAAACTTGCGCTGCAAACAGGATTATTGATCTCACAACACATTCGCGATGAGCCACCTGTTTCGTTGTCGGGGGCCTCCGATGTTAGCCATTATGCCAGCCAATGCAGTTGTTGCCTTTGCAGATTTCCCGGCATTGTACTCCAAGTGTTGTTGGAATCGTAGCCTATGGTCAATTTTCACATCAAGGTATATTATGGCCGGCTTGGTGGTCATTGCGCACCCTGCCACTTTTATGGTGGCAGATTCGACCATTTTTCTGCTGCTTATAAGCACTGCTTCCGTCTTGTGGGCTGCAAGAGAAAGGACGTTCCTTCGCCACTGTTACGATGGCGATGTCGTCTGAAAATCTCACAATTTGTGTGCCTTGCGGTGTCTCCAACCTCAGCACGGCGTCGTACATGACGTTCCAAAGCATTGGACCCAGCACCGATCCTTGTGGCACGCCACCTGTGATTTTGTGCTGTCATGGATGTGTCAAAAAGCAGCACTCGATCTCGGAAGTACCTGCATACCACATTAACGAGGTATTCCGAGATACCCAGATAGTGCAGTGCATATATGATCGCATGCCAATTAGCCGAGTTGAAGGCATTTCGGACGTCGAGCTTTGTTTTTAGGCAGTACTCCTTGCGACCACCTCTCCACCTAGTGCCTTCCATCGCTCTGCTGGCTATGTCCACTACCGCTTTGATGGCGTCAATCATGCTCCGCTTCCTTCTGAACCCAAACTGCCAGTCAGGGGTTCCCCGCCGATCATCCAGCTCATTTTCCAGCCTGTTTCATATTATTCGCTCGAAGAGTTCTCCTGTGACGTCCAGCATACAAAGTGTACAGACGCTGTTGGATCCTCCGCTTCCTTCTCTCCTTTGGGGAGCAGGACTAGCCTTTGCATCTCCCATCTCCTCGGAAACACCCGCTGTGTTATACAGACATTGCACAAGTCCGCAAAGATTGACGGGTTTGTATCTGCTAACAGATTACCACCCGTGAGGGGACCCCATCCGGTCTCGGTGCCTAGTCCGCGTGTATACGCGCCGGGCTGGCGCTCTGGGTACAATTGCTGTAAGCTGGGTTGGTGGCTGCTCCGGGAACAGCGTGGCAACTATTGACTTAAGCTGGTCAGGGTCCACTGGCACTGGCCGTCTGCGTAGTTTCCCCATGACTAAATTGTACGCTGTGCCAAACGTGTAATAAGCCAGATTAACAATCAAATAAAAGATTTTTTTATTTTACTTGTAGCAATGATGCGTGCTTTATTTCCTGGTTGCAGCTAAAGTTTTGCATTTCATTTTTGTTATCGATGTTTTTCTTTTTACTCCTGTACCCATAAAATGGGTAAAAAGGGGGTATTACATCTGTGCAAATGTATGTAACAGACAGAAGGAGACATCTCCGACCCTATAAAGTATATATATTCATGATCAGTATCAAAAGAGATTTCGATTTGGCCATGTCCGTCTGTCTGTCCGTCTGTCCGTCTGTCCGTATGAACGCGTCGATCTCAGCAACTACAAGAGCTAGAGACACCAAATTTGAAATGTAGGTTCCTGTATACCATACGCAGATCAAGTTTGTTTCATATTTCAGATATCTCCCCCCGTTCCCCCGCAAATCGATTAAAACCGTTTTACAGTAACAATTTTCAAGATATAGCTTTAAGATTTGGCATGTACAATACTTTAGTCTCTCTTAATCTACTGTCCAAATTTCAAGTCGATCGGATAATAAACACGGAAGTTATTCACGAAAGAAGATTCAGTAATGCAGCGAGAGGGGGAAGAAGAAGCACAGCCACTTTTGCCGCGTGTGTGCGTGCGTCTTTGTGTATGTGTGTGTGTATGGGTAAGTGGACTTAGATGTGATTGGATGTCTTAGACCTGGGTACAGGGAGTTTCGTAGTCGGGTATACTCGACTATAGCATTCTTACTTGTTTTCATTATAATATATCGATATGTACAATGTGGATTTCATGTATATTAGACTATGCGACTACACGCATTTCTTTTTAAATAAACAATTAAGTTCATAGTTCTATCCATATCTATTAGGAGATCTAATTAACCTACCAGATACAGATGCTCTCTTATTATTTTGATTAAAGTACAACTCTACTAAAATTGCTTGAAGTTCATATTCATCAGATAGATTAGGGTCAATTATATTTACAATGGCATTATTAGTTTCATTTTCAATAGTATTTTCGGTTTGATTTAAATTTATATTCTCAGTTTGACTTACATTATCATTTTCGGTTAGACTTACATTGTCATTTTCGGTTAGACTTACATTATCATTTACGGTTTCAGATAGAGTTTTAAATTCGGTCTCTTCATCATTACTATTTGTTGGAATATATTCAAAAAGATAATCTCTGCTGTCACTATTATTACTTACAGTCGTTGTCATTAGTCTTTTATTTCTCCTAAGGTAGTTTTTAAGATAATCCTTTATAATATAATTTATTTATTTATAATAAGACCTTTCGTTTACTCATTTTGTCAACAACCCCATGTGCCCATTCATTGGCTTTTTTCCTAAACGGGACATTGTCCCCTATGTTAAATGGACGTAAAGTCTTGGAGTGCATGTTATAATACTGTTTTTGTGTCGACTCTTTATCAATGATTTTTTGCGTTACCGTCTGTTCGTCAATTAGATTGCGATACAGTTCGGATTTTTTAAATGGCATTTTTGTTTTGTACATCCTACCAAATAACAACTCACATTGGGCAAGATTCAAACTTGCTACCGGGGTAACATTGTACTCAAGAATATTATACTGATATTCTTTTGCTTCAGAACAACGTTTTAGAATGTTTTTTGCAATCGCCACTCCCTTTTCAGCCAATCCATTACTCTGAGGGTATCTTGGACTATTAAACTGCAAAGCCATGTTACACTTATTAGTGACATTTTTAAACATATAGGAATTTGATGGGTTGTTATCACACTTTAATTTTGGTGGGTAACCACAACCGTTAAAAGTTTTCCTTAGTTCATCGATGACATATTCCACTGACTTTCCTTTAAGCTGGCTTACGATCAAAAAGTTAGAATATGCGTCAAAGATAGAGATACAATATTTTCCCCCATATTCAAATATGTCCATTCCTGCCATGTGAAAATGGTATTCTGGAATCTCATCATCTATCAACGGCTCTTTTTGGTTGTTTCTCCAAATCTTTCGCTTATTTCACAAGCAGTATCTGTGAATTCATATTTGGCCAGTAATAGAGTTTACGCGCGCGTGCAAGTGTTTTTTCGATATCTAAGTGGGGCTCAAGAACCTGTTTTAGGATCTGTGACTGCAACTTAAATGGGATAATTTGTCTGCATGAACGAAAAAGAAGAAAAAATAGCCATCCCTTTTCGACAAAGCCACACACTCTCCCATAATTTTCATAATTTTTTAAGACCCTTAGATAACAGTCGTAGTTTTCTTCTGAGAGGCAGGCTGCACGAGTTACTATATGGAGTAATTTTGGACGTTGATGTACTAAAACCAGCAGTACATTCAAGCGGAACCAGGCAAAATGCAACCCACATCCCGCCCAACCGACCGAGGGGCGTGCCGCATAACGTGCGGTAGCGAAGATCGCGGACAGATAAATAAGTACAACATAAATACTAGTTCTATATAAATGTGAATATTTGATAATAAAACAATTAGCAATAGGCTACATAGATAACATAATAGTGAATTTCTAAGTAAGGAAATAGAAGTAGCATTACATATTAGATGATAAAGATTGTTATAATTTGAACAATATATACGAAAAGGATTATGGATAGCATAATTAGAACTACAGGCTTGAAGAGAAAGAGTGGAACGTTTCTAGAACTACTAATTGGAACTGCAAACCTAATTTGGCTAATTAATTCGGAAGAATCAATTTCACCATTTATTAGTTTGTGTAAAAAAATTACAATAAGCATGGTTCTACGATCAGAAAGAGAAGAAAAATTTATAAGTAAAAGTCTACTACGATAAGAAGGCAAGCGAATGTTAGGATTCCAATTAAGACCCCGGAGTGCAAAGAGCAGAAATTGTTTTTGTACCGATTCTATTCTATCCTGATGAACCTTGTACTGGGGACACCAAATACAAGACCCATATTCAAGAATAGGTCGAACAAGAGAGGTTGAAATAAACCTTTTGCGTTCTAAGAATTCAATAGTTAGAAATCCAAAGAATTAAGTTATTTGGAAATCCCAGAAGATGAAGTTTGTGAAGTAAGAAAGAATGATTAACAGAGTCAAAAGCCTTACTGAAATCAGTGTAAATAACATCTGTTTGTCTGTTTTAGCTTGAAATCCCTTTATGACAAGAGATGTGAATTCCAATAGGTTAGTGGTAGTAGATCTATATTTCACGAACCCGTGAAATTATAGATCTACACAAATGTTGAAGTTGAGAAGTTATTAATTTCTCAAAAATCCTAGAAATTACAGACAATTTAGAAATAACTCTATAGTTCTCGACATTAGACTTGTTTCCTTTTTTATGGAGAGGAATAATAAATGATTCTTTCCAAATGTTGGGGAAAGAGCACAATTTCACGGACAGTTTAAAAAGAATAAGTAATGGCTCTAAAATACCTTCAGTTCCTAAGCACTCAGCTTGGTACTCCATCAGGTCCTGGTGAAAATACGGGCTTAATGGCCTTTAAGTCACGTAGAAGCGAACTTTCAGTGATTAAAGGCACAAAAATACAATTGGAGTTATTTACATGATAAGGATAGGGCGAAACCGATTAATAAGGTTGTGAACTATAAGTCGTTTGAAAAAATTCGGCAAACAGATCGGCAATAGCCTGATCGGAGGCAGCTGTCGTTTTTTCAAAAAATACGGTTGATGGAAGTGTTGATGACCTACGCTTCGCATTATCGAAGTTTTAAAACCTTTTAGGATCCTGCTGAAACTGTAACCTACAGCTTCTGAGGTAGTTATTATAGCATTGTGTATTAAGTATAGAGAAGTTAGATCGGGCAATCAAATAGCGAGAGAAATCCAAGAAAGAGCCAGATTCCTTGAACTTCTTGTACAGTCTCGACTTTCTATTTTTCAAGTTAATTAAATCCCTTGTGAACCACAGAGGTTTGTTAGACATAGATGACTTAAGCAACGGGACACAAATATTAAATAATGAATTTAAAGTAGAGTAAAAAATTTTAATTGCACTATTCATGTCTCTACACATGCAAAGCTGGGACCAGTCAGTCTGAGATAGGAGCTGAGCGAGTTTAGAAAAATCGGTTTTCCGAAGTTGACGAACTCGCTCTGCAGGTTTGGTATCTGGGCTTAGCACCCTAGCTGGTAAGTCAATCAACACTTCCAAAGTTGGGTGATAAGGATCTTCAGGATTGGATATAGGGTCAGTTCGGGAGACAGATAAGGAGGAGGAGTCCAAGACAAAAATAAGATCACTCATTTTATGTAAAGTATTTGGGATACCATTGATTTGGCACAATGACATCCCAAGTAAACTGTCAATGAAATCGTGCTGAGCTGCGGAGGACAACACATTGGAGTCAGAATTTGATATCCATGTAGTACCGGCAATATTGAAGTCACTGAGCACTACAAGAAAATCACGATCAGAAAGCATAGAGGAGACAGATTCTATAGCAGAGGCATGCAAAGAATATACAGATAAATGGGGAATATCAGAACAAGTAATAAAAAAGCAAACACCAGAAATAATAAATTTTACAGCAACAAATTCAATATCTATAGAACTATCGGTTATTACTATCTCCGAAGATAAATTTGCGTCAATAGCAATAAGAACACCACCACCACGACGGGTAGCGCGATCTATTCTATATATGGCGATTTTGTTAGACAGAATTAGCTAATTCCGGTATTTCAACATTTTTGGGTAATTGAGCTTGCGATAGGCAGTCTGCTACCAGCATATCCCTACCTGGTGTATATTTCACAGACATTTTAGGAAATTTCAGCAGATGTAGAAGCATTTTTTGTAATCGCATAGTAACTGAGTCAATATCTCGTTGTTGTAAAACTTCTACGGGCTTATGATCACTTTGTACTATAAATTCTCGAGCATAACATAGTAGTGGAACCTTTCACATGCAAACACAATCGCTAACAGCTTTTTTTCGACTTGGGCCCACTTATGCTCACTTTTTGTCAGTGGACGTGAAGCATAACTAACTGGATGTCCGTTCTGTAAAATTACACATCCAAGCCCATCTTTAGAAGCATCAGTTTGAATTATAACAAGCTTTGAACTATCATAAACTGTTAGAATGGGATTTGTCGATATGATTTTTAGCAAATCATCAAGCTTATATTGATGTTCCTTAGTCCACTCGAATATTGTCTCAATTCTAGTAAGATTTCTGAGTTTTGCAGTTCTCGACGACAGGTCTGGAATAAATTTTGCTAAATATTTAAAAAGACCAATAATGCGCAACACTCATTTTTTGTCGTCTGGAGTTCTAATGTTGCGAATTGCCTAATGATGCTTTCTCTGTGGTTTTATTTGCCCTTCTAATGGCCCATAAATTCGACTTGCTGTTTTCGATATTGAACTTTGTCAGGATTAAAACGTACCCCATTACATTTTGCGCGCTCAACTACTTTCAATAATTGATTCCACTATTGATTCCAAATGGAACACGATTGAATTTGTATCGCCTGAATGGGGTCATAAAGGTCGTCAAATCAGAACTTGCTTCTTCCAGTTCCATTTGCCAAAACCCATGAGATAAATCTAAAATTGTGAAAACTTTTTTATGCGATAGTTGTACCATGAAATCATCTTTGGTCAGAATTAGATAATGCTTTCGTTTAATTGCATTATTTAACGGCTTAGGATCTAAACAAAGTGTCAGTTTTCCGTTTGGTTTTTCTACGATTTGCAAATTATTTACCCAACTGGTAGGATATGTCACCGGCGAAATAATTTTATCCTTACCATAAAATTTAATTCTTGCTCCAATACACTGCGAAAGCTTTGAGGAAATCTCTTTTTATAGTGCAACACGGGCTTCGCGACGCGACGCCTCAAGATAATTGATTGCTTATTTGGCAGCTTGCCAAGTCCTTCAAATAAATTCTTGAATTTTTCCACAAATTGTTCTTTGGTACATACTGGTTACATATTGAATCAATATTTAAATGTTAAATGAGATTTCATTCAACAGAAGATTTAAGACCTATTATAGGTTCACATTTTGTATCTACGACTAAAAATTCAATACACTTGCACGTCTCTGACTTCAAATCCAAGCAACTTGCGTTAACTATTCCATAGTTATTAACTTTAACATTATTATAATCTAGAATCAGAAAGTTTCCTTTATTGACCTCAAGCGTAAGATTTGTAACTATATCAATTGGAATGCAATTTACATCCGCAATAGTATCCACTTTTAATGTAACGACATGTCCATTTATATGAAAGGTTTTCGTCCATTTAACGCACTCACTTATTCTAAAATTTGATTCATTAGTATAATGTGATTTTTACCTTGCTCTGTGTTACTCTTACCTGACTCTAACCAATTAATCGATGCTCTGGTTGTTCATTTACGTTCCACCTCCAATTGTCTATTGGTATTGTTGCTGTTGTCCACACGCTTCTTCTGCTGCTTACAATATTTAGCAAAATGTCGCGATCTTCCTCAGGAGTAGCATGTTGTCTCCTTGGCACGGCACTCTGATAAATGGTTATGGTTGAATACTGCTCCACAATTATAGCATCGGCGAATAACTGCGTTGATTACGGTGTTTTTCTGCCATACCTTTGGATACGCAGCGTTTTTTTGTGTAGAAGCTCGTTGTTTATAGCTGTCGCTTAAAAAGCTTCACACTCGTTGATGATATCCTCCAGCTGCTTGTTTTTTGATTCAAGCAGTCTTTATTGTAATTCTTTGTAATTTATGCCAATGATGAGGTGATCAAGCAACTTTCGCTTCTCGTAAGACTTGCCGCAGTCGCATTTGAAGTCACATAACTGCACTTGCTTGCGAAGTTGCGTCTCAAATTCCATAAGCGGCTGTCCCTCAGCTTGCATAATGTTGTTGAACTTATAAGATTCCATTGTGAAGTTTTTAAACGGAATACTATAAGTATCAAACGCTTTTAGCATGTCATTGAGCGAGCGGCTGATAACTGCTGCAGTAGACGTCGATTATGGTTCTGACGTCATGATAGTGCCTACCATGCCGCTTGCAGTTCCATCATTTGGAAATATTGTGTTGTTTATTTCTGTAGCTTTCGATCCAGCCAACCATAAAAATGTAGCTTGGCTTTAGGCTCTGCGTCGAGGCTCTGCCCGAGGCCATCATGAACATAAGGAATGACCTTTTCCACTTTGGCCACTCATGTACCAATACTGAACAGTAAATTTCAGATAATACACGCTTCATTGTGTTTATTGTGACTCAAAGATTTATATTTTAACTATTGACACCATGTAATAAGCCAGATTAACAATTAAATAAAAGATTTATTTATTTTACTTTTAGCAATGATGCGTGCTTTATTTCCCGGTTGCAGCTAAAGTGTTGTATCTAATTTTAGTCATCGATGTTCTTCTTTTTTTTCATTCTAATAAATCGATATGTACAATGTGGATATCTTGTATATTCGACTATTCGATATAATTATAATTTGATGTTATCAATATCATTACAAAACGACTGAACGTCCGCTTCCTCGCAAAGGTTTTTGCTCCTTTTTATCGACTTCGCCAGAACGCATGTTTTTGCTCGGAACTCTTCGAGAATTTGGAGAAAGCATGGTCTAGCATGGTTGTGCTTAAGCCGACGTCTCGCTCGTATGCACTCCCTTCCTTCGGGCATCCGCTATGTCAGCATTCCACCAATGGACTGGCCTTCGCCATGTGCTTCCTTTTTTTTCATAGCATTGCTGCATGGCACGCACTGCCTATTGCATTGGCCACGTTTTTGGCGTACTCATCCGCGACTCATATCTCATATCTCATATCTCATATCTGCGTGCTGTCCATCATCAGGGGGAACACCTGCTTGTCCAGCGTTCCTTGGGCCAGCCTGTATTAGTTGCCAGTCTTATGCGTTGCGGTTGTGTGCCGATTTTGCATAGGATTGCATGGTAGTCGCTGTGCGTGTGTACGGTGGATACACACCATTTTGCGCTTATTGCCAGCATCGGACTTGCAATAGCGATGTCTATGACCTGCTTTGCTGAAATTTTGTTCGTTGCCTGTATTAAGGAGTGACACATTCCGCAATGCTAGGACATCCAGTAGAATTCTTCCTTTTGGAGCGGTTCTGCTGCTCACCCATTCAATTGCCCAGACGATCAAAACAGGTGATCGACCGCGCGCGTTGGATGGCCACAACTGCAGATTGCTGCGCTCTGCTTTGGCTCTGGACCCAGCTGCTGTCTGGATTAGTGCGATATGGCTCGCTTTGTATCGCCACATCTTTATCGTGCTCAGGCACTGTCTGTGTGAGCAGATCCTTCTTGGCTCAACCTTTTTCCGCACTCTGCAAACTGCCCATCCGATTCGCACTTTTCCTGTTGCCAAAAGAGTGCTCGCTAGATCATTGGGGATGATCATCGTGGCTATCTGGGTACCACTATATCCCTTGCGCAGCCTCGGCGCCGACTTCGCCGGTAGGTAACCTTGTATGCTTGGAAATACAGCCTGCAGTACCTTGCCAGCTGTTGTCCACTCGGGAATGTCCCTTATTTCCAAGAGCACCATCGCCGTGATCGTCTTCACGTCTGCCTTGCCCCCAAGTACCTCTTGCACTGCCTGCTGCAGCTTGGATGTGGCTTCGCCTGGTGCTTTGCCCATTTGGAGAAGTAATTCGCCTGCTGTGGTTCTCCGAACACCGCACACGCCGTCCTTGTACTGCTGCAGGACGCTTTTGGTCTGGTCGGACGCTAGGACATTGGCATAGTCAGCCGAGTCCTTGCACGTGACCATGATGGCATCTGGTTGGCCTCTCCGCCGCATAGCTGGCTTGGCTTTTGGCTTGACCTTCTGCCAGCTTTGCCCAGCAGCCTGTGTCCTGACCGGTGGTGCGCCTCGCAGTTTTTGCGGTCTGGGAGTTTGCACGGTCCTCTCTGCACCAACTACTCCTCTCTCGGTGGTGACATTTTTTTAGATCTGTTTTCCTGCTCTGTTGGGTAGCCGCGCTTGCCTAAGGCTATCGCTATAAGTCATCTTGGGCGATGGCGTTTTTTGGGTGCTTTTTACCGCTGTTGGTCGGATGCTGGGATCGGCACCTTCCTGCTCCTCATTGCCACATTTACAGGGCTTGCACCCCGGGCATATTTCGGCGGTCTTCGGTGCCAGTTGGACGTGTTCACTAATGGCCCTCTGTATCTCCTTCATCCTTGCCAGTGAGTCCTTCATATTTTGATTGATATGTCGAACCACGGGCTTTTTTTCACTGATTAGGAAAATTATATCATCCAAAAGAGTGCCCAGCTCCGTCATCTGCGCTCTTGGAGATAAGCGATGCCCTTTGGGTTTTTTTGGTGGAGTGTTCCTCGTTGCGCTTGTAGGACTTGCGCGGTCCCTATTCCGCTTTGGCGTGTCACTCTCCCTCAGCATTTGGGTGACTAGATCGCCATGCGCCGTTGTTGGGGCAAGCTGTGGTATCGCTGGTGGGGACCTTCGTACTCTTGCGCTCTGTGCAAATGGGTCTGCTGTTGTGTTACTTGTAGCTGATATCTCTGCTCCGGTCAAGTGTGCTACCGTCGCAGTAATGTTGTAAATGGGTGTTGGGGCCTCCAGAATCTGTGCCCCTGTCGTGGTATGTTCCACGGGTGGAAGACGCTGAAGCACATGTTGTAGCTCTTCCTGGCGTTGAGTTTCACGTTCCACCTGTTGGCCCATTTAAAAAGGGTCCTTACTTACGCCTGTACGATGTTCGCGGCGACCTGCGGGGATTTGGCAGAGGCCATCATGCCTACGTCGTCAGCGTATGAGGCCAAGAAGAGGGATGATGCTGGAGCTCCAAGCGTAGCGTCATCGGGACCTGGTATGTCTGCTGCAAAAAGAAAAGGACCTAGGACGCTTCATTGTGGCACCCTTCGATTGGATACTGTGGGGACAGTCTCGTCCTGACTTTGACCCTGAAGGAACGGCCCTCCAAGTAGGACCGTATCATGGCAAAGTAGGGCAACGGCAATCTCTCCTTGACCTCTTGCAGACGGCCTGGGTGCCAAACACGATCGAATGCCTGCTGGATGTCGACGAAAACAGCATTGCAGTACTGTCGCCGGTCAAATGCTTGCAGTATGTGGTCCGTAACTCGATTAGTTGTTCTACTTTGTTATGGCCAGAGCGGAAGCCGAACTGATGGTCCGGGATTAGGCTTCGGGACTCAGCAATGATCGCCAGCCTTGCAATGACTAATCTTTCCCAAACAGGAGACTGATGGGCCTGTATGACTCAGGATCCTCCGTCGGTTTGCCAGGCTTGTGAATCATTGCGACAATTACTAGTTTCCAGGCTGTCGGAAAATGCTGCAACCTTACAATGGCATTGAAGATCGACAGCACGCTCAGGTAACTCCTTCAACGTGCGGTTACAAATCTTGTCTTGTCATTATTTAACGGCTTGGGATCTAAACAAAGTGTCAGTTTTCCGTTTGGTTTTTCTACGATTTGCAAATTATTTACCCAACTGGTAGGATATGTCACCGGCGAAATAATTTTATCCTTACCATAAAATTAAATTCTTGCTCCAATACACTGCGCAAGCTTTGGGGAAATCTCTTTTTATAGTGCAACACGGGCTTCGCGACGTCCCTCAAGATAATTGATTGCTTATTTGGCAGCTTGCCAAGTCCTTCAAATAAATGCTTGAATTTTTCCACAAATTGTTCTTTGGTACATACTGGTTACATATTGAATCAATATTTAAATGTTAAATGAGATTTCATTCAACAGAAGATATAATAGCCTGTTTCACACATTGTCACATTTCAAAAATGTGGATGATGGTGTTTCCACGGTCATATGTGCAATTTGTCATTTACCCGAAATAAATCAGCTGTTCGGCTTGTTTTGATGAAAATTTTCACAAAAAGTGAAAAATGTGGCAAATAATGGCAAAACTGTAAAAAGTTGAAGTTGCATATCAATAGGCATTTAGTTGCGATGTGTTCGTACGGTTTTGAACAATTGGAAGATGTCTGGGATGCGGAGATGGGAGAAATTTGCAATGAAATTGCGAGTGCGCACCTGTGAAGTGCACAAACTTCAATGCTCCTAAAAGGCGGTGTACCTTGTTAAAATGTTGCCAGTTCGAGGGTGCACCTCCGGATAAACCTTCCCTTTTAACCTCATCCTTACTAAATACAGGAACATTAAGATATAAGCATTTTACTATTTATTTTAAAAATTAATTTTGGCGCACAACTCGTCATTATTTACCTTTGCACCAGTTAATCGATAAACATCGTGAGTTCGATAATAAAATACTAAAAAATGCCGGGGCGAATGGCATCATATTAAAAATATGACGAATTTGTCATTTTTTTCTTATGGGATTTTCTACAGGAAATATGTGACATTTTTCCAAATTCAAAAATATGACGAAAAATGTGGAAATATGATGTCGTGGAAACAGGCTATAAGACCTATTATAGGTTCACATTTTGTATCTACGACTAAAAATTCAATACACTTGCACGTCTCTGACTTCAAATCCAAGCAACTTGCGTTAACTATTCCATAGTTATTAACTTTAACATTATTATAATCTAGAATCAGAAAGTTTCCTTTATTGACCTCAAGCGTAAGATTTGTAACTATATCAATTGGAATGCAATTTACATCCGCAATAGTATCCACTTTTAATGTAACGACATGTCCATTTATTTGAAAGGTTTTCGTCCATTTAACGCACTCACTTATTCTAAAATTTGATTCATTAGTATAATGTGATTTTTACCTTGCTCTGTGTTACTCTTACCTGACTCTAACCAATTAATCGATGCTCTGGTTGTTCATTTACGTTCCACCTCCACTTGTCTATTGGTATTGTTGCTGTTGTCCACACGCTTCTTCTGCTGCTTGCACTCTGATAAATGGTTATGGTTGAATACTGCTCCACAATTATAGCATCGGCGAATAACTGCGTTGATTACGGTGTTTTTCTGCCATACCTTTGGATACGCAGCGTTTTTTTGTGTAGAAGCTCGTTGTTTATAGCTGTCGCTTAAAAAGCTTCACACTCGTTGATGATATCCTCCAGCTGCTTGTTTTTTGATTCAAGCAGTCTTTATTGTAATTCTTTGTAATTTATGCCAATGATGAGGTGATCAAGCAACTTTCGCTTCTCGTAAGACTTGCCGCAGTCGCATTTGAAGTCACATAACTGCACTTGCTTGCGAAGTTGCGTCTCAAATTCCATAAGCGGCTGTCCCTCAGCTTGCATAATGTTGTTGAACTTATAAGATTCCATTGTGAAGTTTTTAAACGGAATACTATAAGTATCAAACGCTTTTAGCATGTCATTGAGCGAGCGGTAGACGTCGATTATGGTTCTGACGTCATGATAGTGCCTACCATGCCGCTTGCAGTTCCATCATTTGGAAATATTGTGTTGTTTATTTCTGTAGCTTTCGATCCAGCCAACCATAAAAATGTAGCTTGGCTTTAGGCTCTGCGTCTTTGCCCGAGGCCATCATGAACATAAGGAATGACCTTTTCCATTTTGGCCACTCATGTACCAATACTGAACAGTAAATTTCAGATAATACACGCTTCATTGTGTTTATTGTGACTCAAAGATTTATATTTTAACTATTGACACCATGTAATAAGCCAGATTAACAATTAAATAAAAGATTTATTTATTTTACTTTTAGCAATGATGCGTGCTTTATTTCCCGGTTGCAGCTAAAGTGTTGTATCTAATTTTAGTCATCGATGTTCTTCTTTTTTTTCATTCTAATAAATCGATATGTACAATGTGGATATCTTGTATATTCGACTATTCGATATAATTATAATTTGATGTTATCAATATCATTACAAAACGACTGAACGTCCGCTTCCTCGCAAAGGTTTTTGCTCCTTTTATCGCCTTCGCCAGAACGCATGTTTTTGCTCGGAACTCTTCGAGAATTTGGAGAAAGCATGGTCTAGCATGGTTGTGCTTAAGCCGACGTCTCGCACGTATGCACTCCCTCCTTCGGGCATCCGCTATGTCAGCATTCCACCAATGGACTGGCCTTCGCCATGTGCTTCCTTTTTTTTCATAGCATTGCTGCATGGCACGCACTGCCTATTGCATTGGCCACGTTTTTGGCGTACTCATCCGCGACTCATATCTCATATCTCATATCTCATATCTGCGTGCTGTCCATCATCAGGGGGAACACCTGCTTGTCCAGCGTTCCTTGGGCCAGCCTGTATTAGTTGCCAGTCTTATGCGTTGCGGTTGTGTGCCGATTTTGCATAGGATTGCATGGTAGTCGCTGTGCGTGTGTATGGTGGATACACACCATTTTGCGCTTATTGCCAGCATCGGACTTGCAAAAGCGATGTCTATGACCTGCTTTGCTGAAATTTTTTTCGTTGCCTGTATGAAGGAGTGACACATTCCGCAATGTTAGGACATCCAGTAGAATTCTTCCTTTTGGAGCGGTTCTGCTGCTCACCCATTCAATTGCCCAGGCATTGAAATCCCTTGCGATCAAAACAGGTGATCGACCGCGCGCGTTGGATGGCCACAACTGCAGATTGCTGCGCTCTGCTTTGGCTCTGGACCCAGCTGCTGTCTGGATTAGTGCGATATGGCTCGCTTTGTATCGCCACATCTTTATCGTGCTCAGGCACTGTCTGTGTGAGCAGATCCTTCTTGGCTCAACCTTTTTCCGCACTCTGCAAACTGCCCATCCGATTCGCACTTTTCCTGTTGCCAAAAGAGTGCTCGCTAGATCATTGGGGATGATCATCGTGGCTATCTGGGTACCACGATATCCCTTGCGCAGCCTCGGCGCCGACTTCGCCTGTAGGTATCCTTGTATGCTTGGAAATACAGCCTGCAGTACCTTGCCAGCTGTTGTCCACTCGGGAATGTCCCTTATTTCCAAGAGCACCATCGCCGTGATCGTCTTCACGTCTGCCTTGCCCCCAAGTACCTCTTGCACTGCCTGCTGCAGCTTGGATGTGGCTTCGCCTGGTGCTTTGCCCATTTGGAGAAGTAATTCGCCTGCTGTGGTTCTCCGAACACCGCACACGCCGTCCTTGTACTGCTGCAGGACGCTTTTGGTCTGGTCGGACGCTAGGACATTGGCATAGTCAGCCGAGTCTTTGCACGTGACCATGATGGCATCTGGTTGGCCTCTCCGCCGCATAGCTGGCTTGGCTTTTGGCTTGACCTTCTGCCAGCTTTGCCCAGCAGCCTGTGTCCTGACCGGTGGTGCGCCTCGCAGTTTTTGCGGTCTGGGAGTTTGCACGGTCCTCTCTGCACCAACTACTCCTCTCTCGGTGGTGACATTTTTTTAGATCTGCTTTCCTGCTCTGTTGGGTAGCCGCGCCTAAGGCTGTCGCTATAAGTCATCTTGGGCTATGGCGTTTTTTGGGTGCTTTTTTCCGCTGTTGGTCGGATGCTGGGATCGGCACCTTCCTGCTCCTCATTGCCACATCTACAGGGCTTGCACCCCGGGCATATTTCGGCGGTCTTCGGTGCCAGTTGGACGTGTTCACTAACGGCCCTCTGTATCTCCTTCATCCTTGCCAGTGAGTCCTTCATATTTTGATTGATATGTCGAACCACGGGCTTTTTTTCACTGATTAGGAAAATTATATCATCCAAAAGAGTGCCCAGCTCCGTCATCTGCGCTCTTGGAGATAAGCGATGCCCTTTGGGTTTTTTTGGTGGAGTGTTCCTCGTTGCGCTTGTAGGACTTGCGCGGTCCCTATTCCGCTTTGGCGTGTCACTCTCCCTCAGCATTTGGGTGACTAGATCGCCATGCGCCGTTGTTGGGGCAAGCTGCGGTATCGCTGGTGGGGACCTTCGTACTCTTGCGCTCTGTGCAAATGGGTCTGCTGTTGTGTTACTTGTAGCTGATATCTCTGCTCCGGTCAAGTGTGCTACCGTCGCAGTAATGTTGTAAATGGGTGTTGGGGCCTCCAGAATCTGTGCCCCTGTCGTGGTATGTTCCACGGGTGGAAGACGCTGAAGCACATGTTGTAGCTCTTCCTGGCGTTGAGTTTCACGTTCCACCTGTTGGCCCATTTAAAAAGGGTCCTTACTTACGCCTGTACGATGTTCGCGGCGACCTGCGGGGATTTGGCAGAGGCCATCATGCCTACGTCGTCAGCGTATGAGGCCAAGAAGAGGGATGATGCTGGAGCTCCAAGCGTAGCGTCATCGGGACCTGGTATGTCTGCTGCAAAAAGAAAAGGACCTAGGACGCTTCATTGTGGCACCCTTCGATTGGATACTGTGGGGACAGTCTCGTCCTGACTTTGACCCTGAAGGAACGGCCCTCCAAGTAGGACCGTATCATGGCAAAGTAGGGCAACGGCAATCTCTCCTTGACCTCTTGCAGAAGGCCTGGGTGCCAAACACGATCGAATGCCTGCTGGATGTCGACGAAAACAGCATTGCAGTACTGTCGCCGGTCAAATGCTTGCAGTATGTGGTCCGTAACTCGATGTAGTTGTTCTACTTTGTTATGGCCAGAGCGGAAGCCGAACTGATGGTCCGGGATTAGGCTTCGGGACTCAGCAATGATCGCCAGCCTTGCAATGACTAATCTTTCCCAAACAGGAGACTGATGGGCCTGTATGACTCAGGATCCTCCGTCGGTTTGCCAGGCTTGTTAATCATTGCGACAATTACTAGTTTCCAGGCTGTCGGAAAATGCTGCAACCTTACAATGGCATTGAAGATCGACAGCACGCTCAGGTAACTCCTTCAACGTGCGGTTACAAATCTTGTCTTGTCCCGGCGCTTTATCGGGCTTCAGGCGCTTGATGAAGGCTGCAACATCCTCGCAACTAAATGGTTCCTCCAGCAGGTCAAGCTGGAGAGGTGCTGACAGGGCGAGGCTAGTAGCATTTGCCTCTTCGTTTGATGCTAGCTCGAAGGGCAGGAATCGGCTTTCGAGGTGGACTGCAATGGCATCGGCTTGCTCTTGCTCAGAGCGGCACCAGTTTCCGAAAGCATTTTTAATGGGAGCAAGTCGAATGGGCTGCCGTCTGCTGTTCCTTGTGGCCTTCCATAGACAGAACTTGGCGTCCGAGCTAGTGTCCATGTTCTCCAGCAAGTTGTCGAACCTCTGCGTGCGTTGCGATCTTAGCTCATGCTTGAGTCGGTCTGCTGCGCGGTGCCAGTTTACCCTGTCCTCTGGATGTTGTGTCCGCATAAATATCCTTCGGAGTCTACGTTTTTCATGGAGCAGGTTGTGCAGCTCTCGGGACAGCACAAAATGTCCGGTCTGGCGGTTTGCAGGCTGTGATCTCGGTCTTTGGGCTTTGGCATAGGCTGTGAGTATCTTCTCGGAAAACAGCTGTAGTGCATCGTCAATATCCCGGCCAGATTGGAGCTCAATGTCCGGATACATTACATTGTTGAGGCGCATTTTGCACAGGTTAATGTTCGTGTTCCGATTTATAAGCCTTGCTGCATGAGGGTGACTTATGGCTTATGCCAGTGTGGCAATTAGCGGCAAGTGATCCCAGCTGAGAGCTGTATATTGAGCGATCTGCAACTTCATGTGAGGGATTCCCTTGTAAATGCCAAAATCGATGCATGTAGGGCGCTGCCGGGCATTGTAATAATACCTAATTGGATACCTAATTGGGCTGCCTGTTGCAAGTATTTGTGCTGATGTCGCTTGTAAAAAGTCTATTAGTTCCTTGCCTCTTCTGTCGGCTTTGGTAGAGCCCCAAACTTGGTGGTGTGCGTTCCAGTCCTCGACAACTAGGTATTTGGGACTTAGGCATCGGTCAACGCAGTGCATTTCTGCATTAGACCAGGGTATGTTGGGTGGGCAGTATATGGCACCAATCTCTACTTTTCCAGCGTGATTGGGAAGTGCTGTATGTCGTTCCGTATGAATATTGCAGCACCACCGCGACCGCGGTTTGGAGGAGGATGATTTACAGAATAGCAGGAAAAACCGTAGATTTTAATTGAGTTTGAGCCACTCAATTGTGTCTCGCTGAGAAGGATGATGTCTATCGCGTGTAGCTGCACGAACAACTCTATTTCGCGCAGTTTGTTGGATGCGCCTCTAGCGTTTCAACACATGATTTTGAGCTGTGGGCAACTCATTTCTGGGTACGCGCGGCGAGTAAGTCCAGCATTTTGGACTGCATGCGTACCATTTCTTCTTGCATTCTTGCAAGTCGGCTTACTGTGTCGTTAAGTGATTTGATGCAGGCGATTAAAGCGCTCATCTCTGTCGCTTGCGGTGCGTTGCGTGGTTCAGGGCGCTGCTGCTGTAGTGATGTCGCTTCTTGCCCGTGGACAGTTTATGGATGTGAAATTTTTTGAAATTGTGGTCAATCTATTTGGTTGGTACAGGTCTCCAAAGTGGACAAATATTTCCACTTTTTTGTCAATATGGTTTTTTGGGAAACATTTTTCACCGTTGCGAAGGTATTATAACCAAACGGCTCACTCGATTCTTAATGTCTTTATTTTAAATGAAAGATGGGACGATTCTAAAGAGAATGGTATATTAATATTACAATTTTGGAACATTATTGTGTTTTTAATAAGAACTTAACTGGACCACTATTTTCACCATAGTTTTACAATTTCATGTAAACTTTTAACATAAAGTCCCACCGAGTTCCGCAGGTTGACTATAGAAGGAAGTTTCTGTGAACATTCCTGAAGCTATTTCAAAAATAAAGTCTGCCCCGAGCTGCCACTCCGGTTTTTACTCCCTGTACCCATAAAATGGGTAAAAGGGGGTATTGGATTTGTGCAAAAGTATGTAACAGGCAGAAGGAGACATCTCCGACCCTATAAAGTATATATATTCTTGATCAGTGTCAAAAGAGATTTCGATTTGGCCATGTCCGTCTGTCTGTCCGTCTGTCCGGATGAACGCGTCGATCTCAGCAACTACAAGAGCTAGAGACACCAAATTTGAAATGTAGGTTCCTGTATACCATACGCAGATCAAGTTTCAGATATCTCCCCCGTTCCCCCGCAAATCGATAAAAACCGTTTTACAGTACATTTTTCAAGATACAGCTTTAAGATTTGGCATGTACAATACTTTAGTCTCTCTTAATCTACTGTCCAAATTTCAAGTCGATCGGATAATAAACACGGAAGTTATTCACGAAAGAATATTCAGAAATGCAGCAAGAGGGGGGAAGGGGAAGCACAGCCACCAATTAAAATGCCTCGCTTGCGCTGTCGCTTTTGCCGCCTGTGTGCGTGCGTCTTTGTGTATGTGTGTGTGTATGTGTAAGTGGACGTAGATGTGATTGAATGTTTTAGACCTGGGTACATGGAGTTTCGTAGTCGGGTATACTCGACTATAGCATTCTTACTTGTTATCAATGAAACAATGATCGCACCTGACATCAAAAATACGCAAAAATGAGACGCGCCGTGCACAATTTTGCGCTAACTGTACCGCTGGAGTGCGGAGTGCGCTGCATGGTCGTGGGCGGCAAAGGCCTTTTCGTTGATATATGCAGGTAAACGTGTTTGGGAAAACAAGGCCCTT
Organism: Hirtodrosophila confusa; assembly: GCA_035043065.1. Lineage (NCBI taxonomy): Eukaryota > Metazoa > Arthropoda > Insecta > Diptera > Drosophilidae > Hirtodrosophila > Hirtodrosophila confusa. The sequence continues at coordinate 229,273 of JAWNNI010000130.1, read as the reverse complement.
TTTTTGAATATACTTATCTACCCAAATATAAGAATTGAATATCATACCTAAATATTTACCTAAATATACACATGAAACTCACTCCAAGTAGGTAGTTTGTTATTGTGCAAAATATACACCCCGTTTTCAACTTTCAAGTCAGAACCCTTTCTATTACCCATTTTTCGGAGCTAACAAACCCTGTTACCTAAGCTCATGTGCCTGCATTTGTTTCATCCGTTTAGTTACCTAATTAGATTACTTGTAATAGGATTTTGGGGTATATATTTGGCCATTTAATTACATTGCACCAAAATCTAATTTTGGATATCGTGATGACAGCAACAGCAGTGATAATTTCAAGTGAATAGTATTTATCAATATAATTCAATAGCTTAGTGCAAAATGGCTATCACAAATCGGGAAGTGTTTAATATCTTCAGAAACGCAACGGACAAACATGATTCATAGCTGCTACTATGAATGCTTTGCAAAAGAAAATATCCAGGATCAAGTCCGCATAAAAGGCAAGATGAATGCAAAGTAGAATGAATCAAGCCGCACGAAAGCAAGATTCGACCTTAGGAATGCAGATTAGCTAAATGAGGTGTTTGAGGAATGTCAGGCTATTAAGGATGCGCCTTCCACGTCCGGCGAAAAACCTCGAGGTAGACCATCGAAGCCTATGGACGAGTGTTCGCCGTATACAAGAAAAAGGAAACTGCAGAATTTCACGGGAACAATCGCTACTGGGGACCTTTCCGAGGCATTGACGATGAAGTACAGAAAGGAGCAGGAAAGGGTGAAATCGGATATCACCAAAGCAGTGAAGCTTGCGAGTCCACCACGACTGAGGAGGATAAAGGAAAGCATTCCAACCCCACCTAACACAGAAATCACAAAATTTTCGGCTGAGGAGGCATTGGCTTTAGTAATGGACTTGGCTTAGGTATATTTGTGTGTTGCGTTATATCAGTCCATCTTTCCATTATGTTTTGTATAGCTAGTTTTATTGGTATATTTTAAATAATGAGACCACATCAAAAGACACGAGAATCTCATCTTCTTCTGTTTTGGTGTTTTCTAATTGGTTTTTAAGTTGTATTGCACTTTGGATGTTATATCTTTCGGATGTTATATTTTTGAATACTTCCCCTATATGTTTTGCTAGTTTGTAGCATGGCACGTTTGTGGAGGCTGATATTGGTCTAAGTGGGGTATCATCCTTATGAATCTTTGGTAGTCCGTATATCCTTGGTGCGTGTCCTCCTGAACAGTATAGTTTTGATTTTAGTCGCCAGTCAATATGATTTTCTTTTTGTAGGTCGTTTATAATTGTATTGTTCTTCTTTATTAGTTGTTGTGTAGGATCTCTTCTCATTGTTCTGTAAGTTGTTTTGTCATTTAATAGTTTCATCATTTTGTCGTGGTAGTCTTTTTTATACATAACTTCTGTCTTATTGTTATTTACATATGGTATACTAATATATTGTCTTTCTTCAATTTCTCTGTTTTTGGTTTTGTCACTGTTTTTATTTTGGCTTGTTGCGTCGGTTATTAAATTGTCAATAAGTTTTTCGGGAAAGCTATTTTTCAAAATTAGTGTTTTTAATTTTATATATATGCCTGGTCTGTGCCCTTCGTCACTTATCGCGTACGCTTTTTGTATAATGTTCTTTGCAGTGTTCACTTTTTGGCTTATTGGTTGGTTGGAGTTGAAATTTATAATTCGTCCGGATGCAATTTCTTTTGTATACCATTGGAATATTATCTTTCCTTGTTTCTTTTCCAGTTCTGTGTCCAAATAAGCAATTTTCTTGTTTTTCTCTCTTGCAATTGTAAATTGTATCCGTTTATGTTGATTATTTAATGTGTCCAAAATATTTTGTGCTTCCGTTTCTTTAATAATGCAAAATAAGTCATCAACATATTTGGATATATGTTTTATGTGGAGGTTCTTCTTTTGAGTTCGTCTGTGGCATTGTCAAGAATTTGTCGACCCATTCACATTTGGAAATGAGTCTTTGGAATCTACCGTTTCGGAGTTAAACGAGGAAATTGCGGACATCAGGGAATACAAAATACAAATCATGGATGGGAGAACGATTACAGTGAGCTATCAATTCTTTCTCACCATGATTGATAGGAAAGTGTTAAATGCAATCACCAACACTTATTCAACTATGTCCTGCGCAGTCTGCAAAAAGAAGCAGAAAGACTTCGACAATTTAAATGATTCTTTGGAGGATGAGCACAATTTGGAGTATGGAATTTCACCACTGCATGCGAGAATAAGATGTCTGGAATTTATTCTAAGATTGGCATACACACTTCCACGATGCGGAGTACAATTCGACGAGAGCATGACGGAAAAGGATAAACGACAAGTTCGGAAGCAAATTATACAGGATTTGCTTTAGACCGAGACTGGCCTTAGAGTTGGCATTCCAAAATATGGATACGGAAACACAAATGACGGGAACACATTTCGAACATTTTTTTTTTTAAAACTTTGAAGTTTCGCTTTGGATTACTGGTGTTGATGTTGAAATCATCAAAAAGCTGAATGTAATATTGAACATCTTAAATTGCAAGGAAAGGATTAATGGTGCAAGAGTTAACCAATATGCAATGGAAACTGCCGCAATATTGAAGGAAAAGTGTCCCCATAAACTTTTGACCCCCACTGTTCATAAGATTTTGGCTCACGGAAAAGATCTTATTGAATACAAATGCCTGCCAATCGGAGAATTGTCAGAAGAAGCCCAGGAAGCAAAAAACAAGGACTACAAGAGATATAGGTATACGAATACCTGCAATGTGTCACGGGAGAGACAAAATGAAGACCTGTTCAATACATACCGAATACATCTGAAAATACTTATGATGTTTCCAATGCATTTCTATGGGGTAAATTACTATGAAAAGAAACTTAAACTTTCACCAAATCTCCTGAAGAATTCTTCCGTCCGATTTTAAAGATATTACACTCATTTCAAAGCTGTTAAACGTTTTAAACATTTTGAAAATATCTTGTTTCGTTCAGAAAATATGATTTTTGCAAAGTAAAATGACAAAATGCGCCACTGTGCGGTGAGGACAATGGATAGAATATTGGGCGTATGCGCTTGTGCTTCCGTCAGCGGCGGCTGGCTGGGAAAACGGTTCCTCACACTCTACATTTAAATGGTGTATCAGAACGGATGATTAGAACAATCACAGTAAAGGCTCGCTCTATGATTAACAGTGCTAAACTTAGTAAATATTTTTGCGGTGAAGCTGTTTTAACGGCAACATATTTCATTAACAAATCCCCAAGTAGAGCGTTGCATAATATAAAGAAAGCACCATTTGATTATGGCATAATAAAAAATCTGTGTTCGGGCAGAACCCTGATAGTTAATTTCATACATTTATGTGTTTACATTTACATTATATTTATCATTGATCAAGCTTGTATCATTTGCATTTTATGCTCATATTACTATTTAGTTCATCTGCATGTACAAATCATGTTAATTTGCTCTCTTTTATAAATGCGCTCTCAGAAACCACACTGAAGTGGAATCCTTTTGTACATTAATTCTAAGCAACGAAAACTGAAAATCGATTGGAAATAAAGCTGCAACCAAAATAGTTGAGTTGTCGAGAAATCCAAATCAATTATTAGCACTTTGTTTCCGACACAACATTTTGGCGACCGTGACAGAACGGCACTGTCTGGCAAAAGACATACGAACTTGTTACAACGAGAGATATTAATGCCAATTCGCGTTCATAATACTAGCGCGGGTGTTAGTCAATAATTACCCAAACATACTAGCGCGGTTGCTAGTCATCAATTACCCAACTATACTAGCACGGGTGCTAGTATCAATACCCAAAGTTTCGCTGCTGCACTCTAATCCGGAGTTCGGAACAACCAGAGCATCACTTTACGGGCTTATTGCCAAAAGGTAAGGTAAGTAAACATTGATACAAAACCGGCGTGGGACTGCAGGACAATGCCTTATTGTCACCAGCCGCATCTTTTGGAAGTTAAAATCTGCTTCGGCGCCGCATACCGCAAGCAGAATTGTTGAACACAATCGTCGTGGGATTCAAGTAATCGCCATCTATCGCCGCCACTTGCATCATCGTTGGACACAGTCAAGGTCAACGCAAGGGTTACTGTCACTGCTTTTCTAAGCCACGTGAATCGTTGAAACGGTTAACACACACACGCAAGAATTCGCCCGACTCTGCACTCAAATTAGTTCCAAATACTTCATCATGCACTCAACTTCGTATTTTGGCTGCTGCGCTGTGGGGTTTATTGTATCCCAATCAATTCATAGGTTTAAGCATTCTACATTCGCATTTGTTACGATCCACTCAATTAGATAATTGAGTTACTTTCAATTATGGACAGACAAAGACGGATTGAAATTATTAGCAGTGCATAAGTAACGCACGATATTAGGAAGACATTTGGAAACTCTTAAAGATAAAAATAAGAAAGATGTGGGTGAAGTCAGAGTGCAAGTTTTAGAGTATAGATTGCAGTTGCTGAAATCTCTCTTTAAGCAAATTAGCCAGATCCAAATGCAAATCGAAAATATTAAGTTGGAAGATCAAGAGCGCGTGGAGCTTGAAGAGATTTATAATGACGCCAAGGTATCACTATTAAGACGAATAGGAGACACGAAACGAGAAAAGTTTAATGAGTCAAGCTTTTCAAATGCATCAATGCTAGCAAGTTCACAACTAAATGGTCTGATTTTACACACGTTACCAACGTTTGACGGCAAATATGGGGAATGCACTATTTTTATACTCTGTTCCCGAAGCGAAGAAGAGTACATTGGGTTTGAGAAATGTCCGCCTGTCCGTATGAACGCAATTTTTATCGACACCTTGAAGCTAGCGCAATCAAACTTGGTACACATGTTGGTGTATACCCTTAATTAATGAAGTGTCGAGATCAGCTACAATTAAATCAAGAATATCTGCACATAAATGGTCATCTGAATTTGCTGCAACTAATCTTGTAACGGGCTTGTAGCAGCTAACAAGAAGTGCTACATTTGAAAACAAGTAAGAATGCTATAGTCGAGTATACCCGACTACGAAACTCCATGTACCCAGGTCAAAAATTTCCGATCGCATCTTCGTTAACTTACACATACATACACAGATACGCACACGCACGAGCCACAGCGCAAGCCAGGCATTTTAAGTTGTGACTGTGCTTCTTCTTCCCTTGCTGCAGCACTGAATCTTCTTTCGTGAATAACTTAGGTGTTTATTATCCGATCGACTTGAAATTTGGACAGTAGATTAAGAGGGACTAAAGTATTGGACATGCCAAACCTTAAAGCTATATCTTGAAAATTGTAACTGTAAAACGGTTTTTATCGAATAGCGGGGGAACGGGGGAGATATCTCAAATCTAAAATAAACTTGACCTGCTCCCGCTATACACGAACCTACATTCCAAATTTGGTGTCTCTAGCTCTTATAGTTGCTGAGATCCTTGCGTTCATACATACGGACAGACAGACGGACAGACGGACAGACGGACGGACGGACAGACGGACAGACGGACAGACAGACGGACATGGCCAAATCGAAATCTCTTTTGATACTGATCAAGAATATATATACTTTATAGGGTCGGAGATGTCTCCTTCTGCCTGTTACATACTTTTGCACAAATCCAATACCCCCTTTTACCCATTTTATGGGTACAGGGAGTAAAAATGATTACTAACTGTCCAAACTTCCCCTCCAATATGGCCACTTTCGCTTCTCAGCTACGAATAGGTTTCCTCTTAGAATCAGGCGTATCCTTCAATCTAACCAGATTGTTGATGAGATCAGAAGAGCGCGGTTGTGCTAAATAAAGAGAAAGTTTAAAGTGCTGCCTATATTTCGATATTTCGATTTGGCCATGTCCGTCTGTCTGTCCGTCTGTCCGTCCGTCCATTTGCCCGTCTGTACGTATGAATGCGTCGATCTCAGCAACTATAAGAAATTTTTGACCTGGGTACAGGGCGTTTTGTAGTCGGGTATACTCCACTGTAGCATTCTTACTTGGTTTTTGTAAAATTTATTTAAGCTAATCCGCTTCAACACCAACACTCCAGCATCGGCGAAAGCGCGTTCAGCGATGGATTGGATTGTACAAAGTGAGCGAATGCGTAAGTTGTTACATTATTATTAAATATTATGTGTTTCGAAAGTGTGTTTTAGCGAAGCGTGATGATCGCACATGACATCAAAAATACGCAAAAATGGGACGCACCGTGCGCAACTGTAGTTATGCAGTGCGGAGTTATGCATGGTCGTGGACGGTAAGATGCATGCAGGTCAGAACCCTTTTTAATACCAAATTTGACTTTTCACTTTGATAAAATCATATCTTTTGAACCAAATAAGGTATTGCCAAAATTTAAGAAGCTTATTTTTGTGAATTTCCGTAGTTTTTAAATAAGTGAAAGATCTTTCAAATCGGAACAGTAATTATTTACGAAAAATATCATGTTTCCAATGCCTTTCTATGGGGTAAATTCCAATGGAAAGAAACTTAAACTTTGACCAATTCTTCGGAAAAATTGTTCCGTCCGATTTTGAAGATCTTACACTCATTTCAAAGCTACGTAAATTTTCTGTTAAATGCCGTTTACATTTTGACAATATATTGTTTCGTTCAGAAAATATAATACATAAATATAAATATACAAAGTAAAATGAGAAAAGGCGCCACGGTGCGACGTATGTATATATAGTTTCTAAATGAAATATGTGGCAGGCTTGACGTCAACAATTCAGGGTGAATATAGAAAGATTGATTTGTAAAGTATTGGCTGGTCATATAGAGCTATTTCGGATACTGCCAAGCATTTTCCAATATGACATAAATACCTAATGCCTGATACCTAATACCTGCATGCATCTTCGTGAACTTACACATACACACACACATGCATAAAGACGCACACACAAGCATGCTTCCCCACCCCCTCCTTCAAACCAACAAATAGAGAGGGGAATATCTCGGATCCAAAATAAACTTGGCCTGCGCCTGCTATACACGAACCTACATTCCAAATTTGGTGTCTCTAGCTCTTATAGTTCCTGAGGTCGACACGTTCATACAAACGGACAGACAGACGTACAGATAGACGGACATGGCCGACTCGAAATCTCTTTTGATACTGATAAAGAATATATATACTTTATGGGGGCTTTTGTCTGTTACAAACAGTTGCACAGATTACCCCTTATTACCCTTTTTATGGTTACAGGGAGTAAAAAATTAACGTATCGAAAAAGAGTTGATGAAGTCCCTCAATTGCAAAGACAAGTGAAGGAACTGGCGTGAAGCGCAAAATAAACAAGTAAGAATGCTATAGTCGAGTATACCCGACTACGAAACTCCCTGTACCCAGGTCTAAAACATTCAATCACATCTACGTCCACTTACACATACACACACACATACACAAAGACGCACGCACACAGGCGGCAAAAGCGACAGCGCAAGCGAGGCATTTTAATTGGTGGCTGTGCTTCCCCTTCCCCCCTCTTGCTGCATTTCTGAATATTCTTTCGTGAATAACTTCCGTGTTTATTATCCGATCGACTTGAAATTTGGACAGTAGATAAAGAGAGACTAAAGTATTGTACATGTTAAATCTTAAAGCTGTATCTTGAAAAATGTTACTGTAAAACGGTTTTTATCGATTTGCGGGGGAACGGGGAGATATCTGAAATATGAAACAAACTTGATCTGCGTATGGTATACAGGACCCTACATTTCAAATTTGGTGTCTCTAGCTCTTGTAGTTGCTGAGATCGACGCGTTCATCCGGACAGACGGACAGACAGACGGACATGGCCAAATCGAAATCTCTTTTGACACTGATCAAGAATATATATACTTTATAGGGTCGGAGATGTCTCCTTCTGCCTGTTACATACTTTTGCACAAATCCAATACCCCCTTTTTACCCATTTTATGGGTACAGGGAGTAAAAACTCCGTTGCTGAGATGAAGGGTTAGCACGCAAAGCCATAAAACTACTCCATATGAGTGCTTGTTCGTTTTAGTTATTTGGAGTGTAACACACGTTTCGTTTTAGTTTGCACTCGCCCACGTGAATATCTTCACTTTATATTTCAATTGGAAGATTTCGTATTGATATTATAATAAATAAACATAATCTTTAGGAATCTTTAGGAAATAGGAGGAATACAAGCACGTCAGTGCTGGTTTGAATTTAGATTTAGAGTGTTTTATTCAAATAACATTGAGGCGTTCTTAGCCTATGGATACATTTATGTGCTTATGCTGTTATCGGTTAACAGCTACAAAGCGAGAGAGAGAGAGTGGGTGTACTCATAAATGTGTACGCTCACTCATGGAGCGGCTAAAATGCAAGATCAGCGGTTATCCGTTGGTCAACGGTCCCACGCTGGCTTGGCCTGCTCAAATGGCTTCATGTTACTAATGTGCGCAGTACTGTATGTATGTATGTGCATGTGTATGTGCATACAACTATACGATCATATTTATGCTATGCGCTTGAGTCTGTACTATGCGTATTTATGTATTTATGTGTATCAATACACTACACTCTCTTTTTAAAGAAATAACGTACTATTATAATGTGTAGTTATTTAATTAGAGTTATTACTCCCTGTACCCATAAAATGGGTAAAAAGGGGGTATTGGATTTGTGCAAAAGTATGTAACAGGCAGAAGGAGACATCTCCGACCCTATAAAGTATATATATTCATGATCAGTATCAAAAGAGATTTTGATTTGGCCATGTCCGTCTGTCTGTCCGTCTGTCCGTCCGTCCGTCTGTCCGTCTGTCCGTCTGTCCGGATGAACGCGTCGATCTCAGCAACTATAAAAGCTAGACACACCAAATTTGGAATGTAGGTTCCTGTATACCATACGCAGATCAAGTTTGTTTCATATTTCAGATATCTCCCCCGTTCCCCGCAAATCGATTAAAACCGTTTTACAGTAACAATTTTCAAGATATAGCTTTAAGATTTGGCATGTACAATACTTTAGTCTCTCTTAATCTACTGTCCAAATTTCAAGTCGATCGGATAATAAACACGGAAGTTATTCACGATAGAAGATTCAGTAATGCAGCGAGAGGGGGAAGAAGAAGCACAGCCACTTTTGCCGCCTGTGTGCGTGCGTCTTTGTGTATGTGTGTGTGTATGGGTAAGTGGACTTAGATGTGATTGGATGTTTTAGACCTGGGTACAGGGAGTTTCGTAGTCGGGTATACTCGACTATAGCATTCTTACTTGTTGTATAATAATACAATTGAATTTATAATTAATAAAATTTAAAAAAAAAAATTTTTATATTTTTATATATTTATATATATGTATGTATGTAAACGGGTGTATGTGATAGGGCGGCGTTATCGGATATCAGTGCGGTGGTGGTCGTCAGTCGTAAATTTAGCAGCCAGTCGTAAGCCGAAAGTGAGTTCGTCGTCAGCCGAAACGTCGATCAAGAAGCTGTTCTGCTGTTCGGAGAATTAAGCTGCCTTAAATTATCTTATTACGTTGTATTTAGCATACATTACATACTGATCAAGAATATATATACTTTATAGGGTCGGAGATGTCTCCTTCTGCCTGTTACATACATTTGCACAGATTAAGTACCCTCTTTTTACCCATTTTATGGGTACAGGGAGTAAAAACATAAAGGTGAAGAGTGACTAAAGGCAGCATTGCTTTAATTGTGGAGCCGTAGACCACTTGCGTAAAACTTCAAAGCTGAAATAAAATGCTTCCGCTGCAATCAAAATGGGCATATATCAAAAGAGTGCTCATTATCGTTAGGTGTGAATGTGATCTATGAGGCTAAGCGCCTCAAGAGGCTGAGAATTAGCAATGTGGTAGTGGATGCACTCGTCGACACTGGGGCTGATATATCTATATTAAAGAAGTCGGTGTTCAACAAAATCAACGGTGCTCAGTTGCAAAAAAGCGAAACCACTTTAAGAGGCTTAGGTACCAACATTACAAAACCAGCTGGCCACTTCAATGCAGAGGTCGAAATAGACAAAATGCAGCTGACCCACAAGTTCCTGGTTGTGGCCGATGGTGCATTGGGATGCGATGCGTTATTGGGTTTTGACTTCATCGCCAAGTTCAGCGTAACAATGACAGCAGCCGGTTATGAGTTTTCTTCCCCTGCCAGGTGTGAGAAGACTGCTGAGTGCCCCATTGAGCTCAAGATCGTTCCAGATTGGAAAATCATTCCCTTTCGGCATGCACCTAGCCGTATCGCCTTTAACGAAGCCGAAGCAGTTAAATAGCAAGTCAACGAATGGCCGTTTGGTTATAGTTAACAAGTAAGAATGCTATAGTCGAGTATACCCGACTACAAAACTCTCTGTACCCAGGTCAAAAATTTCCGATCGCATCTACGTACACTTACGCATACACACACACATACACAAAAGACGCACACACACGAGCGACAGCACGAGCACAGCACAAGCGAGGCATTTTAAGTTGTGGCTGTGCTTCTTCTTCCCCGCGCTGCATCACTGAATCTTCTTTCGTGAATAGCTTCCGTGTTTATTGTCCCATCGACTTAAAATTTGGGCGGTAGATTAAGAGTGACTAGAGAATTGTACATGCCAAATCCCAAAGCTATATCTTTAAAGATGTTGGTATAAAACGGTTTTTATCGAATTGCGGAGAAACGGGGGAGATGTCTCGAATCTAAAAATTGGCCTGCTCCCGCTATACACGAACCTACATTCCAAATTTGGTGTCTCTAGCTCTTATAGTTGCTGAGATCGACGCGTTGATACATACGGACAGACAGACGGACATGGCCAAATCGAAATCTCTTTTGATACTGATCAAGAATATATATACTTTATAGGGTCGGAGATGTCTCCTTCTGCCTGTTACATACATTTGCACAGATTTAGTACCCCCTTTTTACCCATTTTAAGGAAAAGAAGGATGGAACCAAACGAATCTGCGTTGACTATCGTCAGCTGATTATGATGATCCTTAAAGACTGTTTCCCGGTTCCGGTTGTGAACGACGTGTTGGAGAAGTTGCAAAATGCTAAATTTTACACTGTCATGGATCTGGAATATGCGTTTTTTCATGTCCCTGTTGAGGAAAGCAGCAAAAAGTATACGGCATTCATCACGAAGGAAAGTCTGTATGAGTTCAATAGAGCGCCTTTTGGGTTCCGCAATTCGCCAGCGAGTTTTATCCGTTTTGTCAATTACGTGTTTCAAGATTTAATAAACAAAGACGTTTTGGATCTTTATATGGACGATATCATCATTCACGCAGTCGCAGCAGAAGAATGTCTTGATAAGATGAGCAAGGTATTTTCCAAAGCAGCAGAATTTGGCTTGAAGATAAAATGGAAAAAATGTCATTTCCTGTAGACGGAAATCCATTTCCAGGGCCATACTATTGAGGCTGGACAGATAAAACCTGGGATTGAAAAGACTAAAACTATCAGAAAGTTTCCTGTTCCGCAGAATATAAAAGCCGTGCAAGCGTTTCTAGGATTGACTGGATTTTTCGCAAATTTATAGAAGGATACTCCTAGATTGCAAAGCCGATGACCAATCTCTTACGCAAAGATGTCAATTTTCTTCTGGAGCATGCAGAACTGCAGGCATTCCAGCAGCTGAAGGAGGTAATAACCAGTGAACCAGTTTTCGTATCTACCAACGAGATGCAAAGACTGAGCTGCATACAGATGGATCTAAAGATGGATTTGCTGCAGCACTATTGTAATGGAACGATGGCCATTTTAATCCCGTCTTCTTCTGGAGCAAGAAGCCTATTGAAGCAGAGGCACGTCAGAACAGCTATATACAAGAAGCCAAAGCGATTTTCCTTGCCTGCAAAAAGTTTCGGCACTACATACTGGGTATGCCATTTACCCTGGTAACCGATTGCGCAGCTTTTAAACAAACTCTAAACAAGAAAGATGTACCACGAGAGGTGGCACAGTGGGTTCATTATTTAGAGGACTACGAATTTAAGGTGGAGTACAGAGCGTGAGAACGAATGAAGCACGTTGACTGTCTTAGCCGCTATCCACAGAAGATCATGGTTATTACGTCAGAGATCTCAGCTAGACTCAGAAAAGTGCAGCATAATGATACTAAGTATGATAAAAGCGATAGTGGAGATACTCAGCAGTCGTCCTTATGAAAATTTTAAAATCAAAGGAGGGCTATTGTTTAATTCAGCAGATGGAGAGATATCATAGCGGATCACAATGCTGGACACTTTGCACTTGTTAAAGCAAAATTATTGGGTACCGCACATGGAAGGAAAAGTGGCACACATTATAGCCAACTGCATTAAATGTATCATCTAGTATATATATAAAAGAGTTCGTGCTGACTGACTGATTGGCAATCATCGCACAGCCTAAACCGTAATAGCTAGGATGCTGAAATTTTCACAGTAGGTTCCATCTATGTATGATGAAAGTGCACGCTAAGACGGGATTTTGGAAAATTCCGCCCACTAGCGTGAAAAATCGCGCAAAACTGTTGTATGCAACTTTTTTGATTATCGTCCGATTGACTTCAAACTCATTTTCAAACTTTTCTGTTTATCATCCAATTAATTTGAAACCAATTTTCCAAGCACCTCACATTAAATAATTCAACACATGTGCTACCGGTCTTGAAAAATGCACGGGTGAAGTCTGGAATTCAGCTTCATAATAATTTCCAAATATAAATAAAACAAGTAAGAATGCTATAGTCGATTATACCCGACTACGAAACTCCCTGTACCCAGGTCAAAAATTTCCAATCGCATCCTCGTACACATACACACACACATACACAAAACACGCACACACACGAGCAACAGCTCAAGCACAGCGCAAGCGAGGCATTTTAAGTTGTGGCTGTGCTTCTTCTTTCCCCCGCGCTGAAGCACTGAATTTTCTTTCGTGAATAGCTGCCGTGTTTATTATCCGATCGACTTGAAATTTGGGCAATAGATTAAGAGTGGTCAAAGTAAAAAGTACATGCCAAATCCCAAATCTTTATCTTGAAAATTGTTACCGTAAAACGGTTTTTATCGAATTGCGGGGGAACGAGGGAGATATCTCAAATCTAAAATAAACTTGACCTGCGCTTGCTATACACGAATCTACATTCCAAATTTGGTGTCTCTAGCTCTTATAGTTGCTGAGATCCTTGCGTTCATACATACGGACAGACAGACGGACATGGCCAAATCGAAATCTCTTTTGATACTGATCAAGAATATATATACTTTATAGGGTCGGAGATGTGTCTTTCTGCCTGTTACATACTTTTGCACAAACCCAATACCCCCTTTTTCCCATTTTATGGGTACAGGGAGTAAAAACCTCGGTACTTTGCGGGCAATACAACTAACGGAAAAAAGTTGGAAAGCTTTAGTCTGGATCTAAAATTATTTTGGAAAATCTACTCCGCGTCGCCACGGGCGGGAAATGGAAGTCAAGGACAAATGAGTAGGATTATTTGTTTAGTAAGATCGGCTTCAAAGACATTTTCATAGCTCAAAAAACATTAGTGACGTGGCTCAACTATGTTTCTACCCCACAGGAGGAAAAACTGTGATACGTTATTCTTGCGTATTTCTTACGGTTGACGAAAGTAGTCAAATTCAAAATAATGCATTTTAATCTTAATATTTCGCCGAGCAACGCTGGTGATTTACCAGCGAGTATATAATAAAAAGCTGGGTAAAAAAGAAGGTTTACTGCATCAGCTGGAGAAAGGAGCAGAGCCGTTGCACACGTTGTATGTAGACCAATAGACCAATAGACAAATATATTTTCGCTATGGTTGACGGGTTCACCAAGTTTGTGTGGATATTTCCCACTAAAACTACAAGCTGCGAAGAGGTTTTAATGAAGCTGGATAACTGGTCAGTGGCAATCCTGTCCGCATCATTAGCGATCGAGGATCTGCATTTACATCGTCTGCTTTTGGGCAATATATGAAGGAGGAAGGTATTGAGCACATTTGGAGCACAACTGGAGTGCCAAGAGGAAACGGGCAAATAGAGCGCATAAACCGCACCATACTGGCGATTATTTTCAAGCTGTCTTCGGATAATACGGAAAAGTGGTTCAAGTTTGTGGCAAGGGTGCAAAAAGTCATAACCAGCACCGTCAATGTTTCTACAAAGAGAAGCCCATTTCAACTTATGTTTGGCGTAAAGATGAGGAATAGGGCCGAGGATGAAATTTGAAATCTTTTGAATAAGGAAATGTTGGACAGCTTTGAAGATGAGAGGCAGACGATTAGGCAGAGTGCCAAAGAGGAGATCCAGAAAGCCCAAGAAACCTACAAGAAGCAATTCGACAAGAGGCGTAAAAGCGAATTGGGATATAAAGTTGGAGATCTTGTTGCAATCCGCCGTACACATTTTATGGCGGGCAGGAAATTGGCTAGTGAGTATCTAGGGCCATATCAGATCACCAAAGTCAAGAGAAACGGGCGATACGAAGTACGCAAAGCTGAAGATTTCGATGTGTGTATGAGATAGGGCGGCGTTATCGGATATCAGTGCGGTGGTGGAAGTCGATATCACCAGAAGTATCGCTATGAGCAGTCAGAGAAGCAGTCGGAGTGGATCTTCATCAGAAGCAGTGACTAACAATTGGAAGATGGTAATAATCAGAGGTCGTCGTCAGTCGTAAACTAAGCAGCCAGTCGTAAGCCGAAAGTGAGTTCGTCGTCAGCCGAAACGTCGATCAAGAAGCTGTTCTGCTGTTCGGAGAATCAAGCTGCCTAAAATTATCTTATTACGTTGTATTTAGCATATAGTTCATTACATAAACCATATTTAATCACATATAAACACAATAATATGTTTGAGAAATTGATAAATTTTAAAAGAAAATATAAAAATATAAATATAAATATGATAATATGATTTAGTTGATTAAAATCTTTTTTTTTTTTATTGGCTGATCAGGCCTTGTTTTTTTCCGAATTCGAATTCACAAAGTAATTTAAATCAATTATGCATTATACATTTTTAGTCTATTCTTATGTACTTTTTAGACTTTTCCTTTTGTATCTTTTATTTTTACGTTATCTTTATCTAACATACTAACTACTGTGTATGGTCCTAAATATTTATTTTCTAGTTTATGACCTACTTCATTTTTTAGCAATACTTTATCTCCTATTGATAAATCTATATCTTTTATTTTTAAATCATAAAGTTCTTTATATTTCTTCTTATGTTCCTCGAGCATAATTCTTGCTCTTCAGTATGCTACTTCTAATCTATATTTACTTTCCTTAGCATAATCGTCTATGTTATAAAGTGTTGCTTTGCTATCTGTACTATTAAAATGTTTTGGTAGGTTACTTGTTTTACCAAATACTAATTCATATGGACAATAATTATGTGCCATAGAAGGGGTTGTGTTAAAACAGAAGGTGAAATACTGAAGCCATACGTCCCAATCAGTTTTATCAACCGATATATACGAACGTATGCACTCATTAAAAGTTCTATGACTTCTTTCTACTGTTCCAACTGTCTGGTGATGGTGTGCAGTGGAAGTTATGTTTTCTACTTTCAAATATTTACACAAGTCGTTGATAATAGAATTTTTATATTCAGTTCCCATGTCCGAAATGAACGTCTTCATTGGACCGAACTTCAATATAAAAGATGCGAATATAGCTTTTGCGACGGTATTTGCGCTTTTATTTGCAATTGGAATGGCAACTAAATATTTCGTTAAATCACATATTAGTGTAACTGCATATTCATTGCCGTTCTCTGATTTTGGTAGCGGACTAATAGTGTCTACTATC
This sequence comes from Hirtodrosophila confusa, assembly GCA_035043065.1. NCBI lineage: Eukaryota > Metazoa > Arthropoda > Insecta > Diptera > Drosophilidae > Hirtodrosophila > Hirtodrosophila confusa. Next base: position 213,424 of record JAWNNI010000130.1, on the reverse strand, counting down.
ACTCTGTCGAAAGCATATATTGGGGTGTCAGTAATTGATAAAGGAGTTTTTGTATGCTTAGTTGTTTTAGCTTTTTGACATTTGCGTATGTATTCAGTTATATATTTAGACATACCTTTCCAGAAATAATATCTTTTGACCTTGGCCAAGGTTTTTGAAATGCCAGTATGACCTCCTTGTATAGGATCATCATGTAATGTAGACAAGATAGCTTCTTTTTCTTTCTTATTTTCTATTTGGGTCACCGGGTTGAGTAGCGCTACTCGTAAAGATTTCAATATATTATTGCCCATATTTTTAAAATTATCTATTGAAATGTTATCAAAGATATCTTCCCACGGCGCCACTTTGAGTTGGCTGATTTTATGTTTACCGGCTTGCATTTCAAGCCTTTGGAAAAACTGACCTTAGTCAAGAGTTCCATTAGTATACAAATCGCTAACAAGATATGATCTTGCAGTAATCTTTTTTCCATGTTTGAATAAACATATCATATTGTTTACTTGCAAGATCACTACTTTACGTACCTCGTCATTATTTATGACTTCGTATAAGTTTGGCTTTGAAGCTTTTTGTAGAGATTGCCTAGGCAATTCTACTTTTTCTTTTCCTGTGCAGGATTTTTCTCTAGCCTGTAGTCTTGTAGTGACTTTCAAGACATTTTATTTTGTATTTTTTAAATCTTTGATGGTTATTCTAGATAACGCATCTGCAACAAAGTTATCTTTTCCCTTGAGATATTCTACAGTGAACTCATACTCTTCTAAATCTAGCCTCATTCTAGTTAATTTGGAACTGGGATTTACCATTGAAAATAAATATGTGAGTGGTCTGTGATCAGTTTTAATAGTGAAATGTTGACCATATATGTATGGTCGAAAATGGGTTATTGCCCTGTGAATTGCTGCTAACTCTTGTTCTGTGGTGTTTTTGTTTAATTCACCTTTTGTGAATGAACGTGAAGCGTATGCTACTGGAAGTTGTTTATCACCATAAGTTTGGGTCAAAACAGCTCCGCTAGCTTGTTTACTTGCATCCGTTATTATGCAAAATTCTTTGCTAAAATCAGGATACTTTAGTAAAGTAGGTTTCATTAGAGCTTTCTTAAGATATTCAAATGCGGTTTGACATTCATCAGACCATTCAAATTTTACATTCCTTTTACATAATCTTGTTATGTGACGTGAGTAGTCTGGAAAATTTTTTATGAAACGTCTGTTATAATTGCAAAATGCAACAAATCGTCGGGCGCTATGGGCGTCCGTAGGGACTGGGTATTTTTCAATGACATTGTAATTTTTTGTTATCTGGTAAAATACCTTGATCAGTACACTTCTGACCTACACTTCGTGTATGAAGAAAGAGCATTTTTCTGGATGTAATTTAAAGTTGTGTTTCCTGCATTAGTCAAAAACATTTGTTACATTTTTGATCATAAAGTTTTCGGAACAACCGATAACTATTAAGTCATCCATATACAAGAATGTTTGTGAAGGGTCTAGTCCAGAAAAGCGATTTGGTGAAAACCGGACATTAAGTCTAAACATGAAAAATATTTTGCTCCACCTAATTGGTCAAGAATATCATCTATTCTTGGAAGTGGAAATTTATCGGACAAGAGTTTTTTATTGATTTGACGATAGTCTATAACTAATCGCCATCTCTTAGTATCAGAACCTGGTAGACCTTTTTTGGGTACTAACAGAATTGGACTGTTATATTCTGATACAGAAGGTTCTACTATCTTATCTAGAATGAGGTTTTCTACCTGTTTTGTAACTTCTTCTGTTGGAATATCCCTATTCAACTTAACAAAAATAGCATTTACAACACTATGTTTTGGTATTACTTTATTTGTGATAGACTGGTCACTCTTTATGATCTCTCTCTTCTTTCTTGACTGCTTGTGAAGTGTAAGTGTGGTGTTGGTGTTGCGAGTAAGAAAAGAGTTAAAATACAAAATATAAAAGCATAACTGAACTGAATTAAACAAAGTGTTTATTATTTGAATTATAGATTCTCAATTTCTAACAGGTTATGGGCCCAGTCCATGCCTAGTAAAAAAAAATAGTTTAGAAAAATTGAGTCTAGTTATAAAATTATTTCCGCGTGCGTATACATACTAAAATTCATACTGCTGTGTGTGTGTATGTGTGAAGTAGGATGGAAAAGGCAAAGCGAAATATAAAGCCTTTTGATGGTGAAAAATATTCCGTTTGGAAATTTCGAATTAGGGCTCTCTTCGCCGAATTAGACGTGTTAAAGGTTGTTGATGAACAAATTCCCGAAGTAATTGATGACGCCTGGAAAAGAGCAGAGCGATGTGCTAAAAGTACGCTCATAGAATATCTGAGCGACTCTTTTCTGAATTTCGCAACAAGCGACATTTCGGCGCGCCAAATTCTTAAGAACCTAGACGCCATATATGAGAGGAAGAGTCTGGCTTCGCAATTGGCAGTGCGCAAACGGTTGCTCTCACTCAAGCTATTGAGCATGGTGAATTTATCTACGCCACTAAGCGTGGTATTGTGCGGTTGCACAATGGCTACGAAATAACTCTCGAAGATGTTCTCTACTGCAAGGAGGCTGCAGGAAATTTAATGTCTGTAAAGCGATTACAAGAGGTAGGAATGTCAATCGAGTTTGACAGTAAAGGTGTCTCCATATCCAAAAATGGTTTGACGGTTGTGAAAAGTTCAGGTATGTCAAATAATATACCTATTATAAAATTCCAGGCATACACTATAAGTGTGAAAAATAAAAATAATTTTCGATTATGGCATGAGAGGTTCGGCCATATTAGCAATGGTAAATTGCTAGAAATAAAAAGAAATAATCTATTCAGTGACAATAGGCTCCTTAATAATTTAGAGTTGTCAGACGAAATATGTGAACCTTGTCTAAATGGAAAACAAGCAAGGCAGCCATTCAAGCAATTTAAAGATAAAAGCCATATTAAAAGACCCCTATTCGTAGTACATTCAGATGTTTGTGGACCGATTACACCAGTCACTCTAGATGACAAAAATTACTATGTAATCTTGTAGACCAATTTACACATTACTGTGTAACTTACTTATTGAAACACAAGTCAGATGTATTTAACATGTTTCAAGATTTTGTAGCAAAGAGTGAAGCGCATTTTAACCTCAAGATTGTCAATTTGTATATTGACAATGGTAGAGAATACCTGTCTAATGAAATGCGGGAGTTTTGTGTTAAGAAAGGGATTACTTATCATCTGACAATGCCACACACACCTCAATTAAATGGTGTCTCGGAACGGATGATAAGAACCGTAACTGAGAAAGCTCGTGCCATTGTTAATGGTGCAAAACTAGATAAAAGTTTTTGGGGTGAAGCTGTATTAACTGCAACATATTTAGTTAACAGAATTCCAAGCAAAGCACTTGGTGACAATACAAAGACCCCATACGAGATGTGGCACGATAGAAAGCCTATTTTAAAACATTTGAAAGTGTTTGGATCTACTGTATATGTGCACAATAAAAATAAAAAAGGAAAATTTGATGTTAAGTCATACAAAAGCATCCTTGTGGGCTATGAACCAAATGGTTATAAATTATGGGATGCTGTAATTGGTAAATTTACTGTTGCAAGAGACGTTGTTGTTGATGAAACCAATATGTTTCATTCTAGAGGTAATGAATGTGACTTCCTGAAAGATAGTAAGGAAAGTGATAATGAAAATTTCCTGAAAGATAGTAAGGAAAGTGATAATGAAAATTTCCTGAAAGATAGTAAGGAAAGTGATAATGAAAATTTCCTGAAAGATAGTAAGGAAAGTGATAATGAAAATTTCCTGAATGATAGTAAGAAATTTGATTATGTAAATTTTCCGAATGAAAGTAAGAAAAGAAAGCAAACTGATCTCCTGAATGAAAGTAAGCAATCACACATCCCGAATGAGAGTACGGAATATAAAACAGCTGAACAGCCAGATGAAATTGAAACTGATAAGAATTCAATTATAATGAATGGCATTGATAACAACAATGAAATTATAAAAGTGGGGACTAGAACTAGTACTCGATTAAAGAACCCTCCAGAGCACTTGAATGATTACATATTAAGTGCTCATACTATTTTTAATGATGTTCCAAATATTTTTGATGAAATAAAATTTAGAAACGATAAATCTGTTTGGGAGGAAGCTATAAAAATAGAATTGAGTGCCCATGAAATTAATAATACCTGGACAATTACAAAGAAGCCTGAAAACAAGAATATTGTTGATAGTAGATGGGTATTTTCTGTTAAATATGATGAACTAGGAAATCCAATAAAATACAAAGCTAGACTAGTTGCACGAGGGTTTACTCAAAAATACCAAGTTGATTATGATGAAACATTTGCTCCTGTTGCTAGAATTTCAAGTTTCCGATTCATATTATCATTAGCAGTTCAATATAATTTGAAAGTCCATCAAATGGATGTAAAAACAGCTTTCTTAAACGGCACGTTAAATGAGGAGATTTATATGCGACTTCCTCAAGGTGTATCATGTAATGGCGAAAATATATGTAAATTGAATAAAGCAATTTATGGGCTCAAACAAGCAGCTAGATGCTGGTTTGAAGTTTTTGAGCAAGCATTGAAAGAATGCAAATTTGCAAATTCACCGGTAGATCGCTGTATATATATCCTTGACAGAGGTGATATCAAGGAAAACATATATGTATTGTTATATGTTGATGATGTGGTAATAGCTACAGCTGATATGACAAGAATGAATAGTTTCAAAAAGTATTTAATGGAAAAATTTAGAATGACAGACTTACAAGAAATACGACATTTTATTGGCATAAGAATAGAAATGTATGAAGATAAAATTTGCTTAAGTCAAGCTGCTTATATTAAAAGAGTTTTAAATAAATTTAATATGGATAATTGCAATGCAGTCAGTACTCCTTTACCAAACAAACTAAATTATGAGTCACTTAACTCAGATGAAAACTGTGGTGGACCATGTCGCAACCTTATTGGTTGTTTGATGTACATAATGCTATGTACACCTCCAGATTTAGCTACTGCAGTAAATATCTTGAGTAGATATAGTAGCAAAAATAATGTTTTGAAAGTGATCTGATCGGGTTTTTCTGGGTTTTCCCCGAATCCTTGCAGCAAATGCTGGATCACATAGCACACCCCAGAATGCACACCAGCCACATTAGAATAAGTAAATGATAATCAAAAATGAATATGATTCCTAAGTTTAATAATTATAAATGTTATTTTTGAGGGGGCGTGTTGGAATATCCCTATTCAATTTAACAAAAATAGCATTTACAACACTATGTTTTGGTATTACTTTATTTGTGATAGACTGGTCACTCTTTATGATCTCTCTCTTCTTTCTTGACTGCTTGTGAAGTGTAAATGTGGTGTTGGTGTTGCGAGTAAGAAAAGATTTTAACTCTTTTAATATAAAAGCATAACTGAACTGAATTAAACAAAGTGTTTATTATTTGAATTATAGATTCTCAATTTCTAACATCTTCCTTATGAGTATGATGTATTCTGAAATTTTTAATGTACACTGGTTCTTTGTCTTTTAATCTTAACTCTTGTTTATAAAATTTTTTTGTTGTTATCGATTCGGTTTCTAATCCGAATACGTCTGTATACTTGGTGCATAGCTCTTGTTGCTTTTCTTTAAATAATGATGGAAAGTTCTTAGCTAATTTCTTCAAGACATTGTTTTGTCTTTCTTTGGTAATGTCATTGACTATTTCATAGTCATTTATCATTTCATATTTTATTTTATCGAAATTGACAATTTTAATGTTAATTTTTGTTGTGCTTAAAATTCGGTCAAAGGTATCTTGGTTGTTGGAAGTTGTATTTCCAATGAAAATTCCTTCCTCAATTTCTTGATTGGGAATTAGGACATTATGTTGTATTGAAGATATTTTTATTTGTCGGACAACTTCGGATCGGGCTGATAATATTGTGACATTATTGTCACTAGTGTGAATTATTGGTAATTTTATCGGATACTTTAGATTAATTTTTATAAATATGCTTAAGTTTATTTAGTATTTCTTGAATATCTGAAGGGCTTTGTTGGTTTTCCGAATTAGTCTGGGTAACTCTAACATTATTATTTTGGTTATTGTTTTGGTTGTTACCTCGTTTCGAGTTAGTCCTTCCTCGGTTGTGGCCGCGTCCATTTCCTCTGAAATGTCCTCTATTGTTGTTATTATTATTATTATAGTTGGCATTATAATTACCGCGGCCATTGCCTCTACCTGGGTAATTATCGGTAATTATTGCCTCTATATTTTCCTCGCTGGTACTATATAGTGTTGGCACTTCCAGTCATTTCTGTGCTGCAATGGATATACTTACCCATGGCATCATTGAAAGTATTGAAGTTTCCAGCTTCTAGTATTATACGAAGCTTTTCATATTTACAATTCTTGGTACGGATTCACCTTTGACGTTACCCTTTAGTCTGTTTAAAATGCCTTGAATTGTTCTTTCTTCTTGTACTTTATATTAGACTAGCTGGTAAACGCCCGTTGCCCGGCGAAATATTTAGATTAAAATACATTATGTTGAATTTGTTGAAAATGTCTTTGAAGCCGATCTTACTAAACAAATAATCCTACTCATTTGTCTTTGACTTCCATTTCGCGCCCGTGGCGACGCGGAGTAGATTTTCCAAAATAATTTGGCAGTTGAAAACCAACGAATAATACTAAAAGTCCAGACTGAAGCTTTCCAACTTTTCCGCCCGTTGTATTGCCCGCAAAGTACACAGGTTTTTACTCCCTGTACCCATAAAATGGGTAAAAAGGGGGATTGGATTTGTGCAAAAGTATGTAACAGGCAGAAAGACACATCTCCGACCCTATAAAGTATATGTATTCTTGTTCAGTATCAAAAGAGATTTCAATTTGGCCATGTCCGTCTGTCTGTCCGTATGTATGAACGCAAGGATCTCAGCAACTATAAGAGCTGGAGACACCAAATTTGGAATGTAGATTCGTGTATAGCGGGAGCAGGTCTTATTCACGAAAGAAAATACAGTGCTTTAGCGCGGGGGGAAGAAGATGCACAGCCATAACTTAAAATGCCTCGCTTGCGCTGCGCTTGTGTGCGTCCTTTGTGTATGTGTATGTGTACGAAGACGCGATTGGAAATTTATGACCCGGGTACAGGGAGTTTCGCATTCTTACTTATTTTATTTATATTTGGAAATTATTATGGAGTTGAATTCCAGACTTCACCCCTTACGTACCGTGGGCGTGAATTTTTCAAAACCGGTAGCACATGTGTTGAATTATTTAATGTGAGGTGCTTGGAAAATTAGTTTCAAAATAATTGGATGATAATCAGAAAAGTTTGAAAATGAGTTTGAAGTCAATCGGACGATAATCAAAAAAGTTGCATACAATAGTTTTCCGCGAATTTTCCGAACTTGGGGGTAGATTTTCCAAAATTTGGGCACCGCGCCAATTATGAGCCCCCATTGGGCTGAAATTTCCAAAATCGCTGGTACACATGTCAATTTATTAATTGTGTAGAGCCTTGAAAATGAGTTTGAAGCCAATCGGACGATAATCAAAAAAGGATCATAGAACAGTTTTCTTAATATTTTCAGATTTTGGAGGTAGATTTTCCAAAATCTTTTACCACTTCGCCTATTATTTTTTCGCATAGAACCTTGAAAATGAGTTTGAAGCCAATCGCATGAAAATTAAAAATGTCGAATGCCAGAGTTTTCCACCAATTTTCCGACCATAGGGCTGAATTTCTCAAAATCGCTGATACACGTTTCATACAACAGTTTTTCGCGATTTTCCACGCTTGTGGGTGGAATTTTCCAAAATCCCGTCTTAGCGTGCACTTTCATCATAGATGGAACCTACTGTGAATATATAGTGCGATGATTGCCAATCAGTCAATCAGTCAGCACGAACTCTTCTATATATACAGATGTGCCTTGATCGATCCCATAGTTCTTTATCAGAGGCAAAGTTACGTTTAAAAACAGGCTATGCTTCTAATTGGGCAGAAAAGATGCCGCTTAATTTTACAAAAAGTTTTTATATATGTGGGAATGGCTTGGCAACTCCGAATGGTTGGCCACTCCTGCACAGCTGAGCCTGACAACGACGTGGCAACCCTGCCAGGTCGAGGGAGAGTTTGAGCGCTGAATGCAAACGGAAAAGACGTGTGGAAAACGACGCTCCCGAAACGACGATATTTACAACAACGCTCTTAAGCAACGACCAACGACGATAGTTTGAATTGCATTTAAAGTTATATTCATATTTCATTGAACTTCATTTACCATTTAAAATAAACAAACAATTACATACTATTATATAAAACGGTATTGTCATTTCGACCGGATCCCACATATTTGGGGGCTCAACCAGTGCGAAATGGTGAATTGAGATGATAGTGAAATAACGAAAAAGTACATTGGAAACTATTAAGTGTTGGATGAAAATCTATAAAAAATTTATGGTATACATAAATTTGCAAATGGTGAAATAGCTGCGATCAAGAAAAGGTACCGCGTAGAAAAATTCTAAGAATTGCGAAAATACGCGCGGCGCCGGCAGCAAAAAACGACAGAGAGTCGCCATTAAAAAGTAACGAAGAATCCAACGATAAAACACGAGTGGGGAGCCACACAGAAAACGGCAGTGAAAGAGACACACAAAAAAAAGAAGAAGACAAAAGTAACGAAAAATGGCGCGACTAAACGAATATATACGTGTTAAAGAAATGCTTCGAACGTAAAAGAGGCAAAATATTCTTCTTTTGCATAAATTCGTGTTCCAAACGGACCATAATAGGAATAACAGACAAAATCTGCGCGAGTTTGAAGGCTTCGAGTGTAACGAAATGGACGATCAGTATAGCAACAAAATGGTTATATTGCAGAGCATATGTCAGATAATGATCTCGCTATAGTTTCAAACATGTTGAATTTGCCACACAACGAAAATTATTTGGCAAAGCATATCTTTGTAAATCTAAAAAAAAGGAATTTGTTAGTAGATGCAAGTCTTAAACGAGAACGACGAAGATTACAATGAATCAGTAAGCGACGAAATGCACGACGAAGACGACCTTGACTTTTTGAGTGTTGGCAGCAGCAAAAACAAAAACAAGGTGTAGGTAGTGTTCCAGGTCCAGACATTCCGAGGTTCACTTTACACTTTCGCGATATTGAGGACTCAGTACGATCATTCAGTGGCGAAGATACGTTATCAATCGATGTGTGGGTGGCAATGCTAATGTTCTCTTATGAGCTGCAGAAATTTAGCCAAAATGCTTGTAGTGAGTGAACGTGATATATCAAGCTGGCAAAACTAAAGAATATATTGCTCAGTGAATATAAGTCAACGACATATAGTGCACAATTGCATAAAATGATGGCGGATCGGAAAATTAAAAGAGGTGAAGGACTACAAGAATATTTTTTGAGTTTGAAACAATTAGCCTCGCAAGGAAATATCGAAGACAGTGCTTTTATTCAATACGTGATTGACTGTATCGACGACTTGAGCGCTAATAAATCGGTTTTAAACAATGCAAAAAATTTCAAAGAATTTAAAGACAAGATAAAAAGCTATGTAATTATACGGGAAAAAGCTAAATCTGAAATTAAAAATTACGGCGGGTTCAACAAAAATGATCAAAAATAAGAATACAAAAATCTCACTGTGCAAAATAAAAATGTTACCAAAGAAATAAAATGTTTTAATTGTGGCACCAAAGGACGTACATCAGGTGATTGTGAGCACAAAGACAAGGGCAGAAAATGTTTTAATTGTAATATTTATGGCCACATAGCCAAAGACTGCCCAAGTAAAGGTGAAATACGCAACCCGACTAATACGCGCAAAGTAACGACGGCTCATAGTTTTATGTGTAAAGACGTATTCATTAACAGCAACAAATACATTCCACTGATCGACACGGGCAGTAAATACAATTTGATCCCCGAATCTAAATAAGCCTGATCTAAGAAAGTGTAATCGGTTTCGTTAAATGCGATCAAAGCAAAGTGAAGCCATACGGCTCGTTTGAACAACAAATCACGATTGATGGACAACAGTTCACTACAATTTTGTTGGTAGTTGACTCAAAGTTCTTAGATCAAGAAGTTATACTGGGTGAAGCATTTTGCAAGCAGGCTCAAGTGGCAATTAACAATGAAGGTGTCAAAATTTCCAAACCGCAAAGACCAATGAGTGATGTGAGGTGCATAATGAAAATTATCATTGAAAATGCTGAGCAAATAGACACAGACATTGAAACAACTGCAAGTGTTGAAGCGAAAGAAACTGTTGAGAAATTAGTAAAGAACTATAATCCGGTAAGCACTTAATCAACAAATGTGAAGATGCGATTAATTTTGAAAGACGATGTGCCAATACACTCACGACCCCGAAGATTCTCATATTGATTACAGGCGCATTAATAAAATAATCGTAAGGGACCACTTCCCGTTGCCTCTAATCGAAGATCAGTTGGACAGGCTTCAAAATGCTCGCATATTCAGTTCAATTGACTTGAAGAATGTGTTTTGTCATATACCAATAGACGAAGAAAGCCAGAAGTATACATCGTTCGTCACCCACAACGCACAGTTCCAGTTTTTAAAAGTCCCATTCGGTTTATCTAACTCTCCAAGTGTTTTTCAACGTCACATCAACGCTATTTTTAGATATTTGACGCGCAAAGGAGTAGCCATACCATGTGTAGACGACATAATTATACCAGCCGAGACCGAACAGGAGGCCGTGGTTAACGTCAAAGAAGTCCTAGATCGCTGCGCAGATAATAGTGATAAACTTAAAGAAATGTCACTTTCTAAAAACCAGGATCGAGTATCTAGGTCACATTATGGAAAATCAAAACATAAGTCCATCTCCATCTAAGACGCAAGCTGTAACAAACTTCAGTATTCCACGGAACTTAAAGCAACTTCAAAGTTTTATTGGCTTAGGAGGATACTTCAGAAAGGTTATTGCCAATTTCTCCCAAATAGCCAAACCACTCTCTGACATGACTAAACAAGATTTAAAAATTGTGTTTGTCAACAATGAACTCACGGCATTCAAGAAGTTAAAGACTTTAATAACCGAAAAGCCAATATGGAAGATTTTCATCAGAACCATGACACCGAACTTCATACGGAGGCCTCAATCGACGGATTCGGGGCAGTACTCTTGCAGAAGTCGCCTGACGATGGTCAGTGGCACCCATGCTACTATATGAGCAAGAAGTCTTCGGAGGCCGAACGGAAACTCACAAGTTGTGAGCTCGAAATTTTGGCAGTTGTAGAAGCCCTACGAAAGTTTCGTGTCTATCTGTTAGGTTTGCATTTTAAACTCGTAACGGATTGCAACGCTATGGCTAAGACGATGCCAAAGAAAGATGTTTGCACACGTGTAGCTCGCTGGATTCTCCTTATGCACTATGATGTTGAGCACCGAGCCGGCACACGTATACGCCATGTCGACGCTCTTAGTTGCCACCCCATAATGGTTATCAACGAGCAGAGCATACACAGTAAACTGAAATTTGTACAGGCACAAGATGACGAGTTAAAGGCTATAATAGACGTTTTAGCAGCGAAATCGACACACAATAGCTTCTTTATGAAATCAGACCTATTACACAAGTTAGTTAACGACCAGGAGCTTATCATAGTACCTATTGGTCTGCAGAGGGAAATTATAAAGCAAGCGCACGAACGAGGTCACTTTTCTACCAAAAAGACGAAGGATATAATTGCCAAGGAATTCTATATCCCAAAACTGGAAGACAAAATTCAGAAGTATATAAGTTGCTGCATTCCGTGTATCGTTTCAAACAAGGAAAGAAGGAAGGTGAACTGCATCCGTTGCCCAAAGAAAAGATACCCCTACAGACGTATCACATAGATTTTCTAGGTCCCCTTGAGTCAACCCACAAGTATATACCCAACAGTATAAGCACATACTTGCAGCTATTGACAGTTTAACGAAGTTTTCTTGGCTGTTCCCTATAAAATCAACGTCATCTAAAGATTTTATTTCAAGACTCCAAGGGCAGAGCAAGGTGTTTGGCAACCCACAGCAGATCATCTCAGACAAAGGAAGCAGTACTGCAGCAGCGAAAACATAAAACATCATACCACGTGCCAATGGTCAAGTCGAGAGACTGAATTCCACGATCATCGCAGTTCTGTCAAAGCTTTCCATAGATGATCCCACCAAGTGATATAAGTTTGTTGACAGCGTACAACAAGCTATAAGCTCTACATTTTGTAGAAGTATTAAGACGACGCCCTTCGAACTGCTTATTGGTACGAAAACGCGCACAAAGTCAGACTTCAAGCTGAGAGAAATTATAGAAGACGAGACGGTTAAATTTTCAACGACGGACGAGACGAGCTTCGCAAGCAAGCAAAGCACCATATAATCGAGATCCAAGACGAGAACAGAAGAAGCTACAACTTAAGACGACGACCAGCATCGAAGTATAAAGTTGGCGACCTTGTTGCCATCAAGCGAACACAACTTGGTGGTGGACTTAAGCTAAAGCCAAAATATCTTGGTCCATACCAAGTCATCAGAACCAAATCCAATGACACCTATGACGTCACAAAAGACTCTGTATTCAGTGAGGGTCCAAAGACGACGAGCACCTGCGCTGAATATATGAAGCCATGGATGCCATACAACGACGACGACGACAACGACGTATTCGAGGCGAATACGATGTAGGATGGCCGAGTTGTGGGAATGGTTTGGCAACGCCGAATGGTTGCCCACACCTGCACAGCTGAGCCTGACAACGACGTGGCAACCCTGCCAGTTCGAGGGAGAGTTTGAGCGCTGAATACAAACGGAAAAGACGTGGGGAAACGACGCTCCCGAAACGACGATAATTACAACGACGCTCTTAAGCAACGACCAACGACGTTAGTTTGAATTGCACTTAAAGTTATATTTATTTAATTCATCTATTTCATTGAACTTCATTTACCATTTAAAATAAACAAACAATTACATACTATTATATAAAACGGGATTGTCATTTCGATCGGATCCCAAATATTTTAATGTTAAAAATAAATGTTGATGTTCCTCATCCTTCTTTTTGAACTTTTCTGTTGTGCTGCCGCATCAGATGGGCGTCGCCGGATATGGCAAGCTGATGTTCCCTCGATGGCGCAAGTGGTGGTTTGCCCCTCGCACTTGTTGATTTGCTGCTGTTGATGTCCTGGGTCTATGGGCTCAGGCGGGACTGGTGCCGGTCTTCGCACTAGTCATAGGTAGGATGCAGTTTAAACTTCATGCAGTGCTGTATAGTGGTCCAGGGCAGTCGATTGGACAGACGTCAGTCCTCTTTGGTATTTGCTATGGGGATGGAGGTTTGCTTATTAATTTGTTGTTTAATGTTTGTATATTGGCTGAGTGAGTTGTGGTGTTGTGAATCTTTTGCGAGAGACTTGACTTGAGGTGATCAAGTTCGGGGTGGTGTATTTGTATATAATAGCCACTTAATGTGTGCTATTCTTTTTTTTGTTTTGTTGTTGACACCCCCGCGTCTTTTTTACACTTGCAGTTTTTTCGTCATTTGTCGTGATTTATAATAAATAAACATAATCTTTCAAATTAAATAGGAGGAACACAAGCACGTCAGTGCTAGTTTGAATTTAGAGTCAGTGTGTTTTATTCAAATAACATTGAGGCGTTCTTAGCCTATGGATACATTTATGTGCTTATGCTGTTATCGGTTAACAGCTACAAAGAGAGCGAGAGCGGGTGTACTCATGTTACTAATGTGCGCAGTTCTGTATGTATGTATGTGCATGTGTATGTGCATACATATATACGATCATATTTATGCTATGCGCTTGAGTCTGTACTTTATGTATGTTAATACTTGCAACAAAGTGTTACGAGTTGAGTTATGTATTTATGTGTATGAATGCACTACAATATGTTAGTTTTTTTTTAAATTTATATTAGTTAGTGAAATTTTTGTCATCCAATATATGCATGCCTCTATATTAATTTGATTTAAACCATTATTTTTAAGAAAAATCTTATTTACTTTATTTATAATGCTTCGGCCATGATACAGGAGTTGCTGAATGAGTACGAGGGCTGGGCCTCGCGCTGGAACATTGCCATAAACACGCAAAAGAGTCAACATGCAACCTTTTCTCTGTAGCGTTTGAACTCGACGCAAATCTCTCTCAATGGCAACAGAATCAAATACCTCACCCAAGTTAAATATCTGAGAGTTACCTTGGACCGTCGTCTAACTTCGAATCCGCATATTCTTAGTGCCTGTGCTATGTTGCGAGAAAAGGCTAAGCGGATGGACTGGCTACTTAGGCCTGGGAGTGGGCTTTCTCGCGCTGCCAAAATCCGCCTGTTTAAGGCCATCATTATGCCCACTCTAAATTGGGGCATTAACCGTTGGGGCAGGGCCTGTAACACTTTAATTCAACTCCTTGGCTACTAGCCTAGCAAGGTCATTTAAAAGCAGAAGGCTTGTCCGATTCCATCCTTCGGAGAACTGTACTTTTGGCAGGACGCCTGCAGAAGGGCTATTAAACATTAGCTAATATCTGTACCCACTGGTAAAGGGTTGCCTTCATTCTAAAACTCACTTTACTGTCTACTGTTAATTTCTGTCCTCACCTGCTCTGTAACATTCAATAAGATTATGAAAGTAGTTTAAGTACTACGAAACATAATAAAAATAAACGTAGTCTGCGATAAAGAATAAGTCACAGACGACGTTGATTATGACTTGTACAGTTTATTTATTACAGTTGTATTATCCTTATTATTTAACAATTTACAGTTTATTTATTACAGTTGTATTATCCTTATTATTTAACAATGTTTGTTGTATTTATTGGTTGTGTGCGTTTTAACAATGCTTGTGTATTTATTGGTTGTGTGTATTTTAACTTTAAAGAATTAGATTTCGACTTGCTGTTTTGCGTGTGTAGCTGACTAGATTCCGGCACCGAATTAATTGACCGATCTCCACCACACTCTCTCAGCTTTGTACTCTCCCATTGTCGGTGTTCAATAACGACGACAGCTTCGCGTTTGTCGTTCGGCTACTTGCTCTTTATGTTCATTTTGGATTACTACATAAATAAGCTTGAAAAAAAAAATTTTATCTAACATATAATATGGTTTATTATTTTTATTATTTTTTAAAATTATCTGCTCACTTTTCGCTCCCTTTTAAGACATTTTTTTTAATGTTAATTATACTTTTTAAATGTTTTTATAAATTCTTTATAATGTTTTAAATTGTGACTTTTGATTTCTGTATACCTGCCCTGTAGGCGTTTCTATTTCAGCAGTGGCTATTCAAAAAAAAAGTTAATTAATGTCTAGCGACTCGGTGCCAAATAGCCAAGGAATGGAAAGCGAACTATTTCTCACTAACACCTGACGAATATTAGTATTGCCGTGTTGTTTTAGTGCTTGTGAGCCCCTCTTTTATTTGAGTTTAATGAGACCTCTACTACTTTTTTTTCTCGTCGAGCACGCTTGAATTTTTTTAAAGAATAGGTTTGCATAGGCCCACCATAGGAGGGCAGCAAAGGATACCACCCATTTGCCGACGAGCCAAAGCCGCTCTCTGCTATGTCCAACATCTAGCCTAAATTATCGTGCGTAATACGATACATTATCTATATATATAAAAGAGTTCATGCTGACTGATTGCCTGACTGACTGACTGATTGGCAATCATCGCACAGCCTTAACCGCAAGAGCTAGTATGCTAAAATTTTCACTGTGTGAGGGGAGTCCTCCCGGATCCCCTCTAGATCCACAATAGATTGTAAGTTGTTATGCGCAAGGAGCACAACAGCAAGAATTAACGCGCATGAAGCGCTAAGCTGACATACCTGTTTGTAGCTTTAAGTAATTATTTAAGTACTTAGTAATGTTATGTGCAAGAAGCACCCCTAGTAGTTTTACCTTATTGTTATTAACGTTATTATTAACATTAAAAGGCGCACGGAGCGCACATAAGCAGAGCAAGCAATGCATGTATTTCAAATTCAAATCTAACGGCCTGGGTCACTGCAAGCATGCAGTGTTGAGCGGTCGCCCGATCCTGCCACTAGAGCGCGTCTCGTGAGAGCGAAAGCTCTAAAGCAGATTAACCGATTCGGCTGACCGAGGCTAGCGCGCGGCTTGGCCGTGGAGAGCTCGGGAGTGCGAGTTAGACGATGGGAGTAAGCAGACGTGCGAAAAAGGCGAGTTAGACGATTCTAGTGAACAGACGTGCGTAAAGTTGACCGAGATATCGCGTGTGATAACGGCAAAAGTATAAAGAATAGGAGCGAAGAGACAAGTAAGCGATCTTTATTTGTATAATATAAACCTTGTTGTTAACTAATAGCTTATAATTGAAGTAATAAATGCTTATTAAACTTGCTTACACATCTGCCTAATAATTAATCTAACCCCCCACCCCCGCATAGCGACAAGTAGAGTAGTGCGTACCGGCGGCAAAAGTGCAAGTGGTAGTGTGTGTCTGCGGCTTTGCCCGGCCACCCGTAGGCAGTGTGCGTCTGAGGCTTTTGCCCGGCCATTAGTAGGTGTAGCGTGACTGAGGCTTTTGCTTGGTCACTAGTGGGTGTAGTGCGTCTGAGGCTTTTGCCCGGCCACTAGTAGGTAGTGTGTGCCGGCGGCTTTGCCCGGTCACTAGTAGGCAGTGTGTGTCCGCGGCTTTAGCCGGGCCATTATTAGGCGGAGTGCGACTGAGGTTTCGACCCGGTCATCATCAGGCGGAGATTGTGTAGAATAGTGTAGGCGGTGGAATTAGGGTATTCGGCTTATCTACGAACCCCGTTTCTCAGTGCCCCAGCGATTTACAAATATTCTTGTAAACAGAATCTTGGCTAGACTGAGATTTGTTCCCCGGCCAAGAAACTTCTTTACAAGTGGCGCCCCAGCAGGGACACTGGGGGCGTAGCGGGGCGTGGCATATTGGTGACATTAAGCCCCACCAAGGTGCCACAAAGAGTAGTAATCCACTTGGGAGTCGTTTGGACCACGTGAACATTTTGGGCCGAAAATTTTGTTGCGCAGTGCAGTTCGTTTTCGTTGTGCATAAACTAAACGCACAGCGAAATCGAATAAGCAAAACGCACAACAACAACACACTAGTAGACAACGGCGCCCGAATAACGGCGCTTATTCGGTTTAGGTGCGCAGGCAATCGGTTTTCGTTGTGCATACAGCCAGTGCGCAACGAAAACGAACAAAAACAACGCTCAAGGGATAACCGGCCGAAATAACGGCGCGCATGCACTGTTAGTGCAGGCGAACACTTCGGTGCGCGAAACAACGCAGTCAGTGAGCGAGATTGTACCTGTCGCGACAGCGCTGCCGACAAAAGCGACAGTAGAAAAGTATCGGGATCAACATAGCCAGACATAGAATATACGCGCTGATCGAGTGAGTAGGGGCACTCAGGCCACCGAGAGATGTTTTTTGGTGGCATTGAGTACTTGTTATTAGGAATATTAGAAGTGTCGAGACTTAGTAATAGAAATGGATTCGCATAAGTGTAAGAACCCTGGTGTAGGAGTCCGATTGGTATATCACCGCCGTAAAGAGGAGTTAGAGGGAATCGCCACGGAATTTGGGCTAGATAAGGAGGGCAAAGTAGATGAGCTGCGCCGACGTGGCACAATTTGCCAAAGTTCTAGATGCTCTCGCCGTCGGTGACCTGGGTTCGAGCGGGCGATACAAATCAGAAGGGGATTTGAGTGACCTAGTCGGTCAGCCGCATTTCGTGACTGAAAAGCAGGCCTGCAGAACAGAAGCGATTAGCAGACCAGGGGAATTAGGAACCGGAGGCAGGTGCAGCGGCGTAGAGGGGAGTCCATCTGGTACTCGTCTCATCGTCGTTGCCGAGACCCCAGCGCCGTGGTCACAATGGGACCCGAGGGAGCAGATCGTCGTGCCAGATCCGGTTAGGAAATGGGGCATGCGTTTCGACGGGCTAGGAGATCCTCTGGCGTTCATGGAGGCGCTTGAGGAGCGCGCAATATCATATGGCATAGACTTAGATAAGCTGCCACGCGCCATGGACGAAGTGTTGATAGATAATGCCGCTCGCTGGTTCGTAACCAGCCGCGTTCGAGATGTAGCGTGGGCAACGTTCAGGTCAGTTTTCTTGGAGTTTTTCTCGCCACCCAGGTATTTTGAGAATCTGGAGGATCAGATTAGGGGCCGTTTGTAGCGAAAGGAAGAAGATTTTAAAAACTTTTTAATCGATTTGCGGGTACTCATGCATCATGCTGGGTATAATGCCGCCAGAGGGTGTATGAGAATGTCGCGCCAGAATATCGGCTGTATATCCGGCTGAACGACTTCTCCAACCTGACACAACTCACCCAGATGACAGTCGAATATGAGAGAGTATGCAGACAGAATTTAGAGTACACGCGTAGTCCCTAGTCCGGGCGGACTGGTGCCACTAGGTCGCCAGTTGAACATAGCAAACCGGGCGACGGCCCCGGCGTGTCATACAATCCGTTTCGTACAGTCCCGCAACCGACTCCGACGGCCCTGGGCGGAGGAGCAAGCCCCAATCCGGCGACCCACCGATGATCGGGCAGCAACAGACCGCGACGTTCGATAGTCGGCGAGTCTGTTACAGGTGTGCGGGCGAAGGGCACTTTGCGCATACTTGTCCCAACCAACAAGTAGATTTTTGCCGGATGTGTGGTGCGAAGGGCATCCACACGAGGAGTAGTTGCCAGAGACTCAACCAGGGAAACTCACTGAGGCGCCACCAGGACCGGGATCCGGTAGGCGCCGGCGACCATACAACCCGGAATTAGATGGACCGCTGGGCGTCGAGGACGGCCGGATAGTGGCCGTAGTGAAGGTGGGGCCCAAGTAAGTGTCGGCCACAGTTGATACGGGCGCTACGAGGAGTTTGAGAAGTGTGCTAGGGGGATAGGAGAGGACGGAGAGTTACAGGCGGCGCAAACGCGGACGGAACGACCCGCGAGGTTCAGCAGGTGCTGAAGATGAGAGTTGGTCCGGCGGGACGAGAAGTAGAGATGACGTTGTTGATAATGGCGTCCATGCTGGATGAACTAATCCTAGGAATGGATTTTTTATGCGCAATCGGCACGTCGTTACGGTGCGGTTGCGCGGAGTTAGAGTTGACGAGAGAAAGGGCGCGAGTTGAGGACAACGCTAGGCCCATTGCCGTAGAGGAGCCAACGGGTGGCGTCCCACGACGGAAGGAAGGAACGCTTGCTGGGCAAGCGGCCATAGCGACGGACAGGGAGTGAACGCGGGAACGGAACCCGAGACGAGGGTGCCAGCAAAGGGCAGGAGAAGGGCCTGACGGCGTGCCAAGCCTCAGAGCGGAGAGGCGGAATTAGGCCAGAGAAGTAGTGAGCGCCCGCGTGTGGAAAACGCGAGGCCTGGTGACATGGACGAGCTGGGTGCGTCGAACTTGGATCAACCCGCTCGAGAGGCGAGCGGCGTGGTGGCCATGGTGAAGTCGGAGGCGGTGGCGAGGAGTTAGTCTCGTCCAAGAATCCCGGCGGCGTCACCAGCGATTGGGCCCACCGGGGAGAAGATTGAAAGGAAATTGGTATCAGGATCAGCAGAATTAGAGCCGGACGTGCAGGTATTTTTTGAGGAGGAATTGGCGTTGTTTGACGGCCTCAAGGGTGTGTCCCACATAGCGGAACACCGGATCATCTGAAGGATGCCGTAAAAGCAACGCTATTTCCCAAAAAATCCGGCCATGCAGAAGGTGATTGACGACCAAGTCGAGGAACTCCTCCAGACTGGCGCAATCGAGCCGTCTCGCAGTCCTCACAGCGCACCTATTGTGCTGGTGAAGAAGAAGACGGGCGAATGGCGCATGTGCATCGATTACAGACAATTGAATGCACACTCTGTACCCGATGCATACCCAGTCCCCAGAATCAATCACATTCTGGAACGACTGAGGCACGCACGCTTCATATCGACACTGGATCTGAAACAAGGGTATTGGCAGATCCCAATGGCCGAGGAGAGCAAGCAGTTTATGGCGTTTACGGTGCCCGGTCGAGGCCTGTATCAATGGAGAGTGATGCCATTCGGCCTACACTCGGCGTGCGCTACGTTCCAGAGGGCCCTGGATACAGTCATCGGGCCGGAGATGGATGAGAAGCCACATGCGTTCGCGTACCTTGATGCCATAATTGTCATTGGCGCGACGAAACAGCAGCATATGGAGAATCTCCAGGAGGTATTCCGGAGACTGAGAGCGGCTAATCTGAGACTGAACATAAAGAAGTGCTCGTTCTTCAAAAAGGAGCTGGTGTACCTAGGACATGTGGTGAGCGACGATGGCATAAGAACGGACCCCGAGAAAGTGGAGGCGATAAGGAGACTGAGGCCCCCGGCGAGTTTGAAGGAGCTGCGCCAGTGCCTAGGGATGGCATCTTGGTATCGGCGCTTTGTACAAAACTTCGCCGCGGTGGTGCAGCCAATGACAGCGTTGCTGAAGAAAGGGAGGAAATGGTCGTGGGATGCGGAACAGGAGGAGGCCCTGAGTCGCTTGAAGGAGAGTCTGACGACGTTCCTGTCCTCGCATGTCCCGAATTTTCCGTGAAGTTTGTTCTTCAGACGGATGCCAGCGATCATGGGCTTGGCGCTATTTTGACGCAGACCATCGAGGGCCAGGAGAGTGTCATCGCCTACGCCAGCCGCTATTGCTGAAGGCCGAGATCAACTACTCGGCAACGGATAAAGAGTGTTTGGCCATAGTGTGGGCGATACGGAAGCTGAAATGCTATTTGGAGGGCTACAAATTTGACGTCGTAGCTGATCATATGGCGCTCAAATGGCTGAACTCCGTTGAGAGTCCATCAGGCAGGATCGCACGCTGGGCTCTGGAGTTGCAGCAGTTTCAATTCGACGTACACTACAGGAGAGGAAAACTCAACGTGGTGGCCGACGCACTGTCAAGGCAACCTCTGGAAACGTTTCAGCAGGCAGTGGAGGAGAAATCCCCCTGCCGTTGGATCTCGAGCATGCTGGAACGAATCGGACAGAATCCTGAAAAGTTCCCAGACTACGTGGTCGAAAATGGAAATCTGTACCGCCACTTGGGATACCGAGCCGATGACGAGGATTACGTGCCTTGGAAGCTGTGCGTCGGAAGCGGTGACAGGAAACGAGTGCTACAGGAGTGCCACGATGCACCGACGGCGGGTCACCAGGCGGTGAGGAAGACGATTTCCAGACTGCCTCAGCGGTACTACTGGCCAGGTATGTTCAGAGACGCTGCCAGGTATGTAAAGTGCTGCGAATCGTGCCAAAAGTTCAAAGTGGAACAGTTTAAGCCAGCAGGTCGCATGCTCACCCGCCAAGTGGCCGAGCCATGGGCCGTGCTGTGTGCAGACTTTGTAGGCCCATTGCCACGGTCTAAACATGGGAACACTATGCTACTAGTGTTCCATTACGCGTTCTCAAAATCGGTGAAGCTCTTCCCCCTGAGGAAGGCCACTACTGCACATCTACAAACTGCCTTCAGGGTGAGGAAACTGTGCCGATTCGGGGTCCCTCGTAAAATGGTGTGCGACAACGGTGCGCAATTTGCGAGTCGGGCGTTTAAATCGTTCTGCAAGACGCTTGAGTAGAGATACAGTACACGGCGCCGTATTGCCCACAGGAGAACCCAACGGAGAGGCCGAACCGTACGGTGAAGACGATGGTAGCCCAGTTTATCCAAGATCGGCAGAGCTCTTGGGATGAACTCCTGCCGGAAATCTCATTGGCTGTGAATTCGAGCATAGCAGGGTACTCTCCGGCGTTCCTAATACAGGGAAGAGAGCCACGCCTACCGGCTGCGCTCTACGACGAAGTAACGCCAGGATCAGCGAGTACCCCACAGCACCCGGATGAGAAGGCCAATAAGCTGAAAGAAGTCTTCGATATAGCACGTAGTAACATGCAGCGCGCCGCTCAGGATCAGAGCCGGCATTATAACTTGCGACGACGAGAGTGGAGGCCGTCCCTCCAGTCGCTAGTATGGTTGCGCCAGCACTTACTTTCTAAGGCCGCAGACGGATTCGTGGCGAAACTAGCGGCCAAATATGACGGACCCTATCGGGTCGTGAAATTCGTGTCGCCCAATATCGTGCTGCTGGCAAAAGACGATGAGCGGAAAAGGAGGAAGGCCAACATAGCACAACTCAAGCCGTTTCACAAAGACCAGCCCGTAGACGATGAGGAACAAGTCGACGACGCGAGGCCGACAGAGAGGAATATAGGCAGCGTTCGCCTAATACGCTGCCCGGTAAAAAAAAAAATAAAAAAAAAGAGAGAGATAAAGAAAAGTAGTTAGATATGTTGAGTTAACCAGTAACCCAAAATAACTCGTAGTAATTTGAAGGTACCCTAACATAAGTATTGTTCCCATAGATGTCGGACATAATTTCGATAAGCGACGAGGACCCGGAACGAGAGGTCTTTGTAGAGGACGACGAGGAAACAGATAGCAATCCTGACCCGGACCAATACGCGGGGCGAGCTCATGGCGAATATCCAGGGGGGCGACCGGAGGAAGAAGGCTACACGCGGCGCAATAGCCGTCCGCCGCTGCCACCCCGTCTGCACACCAAATATGTGCACGAAGAGGCCTTCACGCATGTGTGCGATGCATTCGGCGGGTGCGAACGGTGAGTGTGTTCATCGAGTGTCCCAATGCCAGGAACTCGCCACCCTACGTGACCGAACCGGAATCGCCGCCTCCCCTGTTGGCGCTCCCTGAACCGCCCCCGAGGAGTAGCGAACGCGAGGATGGAGCGGCCCCTAGAGAGGCGACAGAGGAGCAATCCCGGCCACGACGTTCGATCCCGTCACATTCCGACGCGAGGCCGACATCGGCGACTCGAAGTGACCCGCGCCCAGGGTCGTCTACCCGTTGACGCCAGAAGGCTACCCCGCAAAGCCGTACGGAGAGGGAGCAGACGACACGGAAAGCAGTGCGAGTAGCGGCCGGAAGGAGCCAGCCCCAAAAACCCCACCCAGCGATCGCCGCAGCGTAAGCGGTCGACGCGACAGAAGTCGTCGCGAGATGAGACATACCCGGAGAAGGAGCAGCCGCGAACGAGTCGGCCGAGGCACTCGGGCTCCAATAGAGGGGAGACCCCAACAAAGGCAGCCAAGTGCGCCACCGTCAAACGCACGCGGGTCGCTGGCAGCACGCCGCACCCTCGTACGGGCGACGGAGCGTCCCGCGTCGACAACGGTCAGCCGAGTCGACCGGCGAGAAGCCGAGCGGCGACAAGTGGAGGAAGACGTCGAGAGGGAGAGCTCGAGCCCTTGCGCCCCGACGTGGCTACGGCAGCGCTATCCAGGCCTGACCGGACGAAGTCGAGGGAAATGAACGAAACGACCCCATCGCGCAAGACGACTAGCCTGCGAGAATTCGCTACCGCCACTAGCGCTCGCCACACCGACGCCCACCAGTGAGGCATCAGGAGGGCCGCCGCCACCAGTAGGCCCGACACCAGATACCGCACGAGGAAGGTCGCCATCTACACCAACGCGTGTCGTCCCGGCGCCAGTAGGAGTTGCGCGCGAAAAATCACAGCCACCGATAGAGCCAGAGACGCCGTTTGGCAGCGAGTACGGGGAATCCCCGCCTCCCTTGGTGCCTATTGTGTCGACACCAACCAGTACGTTTACGTACCTACCGCCGTGGTCGGAGGCTCACCTAGACGACGTCATCGACTTGTTCGACCTGTTGGCGGAGGTAGAGGCTGAGCAAAACGGCAGCGAGGAGCAACCGCCATTGCCACAATCAATGCGCCCGGTCGAACGGGAGGAGGAGCAACCACCGCCGGCACCGCCGATGCGTTTGGGAGAAGGACGACAACCACCATCACGGCATTCGCAGGATAATGGACCGTCAGCCTCACAGCAAGCAGCGGGACGGAGTCAGCAGTGGGCGTCGCCGTCAGAAGCGCGCGGGTTGTTGGCAGCATGCCGCACCCGCGTACGGGCGACGGCGCGCCCCACGCCGACGCACCCACCACCATTGAGCCAGCCGAGGACGCTAGGGCGGTCAACCCTGCCACCGGGCGTTGGACGTTTCGACCCACGGGTCCGTCCGCCGACCGGCTGGCGCATCCAAACGTGGGACGATCTCATACCGGAGAGCATCATAGCCGGAGTGCGCCGTCGGATACGTCATGCCTCGGGCAACTGTCGCCGGTCGCGTTTTACTCTAAATGCCGGAGGGTTAGAGTACAAAGTGACGTTGGCCGGCAATCAACGGGGTTTGAGGAGAGTCCTCCCGGATCCCCTCACAATAGTTATTCGTTTTATTAACCTCCTACTTAATGGATTGTAAGTTGTTATGTGCAAGGAGCACAACAGCAAGAATTAACGCGCATGAAGCGCTAAGCTGACATACCTGTTTGTAGCTTTAAGTAATTATTTAAGTACTTAGTAATGTTATGTGCAAGAAGCACCCCTAGTAGTTTTACCTTATTATTATTAACGTTATTATTAACATTAAAAGGCGCACGGAGCGCACATAAGCAGAGCAAGCAATGCATGTATTTCAAATTGATTTGAATTTAATGAATAACGGCCTGGGTCACTGCAAGCATGCAGTGTTGAGCGGTCGCCCTATCCTGCCACTAGAGCGCGTCTCGTGAGAGCGAAAGCTCTAAAGCAGATTAACCGATTCGGCTGACCGAGATTAGCGCGTGGCTTGGCCGTGGAGAGCTCGGGAGTGCGAGTTAGACGATGGGAGTAAACAGACGTGCGAAAAGGCGAGTTGGACGATTCTAGTGAACAGACGTGCGTAAAGTTGACCGAGATATCGCGTGTGATAACGGCAAAAGTATAAAGAATAGGAGCGAAGCGACAAGTAAGCGATCTTTACTTGTATAATATAAACCTTGTTGTTAACTAATAGCTTATAATTGAAGTAATAAATGCTTATTAAACTTGCTTACACATCTGCCTAATAATTAATCTAGCCCCCCACCCCCGCATAGCGACAAGTAGAGTAGTGCGTACCGGCGGCAAAAGTGCAAGTGGTAGTGTGTGTCTGCGGCTTTGCCCGGCCACCCGTAGGCAGTGTGCGTCTGAGGCTTTTGCCCGGCCATTAGTAGGTGTAGCGTGACTGAGGCTTTTGCTTGGTCACTAGTAGATGTAGTGCGTCTGAGGCTTTTGCCCGGCCACTAGTAGGTAGTGTGTGCCGGCGGCTTTGCCCGGTCACTAGTAGGCAGTGTGTGTCCGCGGCTTTAGCCCGGCCATTATTAGGCGGAGTGCGACTGAGGTTTCGACCCGGTCATCGGTGGAATTAGGGTATTCGGCTTATCTACGAACCCCGTTTCTCAATGCCCCAGCGATTTACAAATATTCTTGTAAACAGAACCTTGGCTAGACTAAGATTTGTACCCCGGCCAAGAAACTTCTTTACAACAGTAGGTTCCATCTATGAGGAAATTCCACCCACAAGCACAGAAAATCGTGGAACACTGTTGTATGAAACTTTTTGTTTACCATCCAATCGGCTTCAAACTCATTTTCAAAGATCCACACAAAAATTTATTTGACACATATTTCACCGATTTTGGAAAATCCACCCCATGGCCGGAAAATTGGTGGAAAACTCTGGCATTCGCCATTTTTAATTTTCATGTGATTGGCTTCAAACTCATTTTCAAGGTTCTATGCGAAAAAAATAATAGGCGAAGTGGTCAAAGATTTTGGATAATCTACCCCGAAATCGGAAAATTCGAGGAAAACTGTTGTATGAAACTTTTTTGATTATCGTCCGATTGGCTTTATTCTCATTTTCAAGGCTCTACACATTAAATAAATTGACAAGTGTATCAGCGATTTTGGAAATTTCAGCCCCATGGTCGGAAAATTACCGGAAAACTCTGGCATTCGACATCTGTAATTTTCATGCGATTGGCTTCAAACTCATTTTCATTGTTATTAAAAATATTTCAAAAGAGACAATAATACAATCTGCACCCAAATTAAAGGAGATTCCGAAGCTGAAGAAGACCTGCCCCAATGACTGCGAGGGACCATTAAACTCACCTCACTGTGAGTACACCAGTGCTGCCAGCACCGGTGCCCCAACATAGAAGGAATAACCTGTGCTCCAGCACCGGTCACGCCCTCCCCCGCGCCAACAAGAGAAAGAAAAAGCCTACGCTAGGACCAGCGCCGGCAACGCCATAGCGCTTCATGCTGGCCAAAGAAGCCGGCAGTGCCACCAGGGGCACAGAAGCCGACCGCACTACAAAGAGTGCAGGAGTCTGCAGCGGTCATCCAGCTTAGTATAAATATATAACTAATGTAAATTTAAAAAAAAAATTAAAATTGAGCGGAACCATTTCTGCCCGATTAGCAGTACAGCCCGTAAAGCTGTACGAAAACATAGGTAGGGTATATGTACATTCATTTAGATAAATTAATTTTAAATTTCTCACCGCCTGAGGCGTCTCGGGCCAAAATGGCCCTTATTGACACAAAGACGGTAGACTCGGCCAGATCTAAAGATCATAACTATTCTTTTAATAGTTATTGTAATATTGCTATTTATCAAACTGTTATTTAAATTCTACCAACTTCATAACAAATGCCTGAAGAAAAAATATATGAGCAGGGCAAATTTTTTTTTTTTTCCGGACGTTGATGTACTAAACGGGCAGTACATTCAAGTGGCCCAAACGACACCAAGCACGGGCTTGTTAACGCGCGGACCCAGGCAAAATGCAAGCCCACCTCCCGCCCAACCGACCGAGGGGCGCGCCGCATAACGTGCGGTAACGAAGATCGCGAAACATAAATGAACTCGATAGAATATAAATATTGTGTAAGGTACACACAAAATTAAAAAAATTCTTTCTAAAACAAATATATATAAAATAAAAGGAATTCACTAACTTTTTACTATCAGATAAATATAAATATGAATTTTTAAGATGATTTCTAAAAAAAATAAAAAAATAAATATTTTATTTTATAAAAAAAAAAATTAAAGAAAAAAATTTGTTTCGATGTTGTACCGATGGTTTCTTAAAATAGAGAACCATATTGAAGGAATTTCAAAACACTTGCTGCTGTTATCGAATTACGAAATGAATTCGACAAGTCATTTAAGTGTTTCAACAAAAATGCACCCATCTCCAACCTTACAAAAATTAAACATATTATGGTATTGATCAAATCGTTCAACACAGTACGCCAAATTGTAATTGACAATTTGGGAAAGTGTGATTCTTTACAATCCATTCAGTTAAAGGATGTGATCAAACGGCTAAAAAAAACCTTATATATTTCGGAACGGCACAAGTTGCACATCTTAGTTCCAAAATTTTAAATTTTCCGGCCGAATTTGATAAAACAACTTTACTAGAATCGGAAACAAATGAACAAGAAGATCTTGAATCGGTAAAATCAGATACCGATAACGGAGATAAAGATTTGCATGAACCGACAACTTCAGCGGTACTAAAACTACCTGAATTGTCAGATCCAGGAAATCCTAATTTCAAGTCAAGCGCAAGCGTAATAGAGCAAAAGACTATCACGATGCAAGACGAATCAGTTGCCCAAAGGGTATATATAAGAGAAATCTCTTCCGCCATTCCACAATTTGATGGAAAAAAAATCCATCTACAAAGATTCATCAACTCAGCAATAAAATTGGTTAATACGGCAAAAGGATCATATGAACCAATAGCAGACTACAATTGATGTAATTATTAAGAAATTGCAGGACACAATTGTCGGTGAAACATCCGACACTGTTAAAGGCAAAAATGCAAACGTCTATCAAAAAGGCAAAACAGCCACGCAATTTACTAATGAAATCGATAATTTGCGAAAATGACTTGAATATAAACAATAATGATATCCTTGTCCCAGCTCGTTGCGAAGTAATAAGAAAAATTAAAATTCTAATACCAAATCAGGAATTGGAAAACGGTATATTTGTCGGTAACTCAATTTCAAATGCCCAAAATTCATACATTCGCATATTAAATACCACAAATCAAACAAAAGTCTTAAACTTACAAAAAATCAAGTACGAATCATTAAATGATTATCACATAGCTCAATTAAATAAATCTGAACGAGCAGAACAAATAATTAATAAATTAAAAAAGAATTTTCCCCCCGCTTTCAAAACCGTCCTAACTAACTTATACTCTAAATACACAGATATATTTGGTTTGGAGACAGAACCAATAACCACAAATAATTTTTACAAACAGAAATTGAGATTGAATAGTGATAAACCCGTTTATATTAAAAACTATAGAAATGCTCATAGTCAAAAAGAAGAAATAACAAATCAAGTAGATAAACTCATAAAAGATAAGATTGTAGAGCCCTCAGTTTCCGAATACAATAGCCCATTGCTATTAGTTCCCAAAAAATCGTTACCAGACTCTGAAATGAGAAGGTGGCGATTGGTAATTGATTATCGCCAAATCAATAAAAAGTTATTAGCAGATAAATTCCCCTTGCCAAGAATAGATGACATTTTAGATCAACTTGGCAGAGCAAAATATTTTTCGTGCTTAGACTTAATGTCTAGATTTCACCAGATCGAGTTGGAAAAAGAATCAAGAAACATAACGTCCTTTTCAACGAGCAACGGCTCTTATCGCTTCACGCGATTACCTTTTACCGAATTCTTTCCAACGAATGATGACATTTATGGCATTTACGGGATTAAAACCCACTCAAGAGTTCCTTTATATGGACGATCTCATAGTCATCGGATGTTCCGAAAAACATATGCTTAATAATCTAACAGACGTATTTGAGCTATGTCGAAAGAACAACTTAAAATTGCACCCAGATAAGTGCACGTTTTTCATGCATGAAGTAACTTTTCAAATTCACAAATGCACTAATAAAGGTATTCTACCAGATGACAAGAAAAACGACGTCATAGAGAAATACCCAACTCCAACTGACGCAGACAGCGCCAGACGATTCGTTGCCTTCTGCAATTATTATCGTAGATTCATAAAAAATTTCGCGGATTATTCCCATCACATTAATAAATTTTGTAAGAAATATGTTAAATTCGAATGGACACCTCAATGTCAACAAGCTTTTGAGTATTTTAAAAAACAAGCCTTCAATATCCTGATTTTTTGTAAAGAATTTTGCATAACCACAGATGCGAGCAAGCAAGTATGTGGAGCTGTATTAATGCAAGAACATGATGGATTACATCATTCACTAAAGGCGAATCAAACAAAAGCACAACTGAGCAAGAACTAACAGCTATAAACTGGGCAATAAATTATTTCAGGCAATATATATTTGGAAAACATTTTATAGTTAAAACTGATCATAGACCCCTTACATTTTTATTTTCAATGAAAAACCCAAGTTCAAAATTAACTAGAATGAGGCTAGAACTAGAAGAATATCAATTCAGTAGAGTATCTTAAGGGAAAAGACAATCATGTAGCGTTATCAAGAATAACCATTCAAGAACTTAAAGACATACAAGTAAAAGTCCTGAAAGTCACTACCAGGCAACAAATTAGACAGAAATCCTGCGCAGGAGATAAAGGAATAGAATTGCTTAGGCAATCTCTACAAACAGCTTCAAAGCTTATATACTAATGGAATTCTTGACTTAGGTCCGTTCTTCCAAAGGCTTGAAACGCAAGCGAGTATAAATTAAATCAGCCAACTCAAGATGGCACCGTGGGAAAATATATTTGAAAACGTTTTAATTGATAATATCAAGGAAATGGGCAACAAAATATTGAAATCATTGAGAGTAGCGCTACTCAACCCTGTGACCTTAATTAAAACTGAAAAAGAAAAAGAAGCAATACTGTCTACATTTCATGAAGAACCTATTCAAGGAGGTCACACTGGCATTTCAAAAACCTTGGCCAAGGTCAAAAGATATTTCTGGAAAGGTATGTCTAAAGATATAACTGAGTACATACGAATATGTCATAAAAGCCAGAAATCGAAAACAACAACACACACAAAAACACCACTAACAATTACAGGCACACCAATTAAAGCATTTGACACAGTGATAGTAGACACAATCCACTACCAAAGTCGCAAAATGGTAATGAATATGTTGTTACGTTAATATGCGATTTAACGAAGTACTTAGTTGCCATACCGATTGCAAATAAAAGTGCAAATAGTGTCGCTAAAGCTATATTTGAATATTTTATATTGAAGTTCGGTCCAATGAAGACGTTCATTTCGGACATGGGAACTGAATATAAAAATTCAATAATTAACGATTTATGTAAATATTTAAAAATAGATAACATAACATCGACAGCTCACCACCATCAAACGGTTGGAACTGTGGAACGAAGTCATAGAACTTTTAATGAGTACATACGTTCATATATATCGGTCGATAAGACAGACTGGGACGTATGGCTCCAATACTTCGTTTATTGTTTTAACACAACCCCTTCAATGGCCCATAGCTATTGTCCGTATGAATTAGTTTTCGGTAAACCTAGTTATTTACCAAAGTACTTTAATTCAGAACATAAAATGTATCCACTATATAACATAGAAGATAATGCTAAGGAAACTAAATATAGACCAGAACTAGCATATAAACGAGCAAGAGTTATGTTAGAAGAACATAAAAGGAAGAATTAAGAATTTTACGATATAAAAACAAAAGACTTGGAACTATCAATGGGAAATAAAGTTTTATTAAGGAATGAAACAAGACATAAGTTAGATTTTAAATATACAGGACCTTACAATATAGAATGCATAGAAGATAGCGATAATATTGTAATATCGGATGATAAAAAGAATAAACAAAAGTACACAAAATAGATTGAAACATTTTGTTCCATAATAGTTATAACCTTTAGTATGGCCGTACATAAGAACAATTTTTAACATAAACATTAAAAAACATTAAACATGAAGAAAAAAATATATATGTCATATAAAATTTATTATACCTTACTTTATATACGAAAAAAATTTACACATATATACTAACTTCACTATGTTACTTTATTTTTCAAAGGAGGGTATGCGCACATATCGAGTACACACTGTACTTGCAATAGCCCGCAGCGCATAGTAACACTTTGTTGCAATGCATAAATAAGCGTTCAGTAATATGATCGCACATGTTAAAACGGACAGCATAAGTGCAGCGTCGGCATGTTTGACACTAGCCGACTGAACAAACAATGCAAAACACTTATGTGCGAATATTACTCTTTCTCGCTCACCACGTTAGTATATACGTAAATATAAGCAAGTACATAGCCGCGCCGATGCCGGGGTAACCGACAGCGCAGTGCGCGGCCAGCTTGACCTTGCAATGTACAATTTCTGCCACAGGATATTTATCCTAACGCTTGAATTGCCTTAGATATTTTTACTATTTTTTTCTCAAGTATTGGATGTGAGAGCTAATAGTATTTACTAGTTTATAATTTTTTTCAATTACAATAATTTATTGTATTTCTTTGCAAATAGCCTTACGATAAATTCAACCGCATAACGGTTCGACGTAAGCGAAGACAGCAACCTTTTTTTTTTTTAGCACGTAAGAAAGTTGCAGGAATACCCTTAGAACGTTAACATATGTATGTAAGCATTACGACAACTGATGTCATTATACTATGTTCCCGAAGGGAAAAATACTATATTGGGTTTGCGAAATGTCCGTCTGTGCATATGAACGCAATTTTTTTGCCTTTATCTTTGAGCTAGAGCAACCAAACTTGGTACACATGTTGGTGTATACCGTCAATTTGCAACTGAGGGTCATCATAGGCCACTTTCATTTCGGGCAAGCCGACCTCTTTCCTTTTCTTTCGAGCAGCCAACCCAAACGGATGCATTTTGCCTTTTTTTTTTAAATATTAAAATAATAAAAAATGTGATAGCAGCATTAAAAATCTGCCAATATTTCAGCCATCCCGGCTACATTGGTAAAACAAATTACTAAATGGATTTTTTGTTCATGCCAATAAATACGGCAGATATTATTTGAATTTTGAAAAAATATGAATTATAAAATCTATAAAACAAACACAAACAAAACATCCATTTGATTAGATTTTGGCGCAGAAAAATTAAATGCATGATTGCATTCTTTAAATTTCAACTGAAATACATCAGTATAAGACAATTTGGGAAGGTAAGGTACTAATGTCGACCATATCGGCGCAAGTTCTTCCTCTCCTCTCCTCTCCTCTCCTCTCCTCTCCTCTCCTCTCCTCTCCTCTCCTCTCCTCTCCTCTCCTCTCCTCTCCTCTCCTCTCCTCTCCTCTCCTCTCCTCTCCTCTCCTCTCCTCTCCTCTCCTCTCCTCTCCTCTCCTCTCCTCTCCTCTCCTCTCCTCTCCTCTCCTCTCCTCTCCTCTCCTCTCCTCTCCTCTCCCTCTCCTCTCCTCTCCTCTCCTCTCCTCTCCTCTCCTCTCCTCTCCTCTCCTCTCCTCTCCTCTCCTCTCCTCTCCTCTCCTCTCCTCTCCTCTCCTCTCCTCTCTCTCCTCTATAAGGCACTCAACATTAAGCTAGGCTTGGAACTACAGAGGCGACTTAACATGAGCCGCGTTGTCAGTAATTCCGGTGCCCAGGCGGCAGAGACGCTCGCTACGCTCTTCTTTTTTTTTTTGGCTGTATGAACGTGATGGTAAAAAGCTGGAAAAATTAAAAACCCCCAAAAAAAGTACTTAAAACAATATCGAGAAATAGTATGTGTCCCTAAAAGCGGAGCTGGATTGTCCTCTCCCAAAAATAATCAAAGCCCAAAGTAGAAATTGTTAAAATGCCTCATTAGCGGTAAGAACACGTGCTTGGTAATCTTAATTTTTTTTTTAAGTTTATCTGCGATTTTGTTTTGCTTGCCCAAATAAATTAAGCCTAAAATTTAATTGGGGCTAAAGGAAGAGCTGAAAATTTTGGAGAAAACAGTTTGGCATGACAAGGTATACTAAAATGTGCAGTGTGAATTAAAATAACATATAATAAAATGCAAAAATCCGATTAAGTGTCCGCATGTGTAATACGAGCTAAATAAATAACAAATTAAAAGCCTAATTGTGAACAACACAAAATACAAGTAAAACTAAATTATTTTAACAAAAATTTGAGTACGAGACTACAGATATTTTTCTTAGTGGTACAAAATCATTTAATATTGTGTGTGCATTTTTTTTTATTTTTACAAAGAACAACAAAATCTACCAGAGCTACGAAGGCCTTCGACGATCTACAGATGGGTGAGTTAAGCCTTATTTAATTTTATTTGATTTTTATACCACCAATATTTTGCTGACCAGTGCAAAATGATACACATGTGCGCTGATCTTTAGATCAGCAAGAATGAGCAGAGCAAAGAAGCAGCGCGACGAGAAAAAGCACTCAATGCGATCCAATTTGCATTGGCGCTCTCCGACGGCGTGCAATAGTCCGCTCGTAAAGCTCTAGCTTTACTTTGAGCTTTATGTTTTTGAGTCATTAATTCGGGTAGTGTCACACAAATTAGGAACCGCGAATATGTACTCATTAACTTTTGTTAAACTTGCACATTGTTCAGGTATGCCTATGCCGATTTTTTATACTATGTTCCCGAAGGGAAAAATAGTATATTGGGTTTGCGAAATGTCCGTCTGTCCGTATGAACGCAATTTTTTTGCCTTTATCTTTGAGCTAGAGCAAGCAACCTTGGTACACATGTTGGCGTATACCGTCAATTTATGAAGTGACCTCCACCATAATATGGGGAAAACCTGTATCTTCCCCATTTTTAAAGCTATAGTCACCAAATTTGGCATTCAGACTAATGTTGAGATTTCCGACAGATCTGCATCAAAAAAATGTTTACCCCCCCACCCCCCACCCCCACAAATCGGCATATGATATCCCCAAAACACGTTTTTCAAGGGCTATATCTCCTACAGTTTCAAAGATAGAGTTACCTAATTTGGCATACAGACTAATGTTGACCACCTGGATAAATCTGCATCAACAAATTTTTGACCCCCCCACCCCCTCCCCAGCAAAGGAGAAAAATTTATATCTCTCACACCTTTACAGGTAGAGTTACCAAGTTTGGCACACAGACTAATGTTAACATTCTGGACAAATCTGCATCAAACAAATTTTGACCCCCCCCACCCCCTCCTCCACAAATGAGAAAAATCTATATCTCCCACACCTGTACAGGTAGAGTCACCAAATTTGGCATACAGACTAATGTTGACCCTCTGGACAAATCTGCATCAAAAATTTTTGGACACCCCCACCCCCTCCCCATAAAGGAGCAAAATCCATATCTCAAACGCCTGTGCCGTTTTTTTCGCGTCTCTTTCTGAACACACAAATAACCAAATTATATAGGACTGGGAACATAGTATTCTGCAGTCGGTTGCGTCCGACTGCAACGTTATTACTTGTTTTTCAGTTTCTACCCCTGTACCCATAAAATGGGTAAAAAGGGGTATTACATCTGTGCAAATGTATGTAACAGACAGAAGGGGAGACATCTCCGACCCTATAAAGTATATATATTCTTGATCAGTATCAAAAGAGATTTCGATTTGGCCATGTCCGTCTGTCTGTCCGTCTGTCCGTCTGTCCGTCTGTCCGTATGAACGCGTCGATCTCAGCAACTACAAGAGCTAGAGACACCAAATTTGAAATGTAGGTTCCTGTATACCATACGCGGATCAAGTTTGTTTCATATTTCAGATATCTCCCCCGTTCCCCCGCAAATCGATTAAAACCGTTTTACAGTAACAATTTTCAAGATATAGCTTTAAGATTTGGCACGTACAATACTTTAGTCTCTCTTAATATACTGTCAAAATTTCAAGTCGATCGGATAATAAACACGGAAGTTATTCACGAAAGAAAATTCAGTGATGCAGCGAGAGGAGGGGAGAAGAAGCACAGCCACCAATTAAAATGCCTCGCTTGCGCTGTCGCTTTTGCCGCCTGTGTGCGTGCGTCTTTGTGTATGTGTGTGTGTATGTGTAAGTGGACGCCGCAGATGTGATTGAAAGTGTTTTAGACCTGGGTACAGGGAGTTTCGTAGTCGGGTATACTCGACTATAGCATTCTTCCTTGTTATTCTTTCCCTCTATAAATACTCAAGCACATACTCTCAGCATTTAGGTCAATGAACTTGAACATAGGTTCAATTTGTAACACTGTTTAACTTGGATAGGTTAATTAATAAATATAATAGCGTTTGTAATGAAAAACGGATTATATACTTAGTTATAAGAGGAGAAATTGAAGAAATTTTGAAGAACAATTGTGTACATTTTTACTCCCTGTACCCATAAAATGGGTAAAAAGGGGGTATTACATCTGTGCAAATGTATGTAACAGACAGAAGGAGACATCTCCGACCCTATAAAGTATATATATTCTTGATCAGTATCAAAAGAGATTTCGATTTGGCCATGTCCGTCTGTCTGTCCGTCTGTCCGTCTGTCCGTCTGTCCGTATGAACGCGTCGATCTCAGCAACTACAAGAGCTAGAGACACCAAATTTGAAATGTAGGTTCCTGTATAGCATACGCAGATCAAGTTTGTTTCATATTTCAGATATCTCCCCCGTTCCCCCGCAAATCGATTAAAACCGTTTTACAGTAACAATTTTCAAGATATAGCTTTAAGACTTGGCATGTACAATACTTTAGTCTCTCTTAATCTACTGTCCAAATTTCAAGTCGATCGGATAATAAACACGGAAGTTATTCACGAAAGAAGATTCAGTGATGCAGCGAGAGGGGGAAGAAGAAGCACAGCCACCAATTAAAATGCCTCGCTTGCGCTGTCGTTTTTGCCGCCTATGTGCGTGCGTCTTTGTGTATGTGTGTGTGTATGTGTAAGTGGACTTAGATGTGATTGAATGTTTTAGACCTGGGTACAGGGAGTTTCGTAGTCGGGTATACTCGACTAGAGCATTCTTACTTGTTTTTATTGTTAATTTGCTAAATTTAATTAATTTTACATTTAAAACAGCCTTGATTAGGAATTAGTTTCCACAATGAATATTTTAAAGACTTTTAAATGAATAAATTTTATATTTAAAATGGAATCTTAATTTAAACCTTTCTATTTCCTAACCATGGGGTAAATATCGTGTCGTAGCTGATTATGGGATTTTTCAAAACATTTATTAATTTTGCTGATGGAAAATCAAAGGTATAGAAGCAGAACTGCCAGTACATCTAGGTAGTTCAAACGAATTAATCTCTGTCTTCTAACAACTATCCTATTCTGTGTATGTAGGTGCAAGCAAATGCAATTTTATGGCAACATAGTTAAAAGGCATTGGACTCTATTTATTTTAAATATGTTGTATAGGAGTTGGTGAATCGAGGTCAAAGACCCCCACAGGCTGCTTTGCTAGTCGCTCGCCAGAGTCCCACTCGACCAGCTTCTCTGACACATTCAGCCTTTACAAGCTTGCTCCTCTCTTCAACAGGCAGATTCTTGTCTGATGAGAGAGTGACCCAGTTGAGTGCTAACTTGCTCAACTTGTGGACTGAAATCGGGGTATATTTTAATATTTTGAATATTTATTAGGTGCCACTACATGAGTAGCCAAACCGATTAAGGGTAAGCTTACATATTTATTTGGCGCCCAACGTTCTGGGCAGATTAGGTGCAGTAGCACTTACTTGGCTCAGTCCCACTTCGAGTCCCACTACTAATTTCTTTATTTTTGCTTCTTTTTTGTTTTTAAGTGTTAAGAAATACTTAGATGAGCAGCGCGTCTGCATGGAATCGCGATAGTTGGTGGTAGCCGATTATTTGAACACAGATGAAGGTTGCCATTCGGGAAATATCATATAGATTCAAATCTACTCTGTGCACATTTAGCTAAAAATATTCTAGAGTACAGACACCAACGAACTATTGTATAGACTACCCAAATAGACGAACGGCAGCGAGTCGAAAAATTTGCTTGGATCAGGGCCACTTAGACTTCGTATTCCGTCGTGTGGCCCTGATGTGAAATGCGCTCTCATTCTCGTGAGAGCTCGAGAGCGTAATTTGTATGGCATCAGAGCCACTCAGCCTTCGCTCTCGGTCTGGTGGCTCTGATATGAAGCGCGCTCGCGTTTTGTCTGTATGTATGTATGTGTGTACGAATGTACGCAGTGCAGCGTGTGGCTCTGATGTGAAGCACGGCATCGCCGCGATCGCATCCCATTCAAACGTTTACCATTGACTGCATATATGAATACCCATTACATTTAAATACACAAATATTTATTTTATTTCAAAGAATTCTTATCATTTTCATAATAAATGTACATATTAGCCAAAATAGAACAAATTAAAGTTGGTCTTTTTATTTCATACAGGCAAACCCGTATAAAAAAATATAAAAAATTATAATTTATTTCCAGGGTATACATGCATCGACTTACAATTGTTCTTAACGAAAATCGTTCAAAGCGTGCGCATTTTTCACAATCGCTTGGCGATTCTTATTCTTGTACACACACATGCATACAGATGTTGTGCAACTGTATGTGTACATGTGCGTGGCATAGGATCTGCTTGCAGAACGTAAACAAACTGAGCTTGCTTACAGCAATTGTTTATCTATATAGTACATATATAAAAGAGTTCGTGCTGACTGACTGATTGGCAATCATCGCACAGCCCAAACCATAAGAGCTAGGATGCTGAAATTTTCACAGTAGGTTCCATCTATAATGAAAGTGCACACTAAGACGGGATTTTGGAAAATTCCCCCCACAAGCGTGGAAAATCGCGGAAAACTGTTGTATGAAACTTTTTTGTTTACCATCCAATCAGCTTCAAACTCATTTTCAGAGATCTACACAAAAATTCATTTGACACTTATTTCATCGATTTTGGAAAATCCACCCCCATGGGCGGAAAATGGGGGTCTCAAGGTTGTATGGGCGAAAGTCTAATTTTAGTCCGATCACCTTCAAATTCATTTTCAAAGCTCTTCACGTAAAATAATTCGACACGTGTATCAGCGATTTTGGGAAATTTGACCACATGGTCGGAAAATCGGTGGAAAAGTCTGGCATTCGACATTTATAATTTTCATGCGATTGGCTTCAAACTCATTTTCAAGGTTCTATGGGAAAAAATAATAGGCGCGGTGGTTAAAGATTTTGGAAAATCTACCCCCAAAGCCGGAAAATTCACGGAAAACTGTTGTATGAATTTTGTTTTTATTATGTTCCAATTGACTTCAAACTTCTGTTTATCATTCAATCATTTTGAAACTAATTTTCAAAGCACCTCACATTAAATAATTCGTCACATGTGCTAAAATATAAATTTCCATTAATTGAAAATACAGTAATAAATACGTTTACGTTCTGCAAGCAGATCCTATGCCACGCACATGTACACATACAGTTGCACAACATCTGTATGCATGTGTGTGTACAAGAATAAGAATCGCCAAGCGATTGTGAAAAATGCGCACGCTTTGAACGATTTTCGTTAAGAACAATTGTAAGTCGATGCATGTATACCCTGGAAATAAATTATAATTTTTTATATTTTTTATACGGGTTTGCCTGTATGAAATAAAAAGACCAACTTTAATTTGTTCTATTTTGGCTAATATGTACATTTATTATGAAAATGATAAGAATTCTTTGAAATAAAATAATATATATATGCAGTCAATGGTAAACGTTTGAATGGGATGCGAAGGCCGTTCTTCTATTTGGGTAGTCTATACAATAGTTCGTTGGTGGTACAGATGAGGAATGTTGAACAAGTACTTTTATAAAATTGTTACTGTTTAACTCGAAGTTTGATTGAGTCTCACTTAGGAGAGAAAAAGAAATAAAATATATATACATATATACTTTTTTTGAGTTATGATCGTTGAGTTATGATTGTTATAGTCAGCTGGAATTGCGACTTCGGCTGATTGCCGAATATCGACCACTGGATTGAATTTTCAAAATTTAAGGTCTAGCTTATTCTCTATTTTGTTATTGTTTTAATTTCGACTGCAGATATGCATTATTCTTTGCATCTTTTGCAATGCTGGAAGTGCGAGTTTTGTAGATCAAAATTTCGACCGCGTTGTAAACAGCTGTTTTAGAATGGCATTCTGCAGCAAAGTATTATAAATTATTTCTTCTATTACGAATTGCAACCTTTTCGCATACTATAATTTCAATATTTTCCGCATTTAGTGTTCCTAATAATGGTATAGCAATATCGATTATTGAGTATTATGAATTTGTTATTGGCTGGCCCGAAGCACTCATCTAATACAAGAAATGGCCTTCTTTTTGCATTCAGCTAGGACGCATATTTGCAATTTTCTATCCTTTAAACATAATTTCAGTCTTAATGGATTGGCTGAGGAAGAATTTTTCCGTGAGCAGCAGTTATTTCTTTTGCTGCTCAGTTAAACAATGTAAGTTTAAATTATGTTCTTCCATAGGCTAACAGATTTGTTTACCTTTGAGTAGGCCACCTGTTAGTACTATTCTTGAGAGTTAAAAAGTATACTCCTTCACGATGTTTATCCTTGGTTATGGATAAGGAAAACAATTCATAATAAAAACCTTATTAAAAATAAAAAAAAAAATAAAAAAAAAATAGTTTTTAAATTGAAAATATCCACTAATGTAAAATGGCAACCATTCGAAGTAGAGAAGACTTGAGAGATTCTCATCAAAATCTTCAGGACACTGCAACTGAATGTACTCTTTGTAATCGGGAATTGCAAAATTCTCAAGAAATTGTTAATACAAAATGTGGACACTTCTTTCACAGAGATTGTATAACGAACTATTTAAATTTAAAAAAGGAATGCCCAGTGTGTAAAACACTTGGACATGTTCGTGATCTTAAACTAAGGCAGGTCAATAAACCATTAGAGAATCGTACTGGTGCAACTCACAAGCAACATCACACACGAAGTCACTCACAGGTGTCAAAAGGCCAGGAGGAAAATGCGAGCGGCATAGAGCCAGCAGGCATGCTGAATAAAACTATTGATTTAAATGAGGATCTTAACATACAAAGCGTACCGCGAAAGTCGACTAGAAAAGGTCGCCCTCCCAAGCAACAGGCTACCCTTAGGCATCACCAGCAGAGAATATTTGCAGGATCGGATAGAAGTTTAGCTCAGATTGAGATTGATTACGATAGGACTTTTAATAAAAGGGAAGATATTATTGATCGGCGACTGTCTCAATTAAATTAAAATAGCAACAGCGACAACCTACAAAGTCGGAGTGCACAAAACAGACCTCGATCATCTCCTACAGCTGGAAGTACGTCATCCAGGTCTGCAATTCGCACATTCTCGAATCTCAGTCCAGAGAAAGTTACCCAGATAGTTCAAAGCTGGAACATCAAGTTTGATAGAGCGGCTAATGGTCCAACGGTCCAAGAGTTTTTATACCGAGTTCGAGCTTTAACGTCAGACAGTTTGCATGGGGATTTTACTTGGTTGTGCAAAAACTTGCACATATTGTTGCACGGCAAAGCGCGTGAATGGTATTGGAGATACCGCAAAGAGACTACTATAGTTGAGTGGGAAGAGTTCTGTGAAGCATTTAAG
This sequence comes from Hirtodrosophila confusa, assembly GCA_035043065.1. NCBI lineage: Eukaryota > Metazoa > Arthropoda > Insecta > Diptera > Drosophilidae > Hirtodrosophila > Hirtodrosophila confusa. The sequence goes on along the minus strand of JAWNNI010000130.1, from coordinate 172,780 downwards.
CAGTAATACCATGACAACAAGGACGACGATCTGATTCTCGAGGACATAAAAAGTCGTAAGCAGAAAGATCATAAACCTTTGACCTGTTTTATGAGGATATTATGACCCTCGTTTCTCGTTTGACTATTCCACTCGATGAATATAGACTGCTTCAGCTGCTTAAACGTACTCTTCTAAGCGAAGTTAGACAAGCCCTGTTGTACGTTCCCGTACATACTGTTGCAAATTTGCGCCAGCTTGTGCAGCAGCGGGAAAACCTTTGCAAAGAAGACGAGCGTCGACAATTTTTAAAAAATAATATAGTATCAAAACCTGTAAAGCGGATAGTAGCTGTTGTAGAAGATGATATGGAAATCGCTGATCCCGAGTTAAATTTGTCAGATGCGTCTGTGAACGCAATAGGAAGCACAAGCAAGAGTTTAATATGTTGGAATTGCGATCATCCAGGTCATGCGTGGGACAGGTGTCTGCCAGAGCGTAAAGTGTTCTGCTATGGATGTGGAGCCAAGAATGTGTACAAGCCCCAATGCGAAGTGTGCATCAAGCGTTTGAAAGAAGAGTCCATCCGCCGAGTGGCCCCAAAATAACAACTGACTGCGTCGATAAGTCAAAACAAGCAGGCTTGCCTGCGCGGTTGTCTCCATGGTGTCAGGAGGCACCCGCTACACTTTCAGTAACCAATAACCCTGAACAAGAAAATAATGCCAACCACCCTGTTCCCTTTCTACACCCCTTGCGTCCCTATCATGAGAGGTATCAACACTATCGAAAGGTTAGACAAAGAATTTTTGCGAATGAAGCTCTAGAAGTAAAGAAAAAAACATCATCAAATAGAATGCGCAACTTTTGGCAAAATGTGCGACAGACCCGCAAGCTTTTAGTCTCCAGTATCGTCAATAAAGCATCGGATGGATGATTATATGCCCCAATCTCCTTTTTGAACTTTTCAGAAAATGGATTACTAGACACTGGGGCTAATATTAGTTGTATAGGCGCTGCGTTGGATGAAGAAGATTGGTCAGTCTATCCTCAACATAAGAAAATATATTCAAGTGTCAAAACCGCGGAGTTGAGTATCAAGAATCGAAGCATTATGTCACCTTTTTATTATTCCTTCACTAGACAAGAGAATTGTTTTAGGAATTGATTTTTGGAGAGATTTTAATTAATTCACTAGTGGCAGCGCCAGTAACACCGGGATATGTACCAGCAGAAAATGATTTTCCTCTTACTAAGGATCAGCAAGATCGCTTGTTAACTGTCATCAGTTTATTTCCTAACTTCGAGAAACAAGGGCTTGGCAAAACGGCTCTTCTGCAACCAACCCAAACGGATGCATTTTTAAAAAAAAAATATAAAAATAATAAAAATGTGCTAGCAGCATTAAAAAGCTGCCAATATTTCAGCCACAAATACGGCAAGTATTATTTGAATTTAGAAAAAAATATGAATTAAAAAATCTATAAAACAAAAACAAACAATACATCCATTTGTTTAGATTTTGGCGCAGTAAAATTAAATGCATGATTGCATTCTTTAAATGTCAACTGAAATTTCTGTACATCAGTATAAGGCAATTTGGGGAAGGTAAGGTACTAATGTCGACCATATCGGCGCAAGTTCTTACTCTCCTCTCCTCTCCTCTCCAATCTCCTCTATAAGGCACTCAACATTAAGCTAGGCTTGGAACTACAGAGGCGACTCAACAAGAGCCGCGATGTCAGTAAATTCCCGGAGCCCAGGCGGCAGAGACGCTCGGTAAAGCGATCTTCTTTTTTTGCTGCATGAACGGGATGGTAAAAATAAAAACCCCAAAAAAAGTGCTTAAAACAATATCGAGAAATAGTGTGTGTCCTTAAAAGCGGAGCTGGATTGTCCTCTACCAAAAATAATCAAAGCCCAAAATAGAAATTGTTAAAATGCCTCATTAGCGGTAAGAAGGGAAAAAAGTATATTAGGTTTGCGAAATGTCCGTCTGTCCGTCTATCCGTATGAACGCAATTTTTTTGCCTTTATCTTTGAGCTAGAGCAACCAAACTTGGTAAACATGTTGTTGTATACCGTCAATTTATGAAGTGTCGAGATCGACCCCCCACTCCCACCCCCTCCATTGTATTCCCGAAAGATCTGCATCAAAAAAATTTTGACCCCCACCACCACCCCCACAAATCGGCATATGACATCCCCAAAACACGTTTTTCAAGGGGTATATATCCTACAGTTTCAAAGATAGAGTTATCAAATTTGGCATACAGACTAATGTTGACCACTTGGATAAATCTGCATCAAACAATTTTTGACCCACCCGCAAAAGAGAAAAATCTATATCTCCCACACCTTTACAGGTAGAGTCACCAAATTTTGGCGTACAGACTAATGTTAACTTTCTGGACAAATCTGCATCAAAAACAAGTATGAATGCTATAGTCGAGTATACGCGACTACGAAACTCCCTGTACCCAGGTCAAAAATTTCCAATCGCATCTTCGTAAACTTACACATACACATGCATACATACACAAGGGCGCACACACACGAGCCACAGCGCAAGCGAAGCATTTTAAATGGTGGCTGTGCTTCTTCTTCCCCTTGCTGCAGCACTGAATCTTCTTTCGTGAATAACTTCCGTGTTTATTATCCGATCGACTTGAAATTTGGACAGTAGATTAAGAGGGACTAAAGTATTGGACATGCTATATCTTGAAAATTGTAACTGTAAAACGGTTTTTATCGAATAGCGGGGGAACGGGGGGAGATATCTCAAATCTAAAATAAACTTGACCTGCTCCCGCTATACACGAACCTACACTCAAAATTTGGTGTCTCTAGCTCTTATAGTTGCTGAGATCCTTGCCTTCATACATACGGACGGACAGACGGACAGACAGACGGACATTGGCAAATCAAAATCTCTTTTGATACTGATCAAGAATATATATACTTTATAGGGTCGGAGATGTCTCCTTCTGCCTGTTACATACATTTGCACAGATTTAGTACCCCTTTTTACCCATTTTATGGGTACAGGGAGTAAAAATTTTGATCCCCACACCCCTCCCACGCAAAAGAGCATTATCTATATCTCCCACACCTGTACAGTTTTTTTCGCGTCTCTTTCCGAACCCACAAATAACCAAATTATATAGGACTGGGAACATATTATTCTGCAGTCGGATGCGTCCGAATGCAATATTCTGACTTGTTCTTTTTAAGTTTATGGTCGATTTTGTTTTGCTTGCCTTTGCAACATAGAATTAATAAATTAAGCCTAAAATTTAATTGGGGCTAAAGGAAGAGCTGAAAATTTTTGAGAAAACAGTTTGGCATGACAAGGGATACAAAAATGTGCAGTGTGAATTAAAATAACATATAATAAAATGCAAAAATCCGATTAGGTGTCCGCATGTGTAATACGAGCTAAATAAATAACAAATTAAAAGCCTAATTGTGAACAACACAAAATACAAGTAAAACTAAATTATTTTAACAAAAATTTGAGTACGAGACGACCAATATTTTTTTTTTTAGTGGTACAAAATCATTTAACATTGTGTGTTCCTTTTTTTTTAATTTTTACAGAGAACAACAAAATCTACCAGAGCTACGAAGGCCTTCGACGATCTACAGATGGGTGAGTTAAGCCTTATTTAATTTTATTTGATTTTTATACCACCAATATTTTGCTGACCAGTGCAAAATGATACACATGTGCGCTGATCTTTAGATCAGCAAGAATGAGCAGAGCAAAGAAGCAGCGCGACGAGAAAAAAGCACTCAATGCGATCCAATTTGCGCTCTCCGACGGCGTGCAATAGTCCGCTCGTAAAGCTCTAGCTTTACTTTGAGCTTTATGTTTTTGAATCATTAATTCGGGTATTGTCACACAATACATTGTATTTTGTTGTGATCACAAATTAGGAACCGCGAATATGTACTCATTAACTTTTGTTAAGCTTGCACATTTTTCAGGTATGCCTATGCCGAGTTTTTATAATATGTTCCCGAAGGGAAAAATAGTATATTGGGTTTCCGAAATGTCGGTCTGTCCGTATGAACGCAATTTTTTGCCTTTATCTTTGAGCTAGAGCAACCAACCTTGGTACACATGTTGGCGTATACCGTCAATTTATGAAGTGTCGAGATCGACCCCCCACTCCCACCCCCTCCACCATAATATGGGGAAAACTTGTATCTTCCCCATTTTTAAAGCTATAGTCACCAAATTTGGCATTCAGACTAATGTTGAGATTCCCGACAGATCTGCATCAAAAAATTTTGACCCCCAACCCCACCCCCACAAATCGGCATATGATATCCCCAAAACACGTTTTTCAAGGGGTATATATCCTACAGTTTCAAAGATAGAGTTATCAAATTTGGCATACAGACTAATGTTGACCACTTGGATAAATCTGCATCAAACAATTATTGACCCACCCACCCCCTCCACCGCAAAGGAGAAAAATCTATATCTCCCACACCTTTACAGGTAGAGTCACTAAGTTTGGCGTACAGACTAATGTTAACTTTCTGGACAAATCTGCATCAAACAAAATTTTGATCCCCACACTCCCTCCCACGCAAAGGAGCATTATCTATATCTCAAACACCTGTGCAGTTTTTTTCGCGTCTCTTTCTGAACACACAAATAACCAAATTATATAGGACTGGGAACTATATTCTGCAGTCGGGTGCGTCCGACTGCAACGTTATTACTTGTTTCATTTAGTTTTTATTCTTTCTCTCTTTATAAATACTCAAGCACATACTCTCAGCATTTAGGTCAATGAACTTGAACATAGGTTCAATTTGTAACACTGTTTAACTTGGATAGGTTAATTAATAAATATAATAGCGTTTGTAATGAAAAACGGATTATATACTTAGTTATAAGAGGAGAAATTGAAGAAATTTTGAAGAACAATTGTGTACATTTTTTTTATTGTTAATTTGCTAAATTTAATTAATTTTGCATTTAAAACAGCCTTGTTTAGGAATTAGTTTCCACAATGAAGAATTTAAAGACTTTTAAATGAATAAATTTTATATTTAAAATGGAATCTTAATTTATGCCTTTCTTTTTCCTACCCATGGGGTAAATATCGTGTCGTAGCTGATTATGGGATTTTTCAAAACATTTATTAATTTTGCTGATGGAAAATCAAAGGTATAGAAGCAGAACTGCCAGTACATCTAGGTAGTTCAAACGAATTAATCTCTGTCTTCTAACTACTATCCTATTATGTGTATGTAGGTGCAAGCAAATGCAATTTTATGGCAATATAGTTAAAAGGCATTGGACTCTATTTATTTTAAATATGTTGTATAGGGCGTCTTCTTCTCCCCCTGGCCTGTAGTACTGAATCTTCTTTCATGAATAACTTCCGTGTTTATTATCCGATCGACCTAAACAGTACATTAAGAATCGACAGTACATTAAGAATGACCAAAGTATCATACATGCAAAATCCCAAAGCTATATTTTGAAAACTGTTACTGTAAAACGGTTTTTATTGAATAGCAGGGGTGTGGGGAGAAATATCTCCGATCTAAAATAAACTTGACCGGCTCCCGCTATACACGAACCTACATTCCAAATTTTGTGTTTTTAGCTCCTATAGTTGCTGAGATCAACGCTTTCATCCGGACAGACGGACAGACAGAAGGACATGGCCTAATCGAAATCTCTTCTGATACTGATTAAGAATTGATATACCTTATAGGGTCGGAGATGTCCCCTTCTGCCTGTTACATACATTTGCACAGATTTAGTGCCCCCTTTTTACCCGTTTTATGGATACAGGGAATAACAACTAAAAGTTCCTTATATAAATAAATAAATACATTTAAATAAATAAATAAATATATATAAATAAATAAATATAAATAAAGAAATTAATATATGTAAGTGAATACTAAGCAACTACACCAAACCCTTATTCTGTCAGCGATACACTAAACTTGTAATCCTAATAATTGCATTCATGCAAATATGCTCAGAAATTTAATTATTCCCTGCCAAAAACAATTTTGTGGAAAATAACTCACAAACACCTAACACTCAAACACCTCAAACTCACAAATACAAATCATACACTAATTGGGTGAGATGAGGGCCCTCTGCACACTGTCCCCTACAGGTAACAATCAATACACCACAGACGAAATAAATTATTTACACACGCTATATCACAGCTTTTATTTTTCTTCCCTTAGATCACTTCGACGGTTTCTCTCCATCCTGTCTACATTATCTTTTGCTATTGCTATTGTGCCTCGATGCCACTGCCATTAAGACAATGCACGGACCACAACCTATACTCATCACCTCTGGTTCACCCTTAACAAGGTATGCTACTTCTTTTTATTTGAATTTGACCTATAAACTAATTCAAGCTATTTTCTGTTCCAGCTCCACTCTAGCGGCAACGATAGCTCGGCCTATTTACCGACTACGGACCAACTGAGATTCGCTTTCACAACTTTAGGACAAGTTGCATAGATGTTTTATGCCCGCCAAGCAAATCTCCAGTTTATGGCAGCGATGGACTCAATACAGTACAGTGCTCATCCATGGTCCTAAAAACTTTCCTCTTACCTGTTGGCCAAGAACATCTACGCTAAATTGTATTTATTATTTATTTATTTTGAAATTTAAATAAATTCTGAAAAACAGTCAGGCTACCAAAATTTGGGCTCATTGTCATTCATGATCTAAATTCACGTGCCACTTGTATTTGCAATTGTGCACGGAGGTGTTATTAATCCGACTGTTTTCAGGAGTACCACTATCGATTTTCCGGCTAGCGGGCGGCTGACTCAGGGATGAGTATGACCATCTATAAGTGAACTAGTCGGTTAACAAGAATATTTATATTTTAAACGGTGATACTATCAGACTTTCGGTTAAATTTCAAATAAGACTATCGGACGAACTATGAAAAGTGATTTTAGGTGAGCAGCTGGTGCCGCTCACCTGAACAGTGCCAACCCTACCATGAGTTCGCCATCTCCTCACTGCCAACTCCCACTTCTGCAGCAGCACCCGTTTTAAAGCATAATTGTCTCACCCTCTACTGGTCAAATTTTATTGGTATGTGGAGTGGACATCATAAAGCTATGGCTAACAATTTACATTTAAATTAGATTAGCAAACTACGGTATACATTACAAAATAATAAATATACAAAAAATAAATAGGTAAATATTTAGTAAATGAAAAGTGTGTGTGTGAATAAATATGTATATGTGTGTGTTTATGGGAATGATGTATATAAAACACGAATATTGTAGCTTTATAAATTGCTCTTTATTTTACACTGTTGCAGCACATCTTTTATTATATTAATAAATTACTTGGTACTTTCCGAAGTATCCTTTAAGAGCTAGTGAGGTGGTTCTGAAGGTGGCCTAGCTGAGGCCACCGGACGGGTCGCAAGTGTCGGATAGCCAACGACCTCCGAAGGGGGTCAGCTGCGAATATTTAAATAAGCAGTCCCGGAAAACCAGCGGGTGTTGCGGACGTTACCACTGTACTGACGAGGCGTTTGCCTGACCGCCTTTTAAATTATAGTCTTACAAACACCCCTCTTCCTACATGTGTTCCTATCCAATCCTACCCCCCCCCACCACATCTCACACCTGGACCGAGCCAAGGTGTTATCCGACCCGTACTGATGGTCAGACTGACTGGGGGCCCAGGCTTAACAAATATATCTATTCTATTTCGCCTTACCCGGGCACTGCGGACCTCTACCTGGGTGACCTTTCCCCTTCTCCGCAACTCGTGGATCCAAACAAGATGAACAACTACAATAAAAACAATAAAACAAAAAGCAGCCCGGTACTCAATGGAAACTGGAAGCAGCACCCAGCTCCGGTAAGAAGAGTGCTCTAAACCGTATTAGCACGCAGAAGCCAGCAGTCTCCGGCACTTCAACTGGAGTGCTGTGACAGGCGGAGCTAAGGACCAAAATCCTTCTGTATCTGCCCCGGGCTGCTCTAACACAGTCACCAATCCCATTGACGCGTTAGTTGGTAGCAAAACGAGTGCAGACTCGGTGGTGAGTAAAAGGGCGGCCGACTTCACTGGACCGGACCCGTCTAAAGCCCGTCCAAATGACAAACGGACGGCTAAGAGAATTCTGACGCGAAATGCAACCGCTCCAATCACCAGGAAGCAGGCATCCAACAAGATCTGGAGTAGGCAAAGGCCGTCCTACCTAACTTTAAATTGGAGGATCCCGCGCAACACACCGCAACCAAACGAGATCGCTCCATGGAGGAGCCGAGTACAAAGGCCCATAGAGCGAGAACCCACGCTCCGCTGTCGAGGTCCATCGCAGAGGTGGCGAAGGATAAGATCCTCATCGGGGTCGTCGACAGAAGCTGCCCAGAAGGTCGTATTACCCGACACCAGTGGCGCTGGGTGCAGGTGGCTATAGCGCCAATTTGCCTCAAAATGCTGCGACCGGGCCCACCACCGATCTGCGAAAATGCAGGATGGTTCCAAGGAAACAATCAAGCTGATCGCATGCGGAGACGAGAGGTCGGCGCACCTGTACAAAGCTGCGGTAGGTAAGCTAAGGGAGGTATACCCCGAAGCGCAACTTGCGCCAGTGGATGCAAAGGACATCCCCTCCAGATCCAGGGCAAGAGCTTGGTTACCGTGCGAACCTTCGGAGCCGGCGGAGATCCTAGAGATGGTGAGGCTGTGCAAACCGGACATGACTGCCACAAACTGGCGGGTCCTGAAGATTGAAAAGACAAAACCGCGCTTCGATGCAGGTTGTCGTGCAAATCGATAATGACAGCTCTAAACATTTTGAGAACAAGAGCGGTAGCATCTGCTACCCATTTGGAAAAGTAGGCGTGAAGGTGTACAAATCCGACGCTGGAGCGCAGGCGGAACTGGCCAACTGTGTGAAGGCGGAATCGGTGGACCCACCGAGCGAGGCCGAGGAGATGGAAACTGAAGATGCTGCCCCACAAGGCAGCATGGACGGCTACATCTCCTCGGGCTCGGATTACGGTCATACACTGGGCTTGTATACGGAGAAGGAGCTACTCGGCGAAACCTCAGCCGATGAAGCAGACCGTACAATTACGAAGGGGAGTGCTGTCCTACTAGATGCAGATACTCCAAATAAATCTGCATCACAATAGGGCAGCCTCCGCTGCGCTTCTACTAAGCCTGTCACCTGGCGTGGTGGATGTGGTGATGGTCCAAGAGCCATGGATTGCAGCTGACAGTATCCTACAGTTTCAAAGATAGAGTTATCAAATTTGGCATACAGACTAATGTTGACCACTTGGATAAATCTGCATCAAACAATTATTGACCCACCCACCCCCTCCACCGCAAAGGAGAAAAATCTATATCTCCCACACCTTTACAGGTAGAGTCACTAAGTTTGGCGTACAGACTAATGTTAACTTTCTGGACAAATCTGCATCAAAAAAAATTTTGATCCCCACACCCCCTCCCACGCAAAGGAGCATTATCTATATCTCAAACACCTGTGCAGTTTTTTTCGCGTCTCTTTCTGAACACACAAGTAACCAAATTATATAGGACTGGGAACATAGTATTCTGCAGTCGGGTGCGTCCGACTGCAACGTTATTACTTGTTTCATTTAGTTTTTATTCTTTCTCTCTTTATAAATACTCAAGCACATACTCTCAGCATTTAGGTCAATGAACTTGAACATAGGTTCAATTTGTAACACTGTTTAACTTGGATAGGTTAATTAATAAATATAATAGCGTTTGTAATGAAAAACGGCTTATATACTTAGTTATAAGAGGAGAAATTGAAGAAATTTTGAAGAACAATTGTGTACATTTTTTTTATTGTTAATTTGCTAAATTTAATTAATTTTGCATTTAAAACAGCCTTGTTTAGGAATTAGTTTCCACAATGAAGATTTTAAAGACTTTTAAATGAATAAATTTTATATTTAAAATGGAATCTTAATTTATGCCTTTCTTTTTCCTACCCATGGGGTAAATATCGTGTCGTAGCTGATTATGGGATTTTTCAAAACATTTATTAATTTTGCTGATGGAAAATCAAAGGTATAGAAGCAGAACTGCCAGTACATCTAGGTAGTTCAAACGAATTAATCTCTGTCTTCTAACTACTATCCTATTCTGTGTATGTAGGTGCAAGCAAATGCAATTTTATGGCAATATAGTTAAAAGGCATTGGACTCTATTTATTTTAAATATGTTGTATAGGGCGTCTTCTTCTCCCCCTGGCCTGTAGTACTGAATCTTCTTTCATGAATAACTTCCGTGTTTATTATCCGATCGACCTAAACAGTACATTAAGAATCGACAGTACATTAAGAATGACCAAAGTATCATACATGCAAAATCCCAAAGCTATATTTTGAAAACTGTTACTGTAAAACGGTTTTTATTGAATAGCAGGGGTGTGGGGAGAAATATCTCCGATCTAAAGTAAACTTGACCGGCTCCCGCTATACACGAACCTACATTCCAAATTTTGTGTTTTTAGCTCCTATAGTTGCTGAGATCAACGCTTTCATCCGGACAGACGGACAGACAGAAGGACATGGCCTAATCGAAATCTCTTCTGATACTGATTAAGAATTGATATACCTTATAGGGTCGGAGATGTCCCCTTCTGCCTGTTACATACATTTGCACAGATTTAGTACCCCCTTTTTACCCGTTTTATGGATACAGGGAATAACAACTAAAAGTTCCTTATATAAATAAATAAATACATTTAAATAAATAAATAAATAAATATATATAAATAAATAAATATAAATAAAGAAATTAATATATGTAAGTGAATACTAAGCAACTACACCAAACCCTTATTCTGTCAGCGATACACTAAACTTGTAATCCTAATAATTGCATTCATGCAAATATGCTCAGAAATTTAATTATTCCCTGCCAAAAACAATTTTGTGGAAAATAACTCACAAACACCTAACACTCAAACACCTCAAACTCACAAATACAAATCATACACTAATTGGGTGAGATGAGGGCCCTCTGCACACTGTCCCCTACAGGTAACAATCAATACACCACAGACGAAATAAATTATTTACACACGCTATATCACAGCTTTTATTTTTCTTCCCTTAGATCACTTCGACGGTTTCTCTCCATCCTGTCTACATTATCTTTTGCTATTGCTATTGTGCCTCGATGCCACTGCCATTAAGACAATGCACGGACCACAACCTATACTCATCACCTCTGGTTCACCCTTAACAAGGTATGCTACTTCTTTTTATTTGAATTTGACCTATAAACTAATTCAAGCTATTTTCTGTTCCAGCTCCACTCTAGCGGCAACGATAGCTCGGCCTATTTACCGACTACGGACCAACTGAGATTCGCTTTCACAACTTTAGGACAAGTTGCATAGATGTTTTATGCCCGCCAAGCAAATCTCCAGTTTATGGCAGCGATGGACTCAATACAGTACAGTGCTCATCCATGGTCCTAAAAACTTTCCTCTTACCTGTTGGCCAAGAACATCTACGCTAAATTTTATTTATTATTTATTTATTTTGAAATTTAAATAAATTCTGAAAAACAGTCAGGCTACCAAAATTTGGGCTCATTGTCATTCATGATCTAAATTCACGTGCCACTTGTATTTGCAATTGTGCACGGAGGTGTTATTAATCCGACTGTTTTCAGGAGTACCACTATCGATTTTCCGGCTAGCGGGCGGCTGACTCAGGGATGAGTATGACCATCTATAAGTGAACTAGTCGGTTAACAAGAATATTTATATTTTAAACGGTGATACTATCAGACTTTCGGTTAAATTTCAAATAAGACTATCGGACGAACTATGAAAAGTGATTTTAGGTGAGCAGCTGGTGCCGCTCACCTGAACAGTGCCAACCCTACCATGAGTTCGCCATCTCCTCACTGCCAACTCCCACTTCTGCAGCAGCACCCGTTTTAAAGCATAATTGTCTCACCCTCTACTGGTCAAATTTTATTGGTATGTGGAGTGGACATCATAAAGCTATGGCTAACAATTTACATTTAAATTAGATTAGCAAACTACGGTATACATTACAAAATAATAAATATACAAAAAATAAATAGGTAAATATTTAGTAAATGAAAAGTGTGTGTGTGAATAAATATGTATATGTGTGTGTTTATGGGAATGATGTATATAAAACACGAATATTGTAGCTTTATAAATTGCTCTTTATTTTACACTGTTGCAGCACATCTTTTATTATATTAATAAATTACTTGGTACTTTCCGAAGTATCCTTTAAGAGCTAGTGAGGTGGTTCTGAAGGTGGCCTAGCTGAGGCCACCGGACGGGTCGCAAGTGTCGGATAGCCAACGACCTCCGAAGGGGGTCAGCTGCGAATATTTAAATAAGCAGTCCCGGAAAACCAGCGGGTGTTGCGGACGTTACCACTGTACTGACGAGGCGTTTGCCTGACCGCCTTTTAAATTATAGTCTTACAAACACCCCTCTTCCTACATGTGTTCCTATCCAATCCTACCCCCCCCCCCCCCCCCCCCCCACCACATCTCACACCTGGGCCGAGCCAAGGTGTTATCCGACCCGTACTGATGGTCAGACTGACTGGGGGCCCAGGCTTAACAAATATATCTCAGTCGTGAACGGAGGGCTCAGGTGCTTGGCAAACACCTGTTCTATTTCTGCCTTACCCGGGTACTGCGGACCTCTACCCGGGTGGACCTTTCCCCTTCTCCGCAACTCGTGGGATCCAAACAAGATGAACAACTGCAATAAAAACAATAAAACAAAAAGCAGCCCGGTACTCAATGGAAACTGGAAGCAGCACCCAGCTCCGGTAAGAAGAGTGCTCTAAACCGTATTAGCACGCAGAAGCCAGCAGTCTCCGGCACTTCAACTGGAGTGCTGTGACAGGCGGAGCTAAGGACCAAAATCCTTCTGTATCTGCCCCGGGCTGCTCTAACACAGTCACCAATCCCATTGACGCGTTAGTTGGTAGCAAAACGAGTGCAGACTCGGTGGTGAGTAAAAGGGCGGCCGACTTCACTGGACCGGACCCGTCTAAAGCCCGTCCAAATGACAAACGGACGGCTAAAAGAATTCTGACGCGAAATGCAACCGCTCCAATCACCAGGAAGCAGGCATCCAACAAGATCTGGAGTAGGCAAAGGCCGTCCTACCTAACTTTAAATTGGAGGATCCCGCGCAACACACCGCAACCAAACGAGATCGCTCCATGGAGGAGCCGAGTACAAAGGCCCATAGAGCGAGAACCCACGCTCCGCTGTCGAGGTCCATCGCAGAGGTGGCGAAGGATAAGATCCTCATCGGGGTCGTCGACAGAAGCTGCCCAGAAGGTCGTATTACCCGACACCAGTGGCGCTGGGTGCAGGTGGCTATAGCGCCAATTTGCCTCAAAATGCTGCGACCGGGCCCACCACCGATCTGCGAAAATGCAGGATGGTTCCAAGGAAACAATCAAGCTGATCGCATGCGGAGACGAGAGGTCGGCGCACCTGTACAAAGCTGCGGTAGGTAAGCTAAGGGAGGTATACCCCGAAGCGCAACTTGCGCCAGTGGATGCAAAGGACATCCCCTCCAGATCCAGGGCAAGAGCTTGGTTACCGTGCGAACCTTCGGAGCCGGCGGAGATCCTAGAGATGGTGAGGCTGTGCAAACCGGACATGACTGCCACAAACTGGCGGGTCCTGAAGATTGAAAAGACAAAACCGCGCTTCGATGCAGGTTGTCGTGCAAATCGATAATGACAGCTCTAAACATTTTGAGAACAAGAGCGGTAGCATCTGCTACCCATTTGGAAAAGTAGGCGTGAAGGTGTACAAATCCGACGCTGGAGCGCAGGCGGAACTGGCCAACTGTGTGAAGGCGGAATCGGTGGACCCACCGAGCGAGGCCGAGGAGATGGAAACTGAAGATGCTGCCCCACAAGGCAGCATGGACGGCTACATCTCCTCGGGCTCGGATTACGGTCATACACTGGGCTTGTATACGGAGAAGGAGCTACTCGGCGAAACCTCAGCCGATGAAGCAGACCGTACAATTACGAAGGGGAGTGCTGTCCTACTAGATGCAGATACTCCAAATAAATCTGCATCACAATAGGGCAGCCTCCGCTGCGCTTCTACTAAGCCTGTCACCTGGCGTGGTGGATGTGGTGATGGTCCAAGAGCCATGGATTGCAGCTGACAGTATCCTACAGTTTCAAAGATAGAGTTATCAAATTTGGCATACAGACTAATGTTGACCACTTGGATAAATCTGCATCAAACAATTATTGACCCACCCACCCCCTCCACCGCAAAGGAGAAAAATCTATATCTCCCACACCTTTACAGGTAGAGTCACTAAGTTTGGCGTACAGACTAATGTTAACTTTCTGGACAAATCTGCATCAAAAAAAATTTTGATCCCCACACCCCCTCCCACGCAAAGGAGCATTATCTATATCTCAAACACCTGTGCAGTTTTTTTCGCGTCTCTTTCTGAACACACAAGTAACCAAATTATATAGGACTGGGAACATAGTATTCTGCAGTCGGGTGCGTCCGACTGCAACGTTATTACTTGTTTCATTTAGTTTTTATTCTTTCTCTCTTTATAAATACTCAAGCACATACTCTCAGCATTTAGGTCAATGAACTTGAACATAGGTTCAATTTGTAACACTGTTTAACTTGGATAGGTTAATTAATAAATATAATAGCGTTTGTAATGAAAAACGGCTTATATACTTAGTTATAAGAGGAGAAATTGAAGAAATTTTGAAGAACAATTGTGTACATTTTTTTTATTGTTAATTTGCTAAATTTAATTAATTTTGCATTTAAAACAGCCTTGTTTAGGAATTAGTTTCCACAATGAAGATTTTAAAGACTTTTAAATGAATAAATTTTATATTTAAAATGGAATCTTAATTTATGCCTTTCTTTTTCCTACCCATGGGGTAAATATCGTGTCGTAGCTGATTATGGGATTTTTCAAAACATTTATTAATTTTGCTGATGGAAAATCAAAGGTATAGAAGCAGAACTGCCAGTACATCTAGGTAGTTCAAACGAATTAATCTCTGTCTTCTAACTACTATCCTATTCTGTGTATGTAGGTGCAAGCAAATGCAATTTTATGGCAATATAGTTAAAAGGCATTGGACTCTATTTATTTTAAATATGTTGTATAGGGCGTCTTCTTCTCCCCCTGGCCTGTAGTACTGAATCTTCTTTCATGAATAACTTCCGTGTTTATTATCCGATCGACCTAAACAGTACATTAAGAATCGACAGTACATTAAGAATGACCAAAGTATCATACATGCAAAATCCCAAAGCTATATTTTGAAAACTGTTACTGTAAAACGGTTTTTATTGAATAGCAGGGGTGTGGGGAGAAATATCTCCGATCTAAAGTAAACTTGACCGGCTCCCGCTATACACGAACCTACATTCCAAATTTTGTGTTTTTAGCTCCTATAGTTGCTGAGATCAACGCTTTCATCCGGACAGACGGACAGACAGAAGGACATGGCCTAATCGAAATCTCTTCTGATACTGATTAAGAATTGATATACCTTATAGGGTCGGAGATGTCCCCTTCTGCCTGTTACATACATTTGCACAGATTTAGTACCCCCTTTTTACCCGTTTTATGGATACAGGGAATAACAACTAAAAGTTCCTTATATAAATAAATAAATACATTTAAATAAATAAATAAATAAATATATATAAATAAATAAATATAAATAAAGAAATTAATATATGTAAGTGAATACTAAGCAACTACACCAAACCCTTATTCTGTCAGCGATACACTAAACTTGTAATCCTAATAATTGCATTCATGCAAATATGCTCAGAAATTTAATTATTCCCTGCCAAAAACAATTTTGTGGAAAATAACTCACAAACACCTAACACTCAAACACCTCAAACTCACAAATACAAATCATACACTAATTGGGTGAGATGAGGGCCCTCTGCACACTGTCCCCTACAGGTAACAATCAATACACCACAGACGAAATAAATTATTTACACACGCTATATCACAGCTTTTATTTTTCTTCCCTTAGATCACTTCGACGGTTTCTCTCCATCCTGTCTACATTATCTTTTGCTATTGCTATTGTGCCTCGATGCCACTGCCATTAAGACAATGCACGGACCACAACCTATACTCATCACCTCTGGTTCACCCTTAACAAGGTATGCTACTTCTTTTTATTTGAATTTGACCTATAAACTAATTCAAGCTATTTTCTGTTCCAGCTCCACTCTAGCGGCAACGATAGCTCGGCCTATTTACCGACTACGGACCAACTGAGATTCGCTTTCACAACTTTAGGACAAGTTGCATAGATGTTTTATGCCCGCCAAGCAAATCTCCAGTTTATGGCAGCGATGGACTCAATACAGTACAGTGCTCATCCATGGTCCTAAAAACTTTCCTCTTACCTGTTGGCCAAGAACATCTACGCTAAATTTTATTTATTATTTATTTATTTTGAAATTTAAATAAATTCTGAAAAACAGTCAGGCTACCAAAATTTGGGCTCATTGTCATTCATGATCTAAATTCACGTGCCACTTGTATTTGCAATTGTGCACGGAGGTGTTATTAATCCGACTGTTTTCAGGAGTACCACTATCGATTTTCCGGCTAGCGGGCGGCTGACTCAGGGATGAGTATGACCATCTATAAGTGAACTAGTCGGTTAACAAGAATATTTATATTTTAAACGGTGATACTATCAGACTTTCGGTTAAATTTCAAATAAGACTATCGGACGAACTATGAAAAGTGATTTTAGGTGAGCAGCTGGTGCCGCTCACCTGAACAGTGCCAACCCTACCATGAGTTCGCCATCTCCTCACTGCCAACTCCCACTTCTGCAGCAGCACCCGTTTTAAAGCATAATTGTCTCACCCTCTACTGGTCAAATTTTATTGGTATGTGGAGTGGACATCATAAAGCTATGGCTAACAATTTACATTTAAATTAGATTAGCAAACTACGGTATACATTACAAAATAATAAATATACAAAAAATAAATAGGTAAATATTTAGTAAATGAAAAGTGTGTGTGTGAATAAATATGTATATGTGTGTGTTTATGGGAATGATGTATATAAAACACGAATATTGTAGCTTTATAAATTGCTCTTTATTTTACACTGTTGCAGCACATCTTTTATTATATTAATAAATTACTTGGTACTTTCCGAAGTATCCTTTAAGAGCTAGTGAGGTGGTTCTGAAGGTGGCCTAGCTGAGGCCACCGGACGGGTCGCAAGTGTCGGATAGCCAACGACCTCCGAAGGGGGTCAGCTGCGAATATTTAAATAAGCAGTCCCGGAAAACCAGCGGGTGTTGCGGACGTTACCACTGTACTGACGAGGCGTTTGCCTGACCGCCTTTTAAATTATAGTCTTACAAACACCCCTCTTCCTACATGTGTTCCTATCCAATCCTACCCCCCCCCCCCCCCCCCCCACCACATCTCACACCTGGGCCGAGCCAAGGTGTTATCCGACCCGTACTGATGGTCAGACTGACTGGGGGCCCAGGCTTAACAAATATATCTCAGTCGTGAACGGAGGGCTCAGGTGCTTGGCAAACACCTGTTCTATTTCTGCCTTACCCGGGTACTGCGGACCTCTACCCGGGTGGACCTTTCCCCTTCTCCGCAACTCGTGGGATCCAAACAAGATGAACAACTGCAATAAAAACAATAAAACAAAAAGCAGCCCGGTACTCAATGGAAACTGGAAGCAGCACCCAGCTCCGGTAAGAAGAGTGCTCTAAACCGTATTAGCACGCAGAAGCCAGCAGTCTCCGGCACTTCAACTGGAGTGCTGTGACAGGCGGAGCTAAGGACCAAAATCCTTCTGTATCTGCCCCGGGCTGCTCTAACACAGTCACCAATCCCATTGACGCGTTAGTTGGTAGCAAAACGAGTGCAGACTCGGTGGTGAGTAAAAGGGCGGCCGACTTCACTGGACCGGACCCGTCTAAAGCCCGTCCAAATGACAAACGGACGGCTAAAAGAATTCTGACGCGAAATGCAACCGCTCCAATCACCAGGAAGCAGGCATCCAACAAGATCTGGAGTAGGCAAAGGCCGTCCTACCTAACTTTAAATTGGAGGATCCCGCGCAACACACCGCAACCAAACGAGATCGCTCCATGGAGGAGCCGAGTACAAAGGCCAATAGAGCGAGAACCCACGCTCCGCTGTCGAGGTCCATCGCAGAGGTGGCGAAGGATAAGATCCTCATCGGGGTCGTCGACAGAAGCTGCCCAGAAGGTCGTATTACCCGACACCAGTGGCGCTGGGTGCAGGTGGCTATAGCGCCAATTTGCCTCAAAATGCTGCGACCAGGCCCACCACCGATCTGCGAAAATGCAGGATGGTTCCAAGGAAACAATCAAGCTGATCGCATGCGGAGACGAGAGGTCGGCGCACCTGTACAAAGCTGCGGTAGGTAAGCTAAGGGAGGTATACCCCGAAGCTCAACTTGCGCCAGTGGATGCAAAGGACATCCCCTCCAGATCCAGGGCAAGAGCTTGGTTACCGTGCGAACCTTCGGAGCCGGCGGAGATCCTAGAGATGGTGAGGCTGTGCAAGCCGGACATGACTGCCACAAACTGGCGGGTCCTGAAGATTGAAAAGACAAAACCGCGCTTCGATGCAGGTTGTCGTGCAAATCGATAATGACAGCTCTAAACATTTTGAGAACAAGAGCGGTAGCATCTGCTACCCATTTGGAAAAGTAGGCGTGAAGGTGTACAAATCCGACGCTGGAGCGCAGGCGGAACTGGCCAACTGTGTGAAGGCGGAATCGGTGGACCCACCGAGCGAGGCCGAGGAGATGGAAACTGAAGATGCTGCCCCACAAGGCAGCATGGACGGCTACATCTCCTCGGGCTCGGATTACGGTCATACACTGGGCTTGTATACGGAGAAGGAGCTACTCGGCGAAACCTCAGCCGATGAAGCAGACCGTACAATTACGAAGGGGAGTGCTGTCCTACTAGATGCAGATACTCCAAATAAATCTGCATCACAATAGGGCAGCCTCCGCTGCGCTTCTACTAAGCCTGTCACCTGGCGTGGTGGATGTGGTGATGGTCCAAGAGCCATGGATTGCAGCTGACAGTATCCTACAGTTTCAAAGATAGAGTTATCAAATTTGGCATACAGACTAATGTTGACCACTTGGATAAATCTGCATCAAACAATTATTGACCCACCCACCCCCTCCACCGCAAAGGAGAAAAATCTATATCTCCCACACCTTTACAGGTAGAGTCACTAAGTTTGGCGTACAGACTAATGTTAACTTTCTGGACAAATCTGCATCAAAAAAAATTTTGATCCCCACACCCCCTCCCACGCAAAGGAGCATTATCTATATCTCAAACACCTGTGCAGTTTTTTTCGCGTCTCTTTCTGAACACACAAATAACCAAATTATATAGGACTGGGAACATAGTATTCTGCAGTCGGGTGCGTCCGACTGCAACGTTATTACTTGTTTCATTTAGTTTTTATTCTTTCTCTCTTTATAAATACTCAAGCACATACTCTCAGCATTTAGGTCAATGAACTTGAACATAGGTTCAATTTGTAACACTGTTTAACTTGGATAGGTTAATTAATAAATATAATAGCGTTTGTAATGAAAAACGGCTTATATACTTAGTTATAAGAGGAGAAATTGAAGAAATTTTGAAGAACAATTGTGTACATTTTTTTTATTGTTAATTTGCTAAATTTAATTAATTTTGCATTTAAAACAGCTTTGTTTAGGAATTAGTTTCCACAATGAAGATTTTAAAGACTTTTAAATGAATAAATTTTATATTTAAAATGGAATCTTAATTTAAGCCTTTCTTTTTCCTACCCATGGGGTAAATATCGTGTCGTAGCTGATTATGGGATTTTTCAAAACATTTATTAATTTTGCTGATGGAAAATCAAAGGTATAGAAGCAAAACTGCCAGTACATCTAGGTAGTTCAAACGAATTAATCTCTGTCTTCTAACTACTATCCTATTCTGTGTATGTAGGTGCAAGCAAATGCAATTTTATGGCAATATAGTTAAAAGGCATTGGACTCTATTTATTTTAAATATGTTGTATAGGGCGTCTTCTTCTCCCCCTGGCCTGTAGTACTGAATCTTCTTTCATGAATAACTTCCGTGTTTATTATCCGATCGACCTAAACAGTACATTAAGAATCGACAGTACATTAAGAATGACCAAAGTATCATACATGCAAAATCCCAAAGCTATATTTTGAAAACTGTTACTGTAAAACGGTTTTTATTGAATAGCAGGGGTGTGGGGAGAAATATCTCCGATCTAAAGTAAACTTGACCGGCTCCCGCTATACACGAACCTACATTCCAAATTTTGTGTTTTTAGCTCCTATAGTTGCTGAGATCAACGCTTTCATCCGGACAGACGGACAGACAGAAGGACATGGCCTAATCGAAATCTCTTCTGATACTGATTAAGAATTGATATACCTTATAGGGTCGGAGATGTCCCCTTCTGCCTGTTACATACATTTGCACAGATTTAGTACCCCCTTTTTACCCGTTTTATGGATACAGGGAATAACAACTAAAAGTTCCTTATATAAATAAATAAATACATTTAAATAAATAAATAAATAAATATATATAAATAAATAAATATAAATAAAGAAATTAATATATGTAAGTGAATACTAAGCAACTACACCAAACCCTTATTCTGTCAGCGATACACTAAACTTGTAATCCTAATAATTGCATTCATGCAAATATGCTCAGAAATTTAATTATTCCCTGCCAAAAACAATTTTGTGGAAAATAACTCACAAACACCTAACACTCAAACACCTCAAACTCACAAATACAAATCATACACTAATTGGGTGAGATGAGGGCCCTCTGCACACTGTCCCCTACAGGTAACAATCAATACACCACAGACGAAATAAATTATTTACACACGCTATATCACAGCTTTTATTTTTCTTCCCTTAGATCCCTTCGACGGTTTCTCTCCATCCTGTCTACATTATCTTTTGCTATTGCTATTGTGCCTCGATGCCACTGCCATTAAGACAATGCACGGACCACAACCTATACTCATCACCTCTGGTTCACCCTTAACAAGGTATGCTACTTCTTTTTATTTGAATTTGACCTATAAACTAATTCAAGCTATTTTCTGTTCCAGCTCCACTCTAGCGGCAACGATAGCTCGGCCTATTTACCGACTACGGACCAACTGAGATTCGCTTTCACAACTTTAGGACAAGTTGCATAGATGTTTTATGCCCGCCAAGCAAATCTCCAGTTTATGGCAGCGATGGACTCAATACAGTACAGTGCTCATCCATGGTCCTAAAAACTTTCCTCTTACCTGTTGGCCAAGAACATCTACGCTAAATTTTATTTATTATTTATTTATTTTGAAATTTAAATAAATTCTGAAAAACAGTCAGGCTACCAAAATTTGGGCTCATTGTCATTCATGATCTAAATTCACGTGCCACTTGTATTTGCAATTGTGCACGGAGGTGTTATTAATCCGACTGTTTTCAGGAGTACCACTATCGATTTTCCGGCTAGCGGGCGGCTGACTCAGGGATGAGTATGACCATCTATAAGTGAACTAGTCGGTTAACAAGAATATTTATATTTTAAACGGTGATACTATCAGACTTTCGGTTAAATTTCAAATAAGACTATCGGACGAACTATGAAAAGTGATTTTAGATGAGCAGCTGGTGCCGCTCACCTGAACAGTGCCAACCCTACCATGAGTTCGCCATCTCCTCACTGCCAACTCCCACTTCTGCAGCAGCACCCGTTTTAAAGCATAATTGTCTCACCCTCTACTGGTCAAATTTTATTGGTATGTGGAGTGGACATCATAAAGCTATGGCTAACAATTTACATTTAAATTAGATTAGCAAACTACGGTATACATTACAAAATAATAAATATACAAAAAATAAATAGGTAAATATTTAGTAAATGAAAAGTGTGTGTGTGAATAAATATGTATATGTGTGTGTTTATGGGAATGATGTATATAAAACACGAATATTGTAGCTTTATAAATTGCTCTTTATTTTACACTGTTGCAGCACATCTTTTATTATATTAATAAATTACTTGGTACTTTCCGAAGTATCCTTTAAGAGCTAGTGAGGTGGTTCTGAAGGTGGCCTAGCTGAGGCCACCGGACGGGTCGCAAGTGTCGGATAGCCAACGACCTCCGAAGGGGGTCAGCTGCGAATATTTAAATAAGCAGTCCCGGAAAACCAGCGGGTGTTGCGGACGTTACCACTGTACTGACGAGGCGTTTGCCTGACCGCCTTTTAAATTATAGTCTTACAAACACCCCTCTTCCTACATGTGTTCCTATCCAATCCTACCCCCCCCGGACGGCTAAAAGAATTCTGACGCGAAATGCAACCGCTCCAATCACCAGGAAGCAGGCATCCAACAAGATCTGGAGTAGGCAAAGGCCGTCCTACCTAACTTTAAATTGGAGGATCCCGCGCAACACACCGCAACCAAACGAGATCGCTCCATGGAGGAGCCGAGTACAAAGACAGAAGCTGCCCAGAAGGTCGTATTACCCGACACCAGTGGCGCTGGGTGCAGGTGGATATAGCGCCAATTTGCCTCAAAATGCTGCGACCGGGCCCACCACCGATCTGCGAAAATGCAGGATGGTTCCAAGGAAACAATCAAGCTGATCGCATGCGGAGACGAGAGGTCGGCGCACCTGTACAAAGCTGCGGTAGGTAAGCTAAGGGAGGTATACCCCGAAGCGCAACTTGCGCCAGTGGATGCAAAGGACATCCCCTCCAGATCCAGGGCAAGAGCTTGGTTACCGTGCGAACCTTCGGAGCCGGCGGAGATCCTAGAGATGGTGAGGCTGTGCAAACCGGACATGACTGCCACAAACTGGCGGGTCCTGAAGATTGAAAAGACAAAACCGCGCTTCGATGCAGGTTGTCGTGCAAATCGATAATGACAGCTCTAAACATTTTGAGAACAAGAGCGGTAGCATCTGCTACCCATTTGGAAAAGTAGGCGTGAAGGTGTACAAATCCGACGCTGGAGCGCAGGCGGAACTGGCCAACTGTGTGAAGGCGGAATCGGTGGACCCACCGAGCGAGGCCGAGGAGATGGAAACTGAAGATGCTGCCCCACAAGGCAGCATGGACGGCTACATCTCCTCGGGCTCGGATTACGGTCATACACTGGGCTTGTATACGGAGAAGGAGCTACTCGGCGAAACCTCAGCCGATGAAGCAGACCGTACAATTACGAAGGGGAGTGCTGTCCTACTAGATGCAGATACTCCAAATAAATCTGCATCACAATAGGGCAGCCTCCGCTGCGCTTCTACTAAGCCTGTCACCTGGCGTGGTGGATGTGGTGATGGTCCAAGAGCCATGGATTGCAGCTGACAGTATCCTACAGTTTCAAAGATAGAGTTATCAAATTTGGCATACAGACTAATGTTGACCACTTGGATAAATCTGCATCAAACAATTATTGACCCACCCACCCCCTCCACCGCAAAGGAGAAAAATCTATATCTCCCACACCTTTACAGGTAGAGTCACTAAGTTTGGCGTACAGACTAATGTTAACTTTCTGGACAAATCTGCATGAAACAAAATTTTGATCCCCACACCCCCTCCCACGCAAAGGAGCATTATCTATATCTCAAACACCTGTGCAGTTTTTTTCGCGTCTCTTTCTGAACACACAAATAACCAAATTATATAGGACTGGGAACATAGTATTCTGCAGTCGGGTGCGTCCGACTGCAACGTTATTACTTGTTTCATTTAGTTTTTATTCTTTCTCTCTTTATAAATACTCAAGCACATACTCTCAGCATTTAGGTCAATGAACTTGAACATAGGTTCAATTTGTAACACTGTTTAACTTGGATAGGTTAATTAATAAATATAATAGCGTTTGTAATGAAAAACGGCTTATATACTTAGTTATAAGAGGAGAAATTGAAGAAATTTTGAAGAACAATTGTGTACATTTTTTTTATTGTTAATTTGCTAAATTTAATTAATTTTGCATTTAAAACAGCTTTGTTTAGGAATTAGTTTCCACAATGAAGATTTTAAAGACTTTTAAATGAATAAATTTTATATTTAAAATGGAATCTTAATTTAAGCCTTTCTTTTTCCTACCCATGGGGTAAATATCGTGTCGTAGCTGATTATGGGATTTTTCAAAACATTTATTAATTTTGCTGATGGAAAATCAAAGGTATAGAAGCAGAACTGCCAGTACATCTAGGTAGTTCAAACGAATTAATCTCTGTCTTCTAACTACTATCCTATTCTGTGTATGTAGGTGCAAGCAAATGCAATTTTATGGCAATATAGTTAAAAGGCATTGGACTCTATTTATTTTAAATATGTTGTATAGGGCGTCTTCTTCTCCCCCTGGCCTGTAGTACTGAATCTTCTTTCATGAATAACTTCCGTGTTTATTATCCGATCGACCTAAACAGTACATTAAGAATCGACAGTACATTAAGAATGACCAAAGTATCATACATGCAAAATCCCAAAGCTATATTTTGAAAACTGTTACTGTAAAACGGTTTTTATTGAATAGCAGGGGTGTGGGGAGAAATATCTCCGATCTAAAGTAAACTTGACCGGCTCCCGCTATACACGAACCTACATTCCAAATTTTGTGTTTTTAGCTCCTATAGTTGCTGAGATCAACGCTTTCATCCGGACAGACGGACAGACAGAAGGACATGGCCTAATCGAAATCTCTTCTGATACTGATTAAGAATTGATATACCTTATAGGGTCGGAGATGTCCCCTTCTGCCTGTTACATACATTTGCACAGATTTAGTACCCCCTTTTTACCCGTTTTATGGATACAGGGAATAACAACTAAAAGTTCCTTATATAAATAAATAAATAAATAAATATATATAAATAAATAAATATAAATAAAGAAATTAATATATGTAAGTGAATACTAAGCAACTACACCAAACCCTTATTCTGTCAGCGATACACTAAACTTGTAATCCTAATAATTGCATTCATGCAAATATGCTCAGAAATTTAATTATTCCCTGCCAAAAACAATTTTGTGGAAAATAACTCACAAACACCTAACACTCAAACACCTCAAACTCACAAATACAAATCATACACTAATTGGGTGAGATGAGGGCCCTCTGCACACTGTCCCCTACAGGTAACAATCAATACACCACAGACGAAATAAATTATTTACACACGCTATATCACAGCTTTTATTTTTCTTCCCTTAGATCACTTCGACGGTTTCTCTCCATCCTGTCTACATTATCTTTTGCTATTGCTATTGTGCCTCGATGCCACTGCCATTAAGACAATGCACGGACCACAACCTATACTCATCACCTCTGGTTCACCCTTAACAAGGTATGCTACTTCTTTTTATTTGAATTTGACCTATAAACTAATTCAAGCTATTTTCTGTTCCAGCTCCACTCTAGCGGCAACGATAGCTCGGCCTATTTACCGACTACGGACCAACTGAGATTCGCTTTCACAACTTTAGGACAAGTTGCATAGATGTTTTATGACCGCCAAGCAAATCTCCAGTTTATGGCAGCGATGGACTCAATACAGTACAGTGCTCATCCATGGTCCTAAAAACTTTCCTCTTACCTGTTGGCCAAGAACATCTACGCTAAATTTTATTTATTATTTATTTATTTTGAAATTTAAATAAATTCTGAAAAACAGTCAGGCTACCAAAATTTGGGCTCATTGTCATTCATGATCTAAATTCACGTGCCACTTGTATTTGCAATTGTGCACGGAGGTGTTATTAATCCGACTGTTTTCAGGAGTACCACTATCGATTTTCCGGCTAGCGGGCGGCTGACTCAGGGATGAGTATGACCATCTATAAGTGAACTAGTCGGTTAACAAGAATATTTATATTTTAAACGGTGATACTATCAGACTTTCGGTTAAATTTCAAATAAGACTATCGGACGAACTATGAAAAGTGATTTTAGGTGAGCAGCTGGTGCCGCTCACCTGAACAGTGCCAACCCTACCATGAGTTCGCCATCTCCTCACTGCCAACTCCCACTTCTGCAGCAGCACCCGTTTTAAAGCATAATTGTCTCACCCTCTACTGGTCAAATTTTATTGGTATGTGGAGTGGACATCATAAAGCTATGGCTAACAATTTACATTTAAATTAGATTAGCAAACTACGGTATACATTACAAAATAATAAATATACAAAAAATAAATAGGTAAATATTTAGTAAATGAAAAGTGTGTGTGTGAATAAATATGTATATGTGTGTGTTTATGGGAATGATGTATATAAAACACGAATATTGTAGCTTTATAAATTGCTCTTTATTTTACACTGTTGCAGCACATCTTTTATTATATTAATAAATTACTTGGTACGAAGGATAAGATCCTCATCGGGGTCGTCGACAGAAGCTGCCCAGAAGGTCGTATTACCCGACACCAGTGGCGCTGGGTGCAGGTGGCTATAGCGCCAATTTGCCTCAAAATGCTGCGACCGGGCCCACCACCGATCTGCGAAAATGCAGGATGGTTCCAAGGAAACAATCAAGCTGATCGCATGCGGAGACGAGAGGTCGGCGCACCTGTACAAAGCTGCGGTAGGTAAGCTAAGGGAGGTATACCCCGAAGCGCAACTTGCGCCAGTGGATGCAAAGGACATCCCCTCCAGATCCAGGGCAAGAGCTTGGTTACCGTGCGAACCTTCGGAGCCGGCGGAGATCCTAGAGATGGTGAGGCTGTGCAAACCGGACATGACTGCCACAAACTGGCGGGTCCTGAAGATTGAGAGATACCCCTATATCTGAATATATATGAAAATGAATCAAATGCTATGTGCGCAACAAACAGTTCTAGATGGGAATTTGTATGTAATGAGAATCAATGGTTATATGAATATGCTAAGATTAGTATAGATGGAATAATGAGAATTATGTGAAAATCGTTATGATATGTGAAAACCCATATACGAACCAGATGTGTATTTACTTGACATACCAAACAACATTTAATATAACATGTAATATAACATGTAATATAACATATATAATATACACTGGGCTTGTATACGGAGAAGGAGCTACTCGGCGAAACCTCAGCCGATGAAGCAGACCGTACAAATACGGAGGGGAGTGCTGTCCTACTAGATGCAGATACTCCAAATAAATCTGCATCACAATAGGGCAGCCTCCGCTGCGCTTCTACTAAGCCTGTCACCTGGCGTGGTGGATGTGGTGATGGTCCAAGAGCCATGGATTGCTGCTGACAGAGTCTGTGGCTTGCGGACTCCCAAATACACCCTACTTCACAGCACCTGTAAGGGTAAAATAAAAACCTGCTTATTAATCAAAAAACGTTACATTGCTTTTCTACTCTTCCAATTCAGTGATGGCGACATCACGGTAGCCAGTATTGAACTGGGGGCTAGTTCTTACAGGCTGGCTTCTTTTTACCTCCCTCATGACACCGAGGGATGCATCCCGTCAGCCACTTTCCGTGACCTGGTCACACAAAGCACGAGCACGAGAACAAATCTGATTATGGGAGGAAACGCAAACGCTCATCACACACAATGGGGAAGTACAAACACCAACGAGTGGGGTGAGTTACTTTTTGACTTTCTACTTAGTACCAATTTAAATCTATATAATAGAGGTAACGACCCCACCTTCATTATCAAGAACAGAATCGAGGTCTTGGATATTACCCTTATCTCAGAATGAATTTTCCAGCGGGTGGCGTCCTGGAAAGTTCTTCCAGAACACTCCTTCTCTGACCACCGCTACATTGAATTTCAGATTGACGAATCTCGTCCATCCCTGAAGATAACACAAAAATACCAACTGGGGTAGACACATGCGTATACTTAGCAAAAATCTGGCACATAAACCGCACCTAACTCCGGAAAATGCCGTAGAGGTTGATTCCCTAGTCGATTCCCTAACTAAGGTATGCAACGAAGCCCTAGACAAATCTTGTCCTAAAAGAACACCCAAAGAATCTTTCAAACCATCATGGTGGTCCACGGATCTCGAGACACTTAAGACTAAGTGTAGGGGAACCTTTAATCAAACTAACAGAACGACGCTTGACACAACCTGGGCGCAGTACAAGATTGACCTAAATAGCTACAAAAGCATTGAGAAAGGCAAAGCGAACCTTGTGGGCAAATTTTGGCAGTAGTATCGAATCTACCTCTGATGCTTCACGTTTGAGGAAGATTTTAGCCTCCTCACCAACCCCCCCAGGGCTTCTGCAGAGGAACGATGGATCGTGGACAGGGTCTAGTTCGCAAACCCTCGATTTTCTGCTAGATACCCATGCTCACAAGCACCACGACCACCGACTCAGATAACTCGCAGCCCTGGTGATATTGTAACCGACCAAAAGATCATTTGGGCTATCAGCACCTTCAACCCCTTTTAATCTCCGGGTCCAGACAACATATATGCGGCTCAACTCTAACACAGTATCACAGCGTGGCTTCGTGCCATCTTCACAGGCTGTCTTATGACAAACCATATTCCCCTCGAATGAAGGGAAATGAAGGTAGTCTGCATACCCATGGCAGGAAAACCTTCCTACGTTAAATCGAACGACTTCAGACCAATCAGTCTTTCCTCCTTTCTCTTAAAAACCCACGAAAGGATTTTAGTTGCCCATCTCAGAAACTCTATTAATCCGTCTCTACTTTCGCGTACACAGCACGCATATACCAAAGGTATGTCCACTGAGACAGCTCTGCACTCCCTAGTCTCTCGCATTGAGAGATCGCTAAGTGTCAAGGAATACAGTTTAGTTACCTTCTTAGACATAGAAGGGGCTTTCAACAACGTTCTCCCAGAAGCTATCACCTCGGCACTGAAGAGCCTGGTGGTTGAGGATCCCCTGGTGGAGCTCATAAATGTGTTGCTCACCAGTA
This sequence comes from Hirtodrosophila confusa, assembly GCA_035043065.1. NCBI lineage: Eukaryota > Metazoa > Arthropoda > Insecta > Diptera > Drosophilidae > Hirtodrosophila > Hirtodrosophila confusa. The sequence continues at coordinate 143,708 of JAWNNI010000130.1, read as the reverse complement.
GGACAGTGAGCTCCTGCTTAGGAGAGTCCTCGATCGGTAGGTGCGTCAGTAGAGGCACTCCAAAGGGAGGTGCCCTGTCTCCACTTCTATGGGTGCTTGTGGTAAACCAACTGCTTCGTACTTTAGAGAGGGAGGGGCACCTGGCACCTCCGCATAGGCTAGGATGATGTTGCAATCCGCAAACCCTTTGCGACAGTATGCAATTAGCGCTAAATACCTTAGTCAAATAGATCAAAACCTGTGGACTCAGCGTGAATTCTTTTCACTAGGAAATATAAATCCCCGAATTTAAACCTCCCTAGAATCAATAACACGATTCTCACCCAAAACTTGTAAGCGAAATATCTGGATGTAGTTTCGACAAGTAAACTATACTGGAAAGTTAATATAAGGCAGAGAGTAAGCAAAGCAACTACTGCTCTGTTTGCTTGCAAGAAGGATATAGGCACCAGATGGGGATTCTCTTCACTCATAGTCCATTGGTTGTATATAGCAGTCATTCAACCTATCCTACTTTATGGAGTGCTAGTGTGGTGGCCCGTACTTGAGTTACCATCCAACCTTAAAACAATCCATAAAGTTCAAAGAAGTGCAGAAATCTACATTAGTGGAGCCCTACGCACCACACCATTTGAGGCCCTGAATATCATGCTTAACCTAATACCGCTGGACCTACTATCCAAAAAACCAGCTAGAAACTCAGCTATCAGACTCAGGGAATCCAAGAACTGGATGACAGTTCTCTGCAGTTCTCGAGTCCATACCTCAAATTCGCCAGACTACTGCATACCAAAACTGACTTTCGCCAAGTTGCATACCTAGTCGACAAGACTGGGAAAAGCCACTTCAACACATACTAGGTTTGATCAGATTTTTCACAGAGGGGTTGAAGCTGGATGAACGAGTGGGCGGTGGCTTATACTCCCCCGATTTAGGAATCCGTTTTAGCTTCCGGCTTCCCCATCACTGTAGCGTGCATCAGGCAGAGATGAGGGCTATCCAGGAAGTCACCCTTGCCTGCGCATGCATAGCATCAGTGTAGGGAATATCTACATCTATTCAGATAGCCAAGCTGCCTTGAAGACGCTCGACACATGCACCAACAATGCAGCCTCACTCACTGAGTGTCGCCAGTCTCTAAACGAGATAGCCCAACAGCTCATTATAAGCCTCGCATGGGTGCCTGGACACTGTAATATCAAAGGTAACGAATTTGCAGATGAACTGGCCAGACAGGGCACCAGCGATACACTCGTTGAAAGGAGTAACGTCGGCATGCCTCTGTCCATTTTCAGACTGCATAGTAATGAGTACACCAATCGTCAAACTGCTGATCGCTGGAGAAATCTCACTACATGCACGGTCTCCAAACTCACATGGCCCACTCTTAATTCAAAGCGCACTTCTGCTTTGCTTAAACACAAGAGATCCCACATCTCGACAATCATAGGGGCTCTCACAGGCCATTGCCTAATAGGAACCCACGCCAACAGACGAGGCGTTCCACACCATGACTTCTGCAGAAGTTGTGGTATAGCAGAAGAGTAAGAGCGTAGAACATCTGCTCTGTCAATGCCTCGCACTCACCAGGAGGAGGCTCCAACCCCTGGGGAACCACAGTTTCGATACCCGATCGGACGTTTCCGAGGTTGGGATACACATAATCCCCAAATTCCTTAGCTCTTCTAATTGGTTCAAAGGGGAACACAACGTTTAAAAGATGCCATGTGGTATCACAATGGGCCAGCTCTTGGCCCAAGTGTGGAGTAGGCTAACGCTAGTTTTCCTCTGCTCCAGCCACCGAAACCTAACCTAACCTAGGCACTAAAAAAACAATTTGATGTACAGGGTATTTTATGCAAGGCTCAATGATCTTCGCATGCATGCCCGTCGTGGCTGGCCAAACCATCGAAATAGCGAATAGACGAAAACAATTCCCGTGCTTATACATACATACATATATGTACGTTTGTATGTATGTATGCATGCATGCAAACACAGAACAGCGCATACATTCATTGTTGCTCTCGACTCGGCGGTCGCTAAGCATCTGCAAACTTGGTGGGATCTGCCGCAGCGCTGCGCTCGATCTCACGACCCGAAGCGGCAGGTCCCACTCGAAGCGGCAGGTCCCACCCGAACAAATACGAAGCGTATGGGGCCTGCTGCGTTGAACATTTTTGAAGCCAAACGTTCCCAAAGGCTGGCAACTCTATTTGTTGTTTTCTTCATGGTTTACATATTTTTAATGTTAGTCCGCGTTTGGACGATAATTTAAAATAGCGAGCTAAACAGTTTTGTGCTTGTGAGGAAGAGGGATAGCGGAGCTAGTCGTACAAAAACTTATGCCTAGCCTTATCATGATTTTTTGTGCGCATATTTGCTCGATGTCTTTTGGATTTTTGCGCATTTTGCGCTTTGTCTTTTCGAGGAAGTTGGAAGAATAATATTAAAATACAGAAAATAGCGGAAGGGTGGTAAAATGTCTTTACTTAATTCAAGGGAAAACTCTTAAAACAATTATTTCCATTGTTAAAACATAGCGCAACCCTACATTTATCGCAATCTGTTTGCATAAGTCCCGTGCACTGCGGAAATGTTCACCGCTGTCAGCGAAACTTCAGAAGTCTCAAATTTGGCGGCAAACTTATTAAATGTTGGCTGTTCCAACTTACTACATAATAATAATAATAATGCAACATTCGCACTATATTAACTAAAAAGGTACATAACTAATAAATAAACTTAAATGATTAAAATTAACCAAATCGTAGTACCATTAACAAAGCAATTAATTAGATGTCAAATAAGCCTTTTTCTGAGGCCAAATGTTTTGCTGCACAACCCCAGACTCTTCGGCAAAAAAGCCGAACTCCCACAACCAGTCGGGTTGCCAGCTCAGCAAAAACAAAAAAGCCGAGCTACTTACGCCTCTGCTCCGAACAAATATTTAGTCTTGGATCGACACCAGAACGATGAGCACGGCTTATGTCGCTTGCGCTCTTATTTCGTTTCTATGTGTGGGTTCAAGTACGCACATGCGCTTGCTTCTTAGTATGCGTGAGCAATGAAAAAATGCAACAGCGCATGGCAATATGAAATCTGAATTCAGAAATGTAAATGGAAGCGACCAAGCGCACAACACATGCCCTGTTATATGCACATACGTTGATTTTGTCGGCGTTAGAATTCATGATGCTGTGGCGGTGTGGATAGAGTGCTTGTTTGAAAAGTGGCTTTTTGCAGGTTCAATCCCCAGTTGATCCATTTTTTTGATAATGGGAAGCAATATTTATTTTTTATTTTCTTTTGATTTTCTAATATTTTTTAAATGTTATTATTATTTTTTAGACCAGTTATTATATAAATTATTATTATAAATTACATTGGCCAATTATAATAAATTTATCTTCTTCGGTGGCAGCTCACAGCTGACGGAAAGTATGTGAGATGTATTTAATGTGTACACTTGCATATGTATGTTGTTGTTGCCAATGCAAGTGTTTGGCGCGCGACAATTTTCTCTTTTGTTTTGATTTCGCATACGAAGAGCGACCCAAATTATAAAGATTGGTTTTCTGAAACTTCATGGCTGCAGTGAGCATCGAAAACGTATATTGAATTATTTTCTGCTCATCCTGCTTAGAAAAAATAGAATATGGCTCACGGAGAAGTTATGTGGTGCATCTCAGAAGGAGACATATGCAAGTGTACACATTAAATACATCTCACATACTTTCCGTCAGCTGTGAGCTGCCACCGAAGAAGATAAATTTATTATAATTGGCCAATGTAATTTATAATAATAATTTATATAATAACTGGTCTAAAAAAATAATAATAACATTTAAAAATATTAGAAAATCAAAAGAAAATAAAAATAAATATTGCTTCCCATTATCAAAAAAATGGATCAACTGGGGATTGAACCTGCAAAAAGCCACTTTTCAAACAAGCACTCTATCCACACCGCCACAGCATCATGAATTCTAACGCCGACAAAATCAACGTATGTGCATATAACAGGGCATGTGTTGTGCGCTTGGTCGCTTCCATTTACATTTCTGAATTCAGATTTCATATTGCCATGCGCTGTTGCATTTTTTCATTGCTCACGCATACTAAGAAGCAAGCGCATGTGCGTACTTGAACCCACACATAGAAACGAAATAAGAGCGCAAGCGACATAAGCCGTGCTCATCGTTCTGGTGTCGATCCAAGACTAAATATTTGTTCGGAGCAGAGGCGTAAGTAGCTCGGCTTTTTTGTTTTTGCTGAGCTGGCAACCCGACTGGGGTTGTGGGAGTTCGGCTTTTTTGCCGAAAGTCTGGGGTTGTGCGGTCAGCAAAACATTTGGCCTCAGAAAAAGGCTTATTTGACACGTCTATCTAATTGCTTTGTTAATGGTAGTACTACATATAACAAAAATAATTGACTCCAGCAGCAGCGCGCCAACTACCGTAGATCGATAACAAAGCATAGGCAGAGTCTGAGAGACATGAGCAATGTGGCGATTTTAGTCGCACTTATTAGTTTTAAGGCCGAGAGAGCGATAAATTGCGCTTATTATTTTAAGCGGCGTATTCACATTTTATTTTAAATTATTATTAACAAATTCTAATTTGTGCAGTTCTATACCTACCTGTCTGGCAACTCTGGTAAATATTTGATGTTTTCCAACACTAAGACAAACAGTTATTGTATCGATATACGCATATCGGTCAACTTATATTTGCACTCATTTCATTATTTCGACAAGAAAGTTCTGTAATTTTGAGATGCGTCGATTAAGACCAAAGTCAGACATTTTGACGCAGTCTTTATATGGGGGCGCTATACTTAAAAATTACCCGCCAAACACATGTCGAGCAGCATCGCGCCATCTACCGTAGATCGATTGCAAAGCTAGGCAGAGTCTGAGAGTCATAAGCAATATGGTGATTTCAGCCGCACTTATAGGTTTTAAGGCCCAGAGAGCGATTCAAGAGAAATATTTTTTAGCTCTTTTGCACTTTCACGTTGTTATGTAGCGGCTGTCGCAGACCGAGATTTTCATACAATTTTCAAATACAATTTTCTTATACTTCCCGATATATATTTAACAATTTTCCAGTTCCACCTAATTTTATAATATTAGATTGATGTGAGCTCTGCAACCGGCCGCTTGTGCCGATTGAAGAGAAACAGAGATAACAATTTACGCGTATTACAACAAAAAATCAAGATAACGAGATCTAAAAGCAAAACGGCGCCGTTATGTCGCCGCGTGTAAAGAAAAAAAAATCTAAAAATAGACATTGCAAAAAATAGACAAGCAAAAACAACCGCTTTTGGCCGCTGCAAACAGTTTATAGTTTCTGGACGTTGATGTACTAACGAACAGTACATACAAGTGGCACAACGACACCAAGCACGGGCTTGTTAACGGACCCAAGCATAAATGCAAGCCACCTCCCGCCCAACCGACCGAGGGGCATGCCGCATAGCGTACGGTAGCGAAAGATCGCGGACATGCAAATACAACAATAACATTATACAAAAGTTCCTAAGGATTACATAAATAACGCAAGAGTAAAGTTTTCAGTGTAGAAATTGAATTAGTATTACTTATTAGATGGAAAAGATTGTTATAGTTAGAGCATAAGACTCGAAAGGGGTTATGAATAGCATAATTAGAACTACAAGCTTGAAGAGATAGTGGAAGAAAGTTTCTAGAACATCTGATCGGAACTGCAAAACTAATTTGGCTGATTAATTCAGAAGAATCAATTTCCCCATTAATTAGTTTGTGTAAGAAAATTACACCCATCATGGTTCTACGATCAGAAAGACAAGGCAAATTTATTAATAAAAGTCTACTACGATAAGAAGGTAAGCGAGTATTAGTATTCCAGTTAAGACCCCGGAGTGCAAAGAGCAGAAATTGTTTTTGTACCGATTCTAATCTATCCTGATGAACCTTGTATTGGGGACACCAAATACAAGAACCATATTCAAGAATAGGTCGGACAAGAGAAGTATAAAGAGTTTTAGTAATCTAGGGATCGTTAAATTCCTTCGACCAACGCTTAATGAAACCCAGGACACCAAAGGCACAATTAGCGGTGGAAAAGATATGCTTGTCAAACTTAAGCTTGGGATCTAAGAGGATACCCAAATCATCAACCGACTCAATTCGAGCAAGCGGCATACCCTTAAGAATATAATTATTAAAAAAGGGCATTCGCCTGTAAAAGGACATTACGTTACACTTACCACAATTAAGACTTAATAAATTTACCCGACACCAGGCTTGAAAACTATCAAGATCAGTTTGCAACCTTTGACCAGATAAGAAATCAGTAGATGACAGACAAATTTTAACATCATCGGCATACATCAGCACCCGGGAGTGATTTACAACAGAAGGAAGGTCATTTATGAACTGAGTAAATAATAAGGGGCCAATTTGATTTCAATGATTTCCTTGTGGAACTCCGGAAGTAACTTGAACAGACCTAGAAACTAAGCCTTTGAAATACACTTTTTGGGTTCTAAGAGTTAAATAGTTGGAGATCCAAAGAATTAAGTTATTTGGAAATCCCAGAAGGTGAAGTTCATGAAGTAAAAGAGAATTATTAACAGAGTCAAAGGCCTTACTGAAATCAGTGTAAATGACGTCTGTTTGCTCTTTAGATTGAAATCCCTTGATGACAAATGAAGTGAATTTCAATAGGTTAGTGGTAGTAGATCTATATTTCACAAACCCATGCTGGCAGGGTGAAATTATAGATCTACATAAATGTTGAAGTTGAGAAGTTATTAATTTCTCAGTTGATCTTTCAAATGTTAACGAATCTATTGATGATGTTATTATCGAAAAAACCAAAGTTTTTGTTCCACCAATAACAATGCTAAAATGTTCTGCAGAAACGATACACGAGGTCTGCAAATCATTACAGATAGAACAGTATTCTAGGAGGAAAATATCAATTGGTATTAAGCTCTTCTGCGATAATATGAGTGATTATGAGAAGTTATGCAATACTTTGCAGAACAAGTACGAGTTCTTCACGCATGCAGTTAAAAGTAATAAGCCGTACCACTGCTTATGGGACTGGATAGCACGCAGCCAAACGAGGTGAAACGAATGCTGATAGAGCTAGGTCTCAAATGTGCTGATGTCAAGTTTATTCAAAGAGAAAGACCAAACAGCTCTAAAGTTTCCTTCTTTGTTGTATACTTCGTAAGCAAGTCCATAACAATCAATGAATTAAGGAAAAACTTTGATGTCATCGACCGTGTCCGCGTTAAGTGGAATTTCTAAACGCGGAAATCCAACAGCATAGCCCAGTGCTATAATTGCCAAATGTTTGGACATGGATCCCACCACTGTGTTAGAGCGTACTGTTCAAAGTGTGCCGGGAGTCACATAACAGCAGATTGCAGCGAGAATGCAGAGCTTAAATGTGCCAACTGCTATGGCACGCATAAAGCAAGCTCACGTGAGTGCCCTTCTGGGCACAATTACCTTGAAATCAGGAGTAGATTTGTTAACAACAAGGCGGCTAGAACCAGACCAGAGGCCGCTATTATGAGACAGAACAAGCCACCGCATTTGAACTGTCCAGTTTCCTTTCCTTTTCTGAACAACCAGGCGGGGGCGCCTGTAACCCACAATTGGTCAAAACCTCCAATTGCGGACAATAATGATCTCTTTACTATGGAGCAAATTAAAAATCTCACGTTTGAGTTAATTACGAACCTCAGAAACTGTAGGTCCAAACATGATCAATTCGAAGTTATTACCTCAGCGATAAAATTTATATAGTAATGTCTAATAAGCTATCGAATGTAATGTGGAAAGCCAGAGGTTTACGGCACAAGAAAATGGAACTAGAACATTTTCTTCTTGTTAATAATATTGATATTTGCCTGGTCTCGGAAACTTGGCTGAACAACAACATTTCATGTCAGTTTTGCCAATATGTGCTATAGAAATGACCGAACAGCAAGTAGGGGGGAAGGTGTAGCAATTTTTATTAAGAACAAGTAAGAAAGTTGCAGTCGGACGCATTCGACTGCAGAATACTATGGTCCTAGTTCTATATAATTTGGTTATTTGTGGGTACGGAAAGAGACGCGAAATAAACTGTACAGGTGTGGAGATATAGATAATGCTCCTTTGTGGGGGAGGGGGTGGGCGAACCAAAACTTTTTTGGAGCACATTTGTCCAGGGTGTCAACATCGATCTCGACACTTCATAAATTGACGGTATACACCAACATGTGTACCAAGTTTGGTTGCTCTAGCTTAAAGATAAAGGCAAAAAATTGCGTTCATACGGACAGACGGACATTTCGCAAACCCAACATACTATTTATTCCTTCGTGTACATAGTATAAAAATATTCGACATAGTCTGATACCCCTCCCCACTACGACAAAGATAGAATCTATTGGTATTATGCTAACGAGTATTCAGGAAAGGCAGATATATATATGCTCATGTTACTTTGCAGGTGGTCGCTCGGATCCCGCTAGTAAGCTGCTTTTTTTATCCGATGTGTATAAAGTGACCAACCATAATGATTCCTCCATTCTGGGCGGGGACTTTAACTGTCGTCATCAATCCTGGGGCTTCGCTAGAGCAAATACATTGGGGTAACCTCTTAAAGGGAAAACTTGATAGTCACATGCTTAGCATAATTTACCCCGCCGATCACACTTACATCCCAGCAAACTCGCGCTGTCTGGCTTCTACTTTGGATGTGGCTATAACCATCTACCCACGTCTTTGTTCGCACGCTTCAGTGCTGAACGACCTAGGGTCAGACCACCTCCCAGTACATTTTTGGCTCCTAAATAACCAAGTGCTTTCTGACAATTTTGCAGAAAGGTTTGATTTTAGAATCGCCAACTGGGCGGAATCCTCTTGAATTATTAATCGTTATCTCCCGCGTATCGATGATCATTCAATAGTGCACAGCGCGGATATTGATAATTTGATTTTCCGGTTCAATGAGGCTATTAGAGTGGCCAAAAAAAGAAGCATTCCTAAGAAAAGGTTAATCTTTTCGCCTAAACATCTGCCGGAGAATGTTAAGTGCTTACTGAGATGCAGAAACCTTCACCGTAGAAACTGGCAAAGATATAGATGGCCGTCTAAACTTGCGTTATTTAAGTGGGTAAGGCATCTCACTGCCACAGCGATGACAGACTTTTGCAACAAATCCTGGAACAGCGTTCTTTCGTCCCTGGACAATAGCTCTTCCCCCTTTTGGAATTTATCAAAAGTCTTAAGGAAGAAGCATAGGGATACCCCAATTTTACTTGTTAGCTCAAAGCATGTTGCAACCGACGAAGAGAAAGCAGAAGTACTTGCGGATTCTTTCAGGCATAATTCAACTCTTACTGCCAAATTTAACGACCCTGAGACGACTGCGTCTGTGGAAAGCTCAGTATTGGCAGTTAATGAGACCGTAGTTAACCCAAGCGAGGACTACTTTGTCAGCAGAGCGGAGGTTAAATCCATCTTAAAAAAGCTAAAAGTTAAAAAGGCTCCCGCACTAGACATCATCGAAAATGCTTGCCTTAGGGCTCTTCCGAGAAGGGGGTTGTGCTGCCGCACTACTATCATCAATAGTTGTCTAAAGCTGTGCTATTTTCCCTCAGCTTGGAAAACTGCGACAGTCATCGCAATAAGTAAACCTAATAAGCCGATTGCGCTGCCCAGTTCACATCGTCCCATTAGCCTTCTCTCTTCCGTCGGGAAAATTCTCGAAAAAATTATTAAAGAAAAACTCTGACGGTTCATAGACGACAATCACATTATTCCTTCACTACAGTTCGGTTTTCGCAAGGAACACTGCACTGCGCACCCACTCATGAAGATCAAAAAACTGATTAATAGCAACTTTAATGCATCCTTATCCACTGGAATGGTATTATAAGACATCAAAGCTGCGTTTGATTCCGCCTGGCATGAAGGCTTAATACATAAACTTTACCAAATGGGATTTCCCCTTGAGGTCATTAAAATCTGCCACAGCTTTTTAATTAACAGGTCATTCGAGGTATACGTAGGGAAGGCCAAGTCCTCTGCCGTTAATTTAACCACTGGGTGCCCTCAGGGGTCTTGTCTATCACCTCTATTGCACAACGTCTACACCGTGGCCCTTCCAATTCATATGATACTGCTATTTTGTTCTTTTGGCTGCTAACGTCAAAACTAAATTACAAATGGCATTTGATTCCCTTAATGACTATTTTTTAAAGTGGAGAATTCAGGTTAGCCTTGAGAAAACACAGGCAATCTACTTTACAAAAAAACGCAAAGCCTTGTATACCCCGGCGAGGTTATCAGACTGAGTAACGTTGACGTTAAGTGGGAGCCAAGTGTCAGATATTTAGGTTTGGTGAGAGATAAAAAACTCACATTTAAACATAAAACCAGGGCTACTAACAAAAAGCTACTTATGACAATACACACCCTTTATCCTCTTATTAATAGGAATTCTAGATGAAGTATAGAAAACAAAATGTTTTTGTTCAGATCAAATTTTCAGGCGATAATTTTCTATGGCGCACCAATTTGGGCAGATATTGCGAAATGTCATATAAATACGCTACAAGTCACCCAAAACAGGATTTTGAAATGATTCTTAATCTTCCCTGGCACCACTCTACAATAGATTTACATATTCGTGCTAATATTGAAACTGTAACTGAAAGATTAGTAAAACTTTCAAGTATCTTCCACGCTAGATGCATAAATTCTACTTATGCACATCTAAATGATCTGACGTAGCCACCCTAGCCCTAAGTTCTCTTTAGCTGTAAGTCTTTCCCTCTTTACAATCCTTTTCCTTTTTTCTTTTTCTCCTTTTTTTCACAAGGGGTTTTTGTACACTTTTTCTCCATATGTATATATGTATATATTACTTATAACTCACTTTATTATAACTATAAAATTCCTATAAAGTAGAAATGGCGTTGATGCCTGACCTCTTTTACACTACATTATGTTAATAGCTCATAAGTCACACTTGTAATTTTTGGAGACAAATAAATTAAATTAAATTAATAATAAGAAGGTACTGTAAAAAGTGCAGGCTTCTAGCTTTTGTTCCATTTTGTACCGGGGCGAAGTGGCAACGCGCACAAGACCAGGGCTGAAAGAAAAGAAATATCGTTTAGTTTAGTAAGCAGTGTTTAGCTTGGAGAGTTGAGGGGAATGTAACAGTAGCGGGGAGCAGGCGGCAAGTACTGTGGGGAAAATAGGTATGTATTAGTGAGGGTGCGCAGGCGCTTGAAGGGGATAAATAGGAGTGAAAAGGCAAATGGCGCGGGATTGTCAAGGTTAGAAGCACGCAGCAAGGCGGCAAATTAAATTTGGATTTTTTTATCCTCGGCAGCCTGGCCCGGAAGAGCGACACAGCAGCCGGGTCAGTGGTTTTTTTTTGGTTCGTGTATTGAAACACCCACGTCAAGAAACGCACCGGCAATTGGCGGACAAGTGTGTTGCAGCTGAACACAGCGGACCAAATCTAAGGCCACCACCACCATCCAGCTACAAAGAAATACATACGTGAGTCTGTTCCATTTACGTCGGCAGCCACGCAGCTGATCCGCATTCTCAAGCCCACACCGGGCAGTGCAAATTTTCGGCAAGGCCGTTCAGCCGTTCAATACCCTGTAAAAAGCAGAACAAAGTTATGTACAGTGACAGTTGTCGATAATAGTGCAACTTACTTGTGTTTGGCCACTGTGTCTATTTGTTGTGGCGCACGCATTTGCGCAACACACACTCACACACTTACAAATATATGTGCCGTGCGTCTGGGCCAAATCTGCTCCTTCAATTGCAGCCGCCGAAAAAAATCAAATCAAAAATTGCAACAATAAAGCTTCCAGTCCAAATTCCTGTTTATGTTTAATTATTTATTAGTATGTTAGTGTATTTATTTATTTATTTAATTTTGTTTTTTTGTAATATTTACCGTTGCATCTAAGAGTGCGTCGACCCTGTTCGCTTTCATCACCAACATTCTTAACATTTTGTTACACATATAAGCTGCCAAACAGCTGACCACAACATACTCATTAACCCGTATGTGGTGTCGCGGACTAAAGATATCGTGCGATTTTTTTTTGATGGTGTTATTTTTATAATTGAATATATATTGTGCTGCCCCTCCCTGACCCATAACAAGAGCTCTTGGTAGGTGTAGGTTGGTTATTGGCGATTGATTAACAGCTTTTTAACGCCCCATCCTCGCATGATATATTTATTTCCCATGGCATTTTTTTTATATATACGTGCATGAAAGTTTATTTGAGTTTCATTATATTTATTTTTTTCTTTGCATTTAATTTGCGTACATTTAAAAGTTTTGGTGGTTGAATTAAATTAAATTCGTAACTTTTCATTTTTATTTATAATTTCATTATTTATTTGCCAAGTTTTGTTATTTATTTATTTAAAACTAATATTAAATCAAATTAAATGAAGTTTGTATTAGGGTCACAATATAAATATTAAACTAAGTAGAGGAAACGAAAACATGGAGTTTTAAATTAACTTAGAGGGAGGACGCGTGGCTTGTGCCATGGATTAGGCCAGCCGCAACCGTTCCAGCAGAGGGTGGCCCAAATATTCATGATGACTTGGACCACAGGCAGGGCGGGCGCGCGAGGTGGAACCACCGAAGCCTCATCCATCTGGCAGTCGATTGTTCGTTTGTTTGTTGTGTTTTCTTTGTTGTTGCGTAGCTTTTTGTTGTTGTGTTGTTGTTGTTATCATGTGAGATGCTGTATGTCTCGTTCTTCTGTTCATATTTAGCGGGCATTGGGTCGTCTCCAGCCCTGGGACCGCCAGCTAGCCGGCGTTGCCCCACCGACAAGAAGCAAATGTGTAACAGAAATGGCGCCCAATCTGAATCTTCCATTCGGGACAGACGCGGGTTCGGGTTACATTATAAACAATGTCACTCTAGCTCTGCGTCTGCCGGATAGACTGGAGATAAGATATAAATAAATTTGGAGGAGAAGACGACATCTCGCGAAATGCTCCGCGTCTAGTCCTTCCGAAGTCGCTGCCGCAGGCTTAAAGGGAGCGTAAAGCTAGCCTTTAATTGCGCGGAGTGATGAACGCTAGGGAGAGACATGAAAGCAGAGGTTAGAAAAAATTAAATAAATTATAAATGGGAGACTTACCAATGTTGTATTTGTCACAATTCAATGTCACTGTTGGACGTAAGTCACTGCCGTTCACGAATGAACAGGTAGTTAGCGACGGACAATTTTCCTGGTGGACGGTGATATTGAATGAATCTGTGATGAAATGTGATATTAGGTTAAGTCAGATTAAGTTGTTTGTTATTTATCTGTTTAATGTAGAGTTCTCACCGTGTTGTTTTTTGTAGAATAAGCCGCTTTCGTGTTTTGGTCCAGCTCATCTATCTTACGTAATGTTGTGTGAAGTGGGTGGCCCGGGTGTCGTAAAGACAACCCGCGATACATCCATTTGCATGGCAGAGCGTTAGGATGAAGGGTTGATGCCAAAACACAAGTAAGGCGAGCTCGTGCATCGTGAGACTCTTGTCTATCGGTCATCACTTAAAGTGATGACTAGAATAGATGACAAGTCACACTAGTATGTTTGTAATTGTAGTGTATCCGTATAGCGACTGTCAAGGTAGAGCGCAGAAATTGGAGCGGTTACTGGTCCCGGCCAGTCACGTGTCCTCCCCCGCTTGGTGATTTTCTTAAAAGATTTTTTTGTTGTTGTTTAGATAGGTGTTTGTGAAGTTTTTTCTTTTGTTAGGGATCATATTTATTTATTTATTTGAGTATTTATTTATTTATGAAAGTATTTATTTATTGATTTAAATATTTATTTATTTTTATAAGTATTTATTTATTCATTTAAATATTTATTTCGGTATTTATTTATTTATTTGGGTATTTATTTCTTTATTTGGTTAGTTATTTATTTATTTAGTCTTTAAGTATTTATTTATTTAAGTATTTGGTTATTTATTTAAATATTTATTTGAATGATTATTTATTTTAGTGAATGATTATTTATTTATTAATCCATACATACCCTCATATATTAGGAGTTAGTTTTCGGTAAGCTTCGTCAGTTCTCTTTCCACATCGGTGCCAAACAAATCAAATGTCCCATTCAGGAAACAGCCAAAATTATCAGACGCGATCGCGTACACAAAATAACGCGTTTCTGGTGGATATAGGCGGGGCAGGTGCACTGGCAAACGAGGGTGCTCATGAACGGCTACCAGGTAGCGCTTTGCGTAGGACACCGGTGCAGGCAGGAGGTGGGGATCTGGCACCGTCGGATTGGGGTGATAGTCCGCCGAGATTACCCACAGAGCTCGCTTCAGCGGTCAATGCGTCGCTTGCGCAGGCTCATGCGACCCATAGGGCGGCGCAATCAGACTCCATAAGCCGCGTGGTGCAGGAAGAGATTCGCAACGGGTTTATGGAGATGATGCGTTCGCTTAATGAGGTACTGCAGCACATCAGGCAACCGCCACCACAGTCAGAAGTGCCAAAGAGGGATGAAGGCGGCCAGGTGCAAGTTTCACAGGGAGCAATCCCCAAACGAGACCATTCCAGTGCGACAGACGCGTCAGCACCGCCACCAAAACCACTTTTGTCACGATCTCGACCGAGTGGAAGTGATCCGTCCATGGTAGGGGCTACTGCATCTGGGGAGCCGGGTAACCAGACTGAGCGGCACGCGCGAAATTGGCGAAATCCAAGACAGAATACCCACTGGCGGGTAGAGAATAGGCGAGCAGGCGAGTACCAACGCGAAGAGCCAAATCCATATACGCCAAACTCCAGACAGAGGCCACGATGGGGCCAAGTCGAAAAATGGGATGTCACTTTCGATGGAGACGCGACGAAAATGGCAGTGGAGGATTTCGTGTTCCGCATCGAGTTCCTGCAGAATCAATGCAGATGTTCCTGGGAGGAGGTGCTGAAGGGATTCCACCATTTAGTCACGGGACACGCACGTGAGTGGTACTGGCAGTACGTTCGGGATCATCGCGTGGAGAACTGGATGGAACTGCGAGACCATCTAGTTAGCCGTTTTCGAGGCACTGCGTCAGAGTTCGACCGCATGAGGGAGCTCCGCGAAAGGACGCAACGTTCAAACGAGAGCGTGGAAGAGTTTTTCCACACCATGCGGAAGCTCACGTCGCGACTGGAGATGCCACCAGCTGAGAGCGAGATGATCAAGATAATCAAGAAGGCACTCATAGACGAAATCGCAAGTTTCGTCTATGGCCTACGAGTGTACTCCTTGGACCAGCTGCGAGATGAGTGCGTCGAAATCGAGGCAAACATTAAGCGGAAGACCCGATCGTCGTGGCGAGCAACCCCAAAGGCCAGCAATTATGGGCGAGGAGCTGGTGTGAGTGAGATCACGCAGGAGCAACTGGCTTGTGAAGAGGCTGAAGTCGTCGAGGAGGCGCAAATGGTACGCCGTCCACAGCAGAAGCTGATTTGCTGGAACTGCGGAAAACCAGATCACGGCTTCAGGGACTGTATGGCAGTAGCGAGGCGTATCTTCTGCTATAGGTGTGGAAAGCCGGATGCGTATGCTCCCAATTGTGCAAATTGCTCGGGAAACGCGAGAAGGAGTGCGATTCAGGCAGGCGAATCACGCTCGCAGATGGGGCCTGCACTGAAAAGATAGAAGAGAATATAGGTAATAAGTTAATTAGAGATAGTTTGCAGGCTAGGTTAAGGAATTTATCATATGAGGTGCGGCTTAGAAATTATATAACAGCTAGAAATAGGATATTTTCAGACTTACAAGTCGATGGGATGCGAGCACTTTCTGTGAGAGTCAGGAAAGCTAGATGTCGCTTTAAGCAACGGCGATCCACGAGACGGCAGGTGATTGATTCCGTGCGTAGGTGCAGCAGAAGTGACCCAAGATTGTTCGCAGCTATATCCATTATGGGCGAATCGGTAAGAGGCCTGCTAGACTCCGGCGCTACTCATAGCATGTTGGGTAATAGTTGTCACGAGTTCCTGGAGAAGCTAGATGTGGCGCCTCGAAAATATATTTCGATGGTGAAGGTAGCAAGTGGGGAAGATCGCGCAATTGTTGGCCGAGTAGAACTGCCTGTAGAGTATAGGGGAGAGATAAGAAAAATAACATTCTTCTTATGCCCTTTTCTCGAGCAGGAGATCTATCTGGGCATAGACTTTTGGCGATCATTCGCACTGGCTCCAGCGGTTATGGGAACAGGTTCCACCGGCGAGCCAGTGAGACTAGTAGAGGAGGTGATGGCGGATCAGGTGGCTCACTATGTGGATGGGCCTGAGGATGAAATAGTGCAGGAAGAGTGGCGATTGTCAGCAGAGCAGCAAGCAGAATTGGAGGAGGTAAAGAAAGAGTTCCTTACATTTGAAACGGTAGGTCTGGGGAAGACGTCGATGGAGACACAAAAAATCCAATTAGCGGACGATGCCGAGCCTGTAAAGGATCGACATTATCCGCTGTCACCAGCGATGCAGGAGGTAGTGTGTGCAGAGGTGGACAAAATGTTGGCTTTGGGGGTCATCGAGTGCAGTGATAGCCCGTGGAGCAACCGCACTACTGTTGTGCGACGGCCGGGTAAAAATCGTTTCTGTCTCGATGCCCGCAAGCTCAACAAATTGACCATTAAGGACGCGTATCCACTACCTAGCATCGAGGGGATTCTGTCGCGTCTCGATCAGACGATCTACATCTCTAGCGTCGATCTTAAATTCGCCTTTTGGCAGATTGAGCTAGAGGAGAAGAGTAGGGCCTATACAGCTTTTACTGTGCCTGGGCGGCCGCTGTATCAATTTCGGATGATGCCGTTTGGCCTCTGCAACGCCGCTCAGCGCCTATGCAGGCTAGTGGACTTATCTTGGTGATTTGCTGATCATCGCTGAGGATTTCAGCACGCACGTAAGGATCCTAAGGCAAGTTGCAGAGCACCTACGAAGAGCGAATTTGACCATTGGGTTAGGGAAATCACATTTCTGCTATAAGAACATTAAGTATTTAGGTTTTATAGTCGGAGGGGGTGCGTTAAAAATGGATCCTGATCGCGTTTCTGCTATCCTACGCATTCCTGAGCCACGATCTGTCCGCGAACTGCGCAGCTTTTTGGGAACCGCAGGCTGGTACAGGCGATTTATCAAAAATTTCGCAGAACTGGCAGTCCCGCTCACAGACGCTCTCAAGAAGTCGGCGAAAGGCAAATTTAAATTGACGGAGGAAGCAATACACGCCATTGCCAAATTGAAAGCTGCACTTACCTCAGCACCAGTTTTGGTCCACGCTGACTTTAAGAGGCACTTTTATATCCAGTGCGACGCTTCACACTACGGAGTAGGAGCCGTGCTGTTCCAACGGGACGACGAACAGCATGAAAGGCCCATTGCGTTCTTTTCAGCCAAATTGAATTGCCATCAGAAGAACTATTCGGTGACGGAAAAGGAGTGTCTGGCAGCGCTCATGGCGATTCTGAAGTTCCGCCCATATGTAGAACTGATGCCGTTTACGGTGATCACAGATCACGCCAGCCTTAAGTGGCTCATGACGCTCAAGAACTTGGATGGTCGCTTGGCTCGATGGTCTCTTCAACGTCAGTCATTTGACTTCGGCATTGAACACCGAAAAGGCGTCGACAATGTTGTTGCCGACACTTTGCCGCGAAACATCGAAGAGCTGGAAGTAGATCCGAGCAGCGATCTGGGCTTCGATATCGTGGAGTTTGAGTCTGAGGAATACCAGACGTTAGTCAAGCAGATCACCGAAAATCAAAAGCACTTACCCAATATCCGGATCGAAGGCGGCATGATATTCAAGCGCATGCGCTTCGAACGATTTGATGACCAGTTGGAAGGCTTCGTTTGGAAGTTGTGGGTGCCGAGCTCATTGACGTCGACGCTGATAGATCGCGCACATACAGACGAAAAGGCAGCACACGGTGGGATCGCGAAAACACTCCATCTGTTGCGCAGGCAGTACTATTGGCCGAACATGGCATTGGAAGTACGTGATTTCATCCAACGTTGTAGCATTTGCAAGGAGTCGAAAGCGCAGAACTATCGCATGCAAGTTGGGATTGGACAGGAGGTGGTCACGGAGCGTCCGTTCCAAAAACTCTACGTCGATTTTTTGGGCAAATATCCGCGATCGAAGAATGGACAGGCGTGGATATTTATAGTGGTTGACCATTTTTCCAAATTCACCTTTCTCAAGACCATGAAGTCAGCAACAGCAGGAGAGGTGGTTAGTTTCCTCGTCCATGAGGTGTTCTACAAATTTGGAGTGCCTGAGCTGATTCACTCCGATAATGGACCACAATTAAAATCGAAGACTTTCCAGGAGATGATCATGGCGTTTGGAATTACACACATGAGAACAGCAGTACATTCGCCACAGAGCAACGCAGCTGAACGCGTGAATCGGACAGTTCTCAACGCGATCCGAACATATTTGGAGGATGATCACCGCGAATGGGATGCGCATCTGCCCGAGATAGAGTTGGCCATTCGAAACTCGGTGCATGAGGCGACTGGAGTAACACCGTTTTTCGCTGTGTTCGGACAGCAAATGTATTTGCATGGATCATGCTATAAGTTGGCGAAGAGTTTGCGATCCATCGGAGAGCATGAGGTGTCCTTGCTGGAAGCTCAAGATAAGCGACAGCTTATTCAGGAGGAGATTCGGAAGAAATTACATCAGGCATATGAGCGTAGCAGCGCGAGATATAATCAGCGATCACGGCAGTTCTTCGCGAAGCCTGGGCAGGAGGTGCATCGTCGCAACTTCGTGCTAAGCGACTTTGGCAAATGCTTTAATGCCAAGTTCGCACGAAAGTTCATCAGATGTCGAGTGACCAAGCCAGTAGGTAACAACGCGTACGCACTGGAGGATCTCAACGGTCGTCCAATTGGAATATACCACGCCAAGGATTTGCGTGTGTAGGCGTATGTGGGTGTGGCCTACGTTGGGCGCGTCTGCATTAGAGTGTAGGGCACGCCGGCTTGAGAGTAGCCGAGTCTATAGGCCGGTAGTCATGTCCACGCGTAGGTTGGTCATCCTGGGTCAGTCCACCTACTCGTGGTGGTGTTCCATTTTGTACCGGGGCGAAGTGGTTGCCACAAGACCAGGGCTGAAAGAAAAGAAATATCGTTTAGTTTAGTAAGCAGTGTTTAGCTTGGGGAGTTGAGGGGAATGTAACAGTAGCGGGGAGCAGGCGGCAAGTACTGTGGGGAAAATAGGTATGTATTAGTGAGGGTGCGCAGGCGCTTGAAGGGGATAAATAGGAGTGAAAAGGCAAATGGCGCGGGATTGTCAAGGTTAGAAGCACGCAGCAAGGCGGCAAATTAAATTTGGATTTTTTTTTGATTGTGTATAACTCAGAACATGTGAGTATGAAAATCCGACCTGCCCAGTGCCCAGTGTGTGACATTCTCTTTATCCTCGGCAGCCTGGCCCGGAAGAGCGACACAGCAGCCGGGTCAGTGGATTTTTTTTGGTTCGTGTATTGAAACACCCACGTCAAGAAACGCACCGGCAATTGGCGGACAAGTGTGTTGCAGCTGAACACAGCGGACCAAATCTAAGGCCACCACCACCATCCAGCTACAAAGAAATACATACGTGAGTCTGTTCCATTTACGTCGGCAGCCACGCAGCTGATCCGCATTCTCAAGCCCACACCGGGCAGTGCAAATTTTCGGCAAGGCCGTTCAGCCGTTCAATACCCTGTAAAAAGCAGAACAAAGTTATGTACAGTGACAGTTGTCGATAATAGTGCAACTTACTTGTGTTTGGCCACTGTGTCTATTTGTTGTGGCGCACGCATTTGCGCAACACACACTCACACACTTGTAAGGAGGCTTTAAGCAAACCCCCTTACAATACTAGAATAAGCGCCGGAAGCAGGAGCGCATGGAGCGCGGACATGAATTAGATATTAATTATAGGTAGCTATTATTTAGTTAAGTAAGGGCGAGAAGCCATAAGACTTTTGTTGCGCAAGGAGCGCCAGCGCCTGGCGCGCTGTAGGTGTATTTAGTAATAAACATTAAAATCTAAGCAGTTAACGAACGCGTTTGAATTCAAACACAACGATCCTCCGATGCAGCTGGCACGCGCAGCTGACACAGTTCGCAATCCTGCCACCAGAGCGCGGCTTCAGCCAGAGCAAAGCTGCGAGGTGAAGAGCGAAAGCTCTGAGGTGGAGAGCGAAAGTTCGTGGTAGGGTAAGAGAGCGTGAGTAGGAGAGGTGTTAACAGTAAGAAGCCGGAATAAAGATAATCCAAAATAACTAAACGATTGTCTTTATTTCTGCGTAGAACATCTAATAACTAATTCTAACCGTAGAGCGAGGTTTATCCCGCCGCCCGTGTGAGCAATCCCGGCATTTGTAAAACACACTAATACTAACCATAGAGCGAGGTTTATCCCGCCGCCCGTGTGAACAATCCCGGCATTTGTAGAAATAATAATAATACTAACGTATAGCGAGGTGTATCCCGCCGTCCGTGTGAGCAATCCCGGCATTGATAACGCTAACCATTGTACAAAGCGAGGGTTAGCCTGCTGCCCGTGTGAGTAATCCCGGGCCTTCGTAGAGTAGTCGTTCGTAGACCGGTTGACCAGTAGAGCACCAGCGGTAGAATCCTGGTCAGCTCCTGGTCACATATCCCGTGCAGAGTTGTACGAGGCCGTAGTATTAGCACATATATTCCCTCTAGAACCTTTCCCTTCCCTACGCCCAGCGTCCCAGTACATCTTACAAATTTTCTTGTAAGTGTTGGACTCATACAGACTGAGATCTGTACCCCGGCTGGAAAACTCCCTTACAAGTGGCGCCCGAGCAGGGACGCTGGAGGCGCTAAGGGGCGTGGCATAATTACGGCCTAAAAACCCGTCATTGTGCCCAAAAAATCGTTCTAGGTGGTATATGTGTAATACAGGGTAGCCACTAGTCGGGCATACCCGGTCAGCCGCTAGTCGGGCATACCCAGGTCTATTGCTCAATACCCTGCACGTTCGGTATGTGCGCAATTAATACATACAAAACGCGCGCATTGCTTGCGGAAAAAAGCAATGCACAGTGAAGAGACAAAAAGAGAACAGTTATAACGGGATCGAAAGTACAGTGCGCGCGCCCGGCAGGCAGCGAAAACGGATCGTCGCGAGCTCGCACATTCGTGTGTGCGTACATAAAAAGACTTCAGAAAAGTGCGGGCGCCGCGGTCGACGTCGGCGTCGACGAAAACAGTGGGACAAATTCGGTTTTCGTGCGGCCAAGCGACCGAATCGTGAGTGCGGCCAGAAAAGGCCGGGATTGTGGTTGTGTTGGTGGGCTGCAAGTGGCCGAAGGCCCTGGCCAGTATAAAAACAGAACAGTGAACAGTGAACAGTGGAATTGAACGCCAACACCGGAGAAAAAAATAAAAAATTTGTAAACAATTTTTTTTTGTGTTGCATTTTTTTTTGGTTTTTGTTTTATTTTTTTTGTGAAATTTAAACAGAAACAAATTGCCCCTTGACCGAGAAAAAAAAAATATGATGGAGTCAGGTGAGTGCCAAAACCCGGGGGTGGGCGTGCGCTGGATTCACCAGCGGCGCAAAGAAGAATTGGCGGCGATCGCCCAGGAGTTCGGGCTAGACCAAGAAGGCCGGTTGGATGAGCTGCGGAAGCGGCTCTGCACATTTGTGCAGAAGGGGGGACATGATACGCAAGTTTGGGCGCGACTGGCCGAGTTGGAGGCGCAGTACGCCAAAACTTTGGAGCCACGCTGTGGGGGCGGCCTGACCGGCGCGGTCAGCCAACCCCGAAGAACATCAGAGCCGGACTTGACGAGTACGCATTTGTACGAGTGTACCCCTATTCCCGCCCTGAAATTAAATGTCCATGGTGCGCGGTGTGTGCCCGACATCCGGGTGGAGGCAGTCCGGGGAACGGTAGATATGGACACTGAGGCCGTACCACCGCTCGCCGGTCCTCCTGGTAGTATCTACGTTCCCAGAACTTATCCCCAGCCAGATGCCAGGTGTTCCTTTTATGTTCCGGAACAGGTCCGGAAATGGGGAATGCGGTATGATGGCCTAGTAGACCCTCTCGAATTTTTGGAGACTTTTGAGGAACGGGCAGTGACTTACGGTATCGAGTTAGACCGTATGCCCCGGGTGATGGGCGAAGTTTTCGTTGGCAAGGCCGCCAGGTGGTTCATGACCAGCGGGTTGAGGGATGTTTCTTGGTCGACATTCAGGAGGGGATTTCTGGAATTCTTCCTGCCGCCTCGATATTTTGAGCGATTAGAAGACGAAATTCAGGCCCGCCTGCAGCGTAGCGATGAGGAGTTTAAGGACTACGTGATAGACCTGAGGGCGCGTATGCACCACGCGAGGTATAACACGGCACAGGAGTTGCACCGTATATACGAGAACGCCGCGCCTGAGTATCAATTGTATATACGCAGGCACGACTTCTCAACATTGGCAGAGCTGACACAATTGGCCGTGGAGCTCGAGGGTGTCCGAAGGCGGAGTTTGGAGTACCCGGCGAGGATGCCCAGTGGTCAGGCGGTACAGAGGCGAACACAAGTCGGCCCGAGTCCCGAGGCCCAGCCTAAGAGTAGGCATTTCAATCCTTTTCGATCCCCATCCGGTAGCCATCCGTCGGCTGCGGCCGGTGGTGAGATCCCCGGGCAGCCGGCATCAGGCTACGGACAGCCGGCAAACCGGATGATGAGCCAGGGGGACGGAAGAGGGTTCGATCCGCGAAGGGCGTGCCACCGGTGTGGGCAAGAAGGTCACTTCGCCAGGGAATGTCCGAATAGGCGGGTAGAGTTTTGTCGGCAATGTGGAAAAAAGGGAATCACTACGCCCGACTGCTGCAGGCGATCGGAGCCGGGAAACGGGCAGCGGCGTCCCCTGGACAGGGATCAGGTCGACGCCGAAACGACAATCGCCCGAAAGTAAATCCCCCCCTGACCGTAGAGGGTGGCCGGATCGTCGCTGCAGTGAGGATTGGGGGGCAGGTCAGGTCTGCCACGATCGACACTGGAGCGACACGCAGTTTCCTGAGTGAAGATTGCGTGCGCAAGTGGGCGATTCGGGGAGAGGCACAGGATGTGCAGACTCGAATCCATCTAGCTGACGGATCGACTCTAGAGGTTAATAGGCTACTGAGGATGGATGTCAACATGGCCGGCAAGACGATCAGCATGCCAATGCTGATTATGCCCTCCATGCTGGACCACATCATCCTCGGCATGGATTT
Organism: Hirtodrosophila confusa; assembly: GCA_035043065.1. Lineage (NCBI taxonomy): Eukaryota > Metazoa > Arthropoda > Insecta > Diptera > Drosophilidae > Hirtodrosophila > Hirtodrosophila confusa. Next base: position 120,399 of record JAWNNI010000130.1, on the reverse strand, counting down.
TCTTTGTGCCATGGGCACTACCATACGATGCGGCAACGCCGAATTGATCCTCGAGACGGTTGTAGTACCGGCCGCAGGGCTGGCAGTACCACCCAGCAACGAGGAGCCGACAGAGGGCATCCCGCTCATGGAGAGGGGAGCGCCTGCTTGGCAACCGGGTGGCGTGGTTGTAGAGGGTAGGACGGAAGCCGAGCGTTGTTCAAAGATTGAAGGGGCCGATTCCGGCCGGGAAGAGGCTGCCGCGGAACGGCAGAAGCGGTTCAGTCTGCGTCGCACCAGTTCGTCGATAGAGGATTGTCGGGAGATGGGCAAAAGAGGGAAGCAGACTGAGTCCTGCACCGGTTCAGGTGTTGCCGACGGGAATCGGGGGGCCGTCAGTGGGGGTAAGAGCCAAGCCGACCCACAAGGTGAGGCATCCCGGCTCGAGTTGTCGGTCATCCAAGAGGAAAATAGCTATGAGTCCCCCGTAGCGGAGGCAGAGTGGCCAGCGGATCTGGAACCAGAACTGCAGGAGTTCTTGGCATCAGAACTGGCACTCTTCGATAATCTGAAAGGAGTCTCACATATTGCCGAGCATAGGATAATAATGAAGGATAGCAAGCCCCTGAAACAGAGATATTATCCCAAGAACCCGGCTATGCAAAAGGTAATCGATGAGCAGGTCGAGGAGCTAATCCAGGCGGGCGCCATTGAGCCGTCGCGTAGCCCACACAGCGCCCCAATAGTCCTGGTCAAGAAAAAGACTGGGGAATGGCGCATGTGTATAGACTATCGGCAGCTCAATGCGCACTCTGTGCCGGATGCTTATCCAGTCCCTCGGATTAACCACATCCTCGAAAGATTGCGCCATGCTCGTTACATTTCTACTCTAGATTTGAAGAGCGGGTATTGGCAAATCCCCATGGCGGCCGAAAGCAAGGAGTGCACGGCGTTTACGGTGCCCGGGAGAGGTTTATTCCAATGGCGGGTGATGCCATTTGGTCTCCACTCAGCCTGCGCGACGTTTCAGCGGGCGTTAGATTGGGTCATAGGCCAGATGATGAGGATTACATTCCATGGAAACTTTGTGTTGCTAGCGATCAGCGGGGAAGGGTGCTGCAGGAGTGCCATGACGCTCCCACTGCCGGACACTAAGGCGTGAGGAAAACTGTGTCTAGACTCGCCCAAAGATATTATTGGCCAGGTATGTTTCGGGATGCTGCCAAGTACGTGAAGTGCTGTGAGCTATGCCAAAAATTTAAAATGGAACAGCTAAAGCCAGCCGGTCGGATGCTGACAAGGCAGGTGGCAGAGCCTATGGCAGTGTTATGTGCCGACTTCGTTGGTCCCTTACCTCGTTCGAAGCACGGCAACTCGATGTTGTTGGTGTTTCATGATGCTTTTTCGAAGTGGGTCGAATTGGTCCCCCTCCGGAAAGCCACGGCGAGTCAATTGCAGACAGCTTTCAGAGAACGAATCTTGAGCAGGTTTGGTGTACCCAAGAAGTTCGTGTGTGATAATGGGGTCCAATTCACGAGCAAGAATTTTAAGTCATTTTTGCGTTCTCTGGGCGTGGAAATCCAGTATACGGCCCCTTATTGTCCGCAGGAAAATCCCACTGAGAGAACTAACCGCACTGTGAAAACCATGATAGCGCAATTTATTGAAGGCCATCAGAGTTCGTGGGACGAACTGTTGCCTGAAATATCGCTTGCGGTCAACTCCAGTGTGGCTGACTCGACCGGGTTCACTCCAGCATTCCTGATGCAGGGTAGAGAACCACGTCTTCCCGCCGCTTTGTACGACGAGGTCACACCTGGATGTTGTTGCCGACACTTTGCCGTGAAACATCGAAGAGCTGGAAGTAGATCCGAGCAGCGTTCTGGGCTTCGATATCGTGGAGTTTGAGTCTGAGGAATACCAGACGTTAGTCAAGCAGATCACCGAAAATCAAAAGCACTTACCCGATATCCGGATCGAAGGCGGCATGATATTCAAGCGCATGCGCTTCGAACGATTTGATGACCAGTTGGAAGGCTTCGTTTGGAAGTTGTGGGTGCCGAGCTCATTGACGTCGACGCTGATAGATCGCGCACATACAGACGAAAAGGCAGCACACGGTGGGATCGCGAAAACACTCCATCTGTTGCGCAGGCAGTACTATTGGCCGAACATGGCATTGGAAGTACGTGATTTCATCCAACGTTGTAGCATTTGCAAGGAGTCGAAAGCGCAGAACTATCGCATGCAAGTTGGGATTGGACAGGAGGTGGTCACGGAGCGTCCGTTCCAAAAACTCTACGTCGATTTTTTGGGCAAATATCCGCGATCGAAGAATGGACAGGCGTGGATATTTATAGTGGTTGACCATTTTTCCAAATTCACCTTTCTCAAGACCATGAAGTCAGCAACAGCAGGAGAGGTGGTTAGTTTCCTCGTCCATGAGGTGTTCTACAAATTTGGAGTGCCTGAGCTGATTCACTCCGATAATGGACCACAATTAAAATCGAAGACTTTCCAGGAGATGATCATGGCGTTTGGAATTACACACATGAGAACAGCAGTACATTCGCCACAGAGCAACGCAGCTGAACGCGTGAATCGGACAGTTCTCAACGCGATCCGAACATATTTGGAGGATGATCACCGCGAATGGGATGCGCATCTGCCCGAGATAGAGTTGGCCATTCGAAACTCGGTGCATGAGGCGACTGGAGTAACACCGTTTTTCGCTGTGTTCGGACAGCAAATGTATTTGCATGGATCATGCTATAAGTTGGCGAAGAATTTGCGATCCATCGGAGAGCATGAGGTGTCCTTGCTGGAAGCTCAAGATAAGCGACAGCTTATTCAGGAGGAGATTCGGAAGAAATTACATCAGGCATATGAGCGTAGCAGCGCGAGATATAATCAGCGATCACGGCAGTTCTTCGCGAAGCCTGGGCAGGAGGTGCATCGTCGCAACTTCGTGCTAAGCGACTTTGGCAAATGCTTTAATGCCAAGTTCGCACGAAAGTTCATCAGATGTCGAGTGACCAAGCCAGTAGGTAACAACGCGTACGCACTGGAGGATCTCAACGGTCGTCCAATTGGAATATACCACGCCAAGGATTTGCGTGTGTAGGCGTATGTGGGTGTGGCCTACGTTGGGCGCGTCTGCATTAGAGTGTAGGGCACGCCGGCTTGAGAGTAGCCGAGTCTATAGGCCGGTAGTCATGTCCACGCGTAGGTTGGTCATCCTGGGTCAGTCCACCTACTCGTGGTGGTGTTCCATTTTGTACCGGGGCGAAGTGGCAACGCGCACAAGACCAGGGCTGAAAGAAAAGAAATATCGTTTAGTTTAGTAAGCAGTGTTTAGCTTGGTGAGTTGAGGGGAATGTAACAGTAGCGGGGAGCAGGCGGCAAGTACTGTGGGGAAAATAGGTATGTATTAGTGAGGGTGCGCAGGCGCTTGAAGGGGATAAATAGGAGTGAAAAGGCAAATGGCGCGGGATTGTCAAGGTTAGAAGCACGCAGCAAGGCGGCAAATTAAATTTGGATTTTTTTTTGATTGTGTATAACTCAGAACATGTGAGTATGAAAATCCGACCTGCCCAGTGCCCAGTGTGTGACATTCTCTTTATTCTCGGCAGCCTGGCCCGGAAGAGCGACACAGCAGCCGGGTCAGTGGATTTTTTTTGGTTCGTGTATTGAAACACCCACGTCAAGAAACGCACCGGCAATTGGCGGACAAGTGTGTTGCAGCTGAACACAGCGGACCAAATCTAAGGCCACCACCACCATCCAGCTACAAAGAAATACATACGTGAGTCTGTTCCATTTACGTCGGCAGCCACGCAGCTGATCCGCATTCTCAAGCCCACACCGGGCAGTGCAAATTTTCGGCAAGGCCGTTCAGCCGTTCAATACCCTGTAAAAAGCAGAACAAAGTTATGTACAGTGACAGTTGTCGATAATAGTGCAACTTACTTGTGTTTGGCCACTGTGTCTATTTGTTGTGGCGCACGCATTTGCGCAACACACACTCACACACTTGTAAGGAGGCTTTAAGCAAACCCCCTTACAATACTAGAATAAGCGCCGGAAGCAGGAGCGCATGGAGCGCGGACATGAATTAGATATTAATTATAGGTAGCTATTATTTAGTTAAGTAAGGGCGAGAAGCCATAAGACTTTTGTTGCGCAAGGAGCGCCAGCGCCTGGCGCGCTGTAGGTGTATTTAGTAATAAACATTAAAATCTAAGCAGTTAACGAACGCGTTTGAATTCAAACACAACGATCCTCCGATGCAGCTGGCACGCGCAGCTGACACAGTTCGCAATCCTGCCACCAGAGCGCGGCTTCAGCCAGAGCAAAGCTGCGAGGTGAAGAGCGAAAGCTCTGAGGTGGAGAGCGAAAGTTCGTGGTAGGGTTGAGCTTTTCCGGCTCGCGCGTGGCCAAGCCGGGCAGAGTAGGGGACTTAGCGAGCGACAAACAAAGTGAGTAGACGTGCGTCGGAAGCACGTAGGGTAAGAGAGCGTGAGTAGGAGAGCCGTTAACAGTAAGAAGCCGGAATAAAGATAATCCAAAATAACTAAACGATTGTCTTTATTTCTGCGTAGAACATCTAATAACTAATTCTAACCGTAGAGCGAGGTTTATCCCGCCGCCCGTGTGAGCAATCCCGGCATTTGTAAAACACACTAATACTAACCATAGAGCGAGGTTTATCCCGCCGCCCGTGTGAACAATCCCGGCATTTGTAGAAATAATAATAATACTAACGTATAGCGAGGTGTATCCCGCCGTCCGTGTGAGCAATCCCGGCATTGATAACGCTAACCATTGTACAAAGCGAGGGTTAGCCTGCTGCCCGTGTGAGTAATCCCGGGCCTTCGTAGAGTAGTCGTTCGTAGACCGGTTGACCAGTAGAGCACCAGCGGTAGAATCCTGGTCAGCTCCTGGTCACATATCCCGTGCAGAGTTGTACGAGGCCGTAGTATTAGCACATATATTCCCTCTAGAACCTTTCCCTTCCCTACGCCCAGCGTCCCAGTACATCTTACAAATTTTCTTGTAAGTGTTGGACTCATACAGACTGAGATCTGTACCCCGGCTGGAAAACTCCCTTACAAGTGGCGCCCGAGCAGGGACGCTGGAGGCGCTAAGGGGCGTGGCATAATTACGGCCTAAAAACCCGTCATTGTGCCCAAAAAATCGTTCTAGGTGGTATATGTGTAATACAGGGTAGCCACTAGTCGGGCATACCCGGTCAGCCGCTAGTCGGGCATACCCAGGTCTATTGCTCAATACCCTGCACGTTCGGTTTGTGCGCAATTAATACATACAAAACGCGCGCATTGCTTGCGGAAAAAAGCAATGCACAGTGAAGAGACAAAAAGAGAACAGTTATAACGGGATCGAAAGTACAGTGCGCGCGCCCGGCAGGCAGCGAAAACGGATCGTCGCGAGCTCGCACATTCGTGTGTGCGTACATAAAAAGACTTCAGAAAAGTGCGGGCGCCGCGGTCGACGTCGGCGTCGACGAAAACAGTGGGACAAATTCGGTTTTCGTGCGGCCAAGCGACCGAATCGTGAGTGCGGCCAGAAAAGGCCGGGATTGTGGTTGTGTTGGTGGGCTGCAAGTGGCCGAAGGCCCTGGCCAGTATAAAAACAGAACAGTGAACAGTGAACAGTGGAATTAAACGCCAACACCGGAGAAAAAAATAAAAAATTTGTAAACAATTTTTTTTTGTGTTGCATTTTTTTTTGGTTTTTGTTTTATTTTTTTTGTAAATTTAAACAAAAACAAATTGCCCCTTGACCGAGAAAAAAATAAATATGATGGAGTCAGGTGAGTGCCAAAACCCGGGGTGGGCGTGCGCTGGATTCACCAGCGGCGCAAAGAAGAATTGGCGGCGATCGCCCAGGAGTTCGGGCTAGACCAAGAAGGCCGGTTGGATGAGCTGCGGAAGCGGCTCTGCACATTTGTGCAGAAGGGGGGACATGATACGCAAGTTTGGGAGCGACTGGCCGAGTTGGAGGCGCAGTACGCCAAAACTTTGGAGCCACGCTGTGGGGGCGGCCTGACCGGCGCGGTCAGCCAACCCCGAAGAACATCAGAGCCGGACTTGACGAGTACGCATTTGTACGAGTGTACCCCTATTCCCGCCCTGAAATTAAATGTCCATGGTGCGCGGTGTGTGCCCGACATCCGGGTGGAGGCAGTCCGGGGAACGGTAGATATGGACACTGAGGCCGTACCACCGCTCGCCGGTCCTCCTGGTAGTATCTACGTTCCCAGAACTTATCCCCAGCCAGATGCCAGGTGTTCCTTTTATGTTCCGGAACAGGTCCGGAAATGGGGAATGCGGTATGATGGCCTAGTAGACCCTCTCGAATTTTTGGAGACTTTTGAGGAACGGGCAGTGACTTACGGTATCGAGTTAGACCGTATGCCCCGGGTGATGGGCGAAGTTTTCGTTGGCAAGGCCGCCAGGTGGTTCATGACCAGCGGGTTGAGGGATGTTTCTTGGTCGACATTCAGGAGGGGATTTCTGGAATTCTTCATCCCGCCTCGATATTTTGAGCGATTAGAAGACGAAATTCGGGCCCGCCTGCAGCGTAGCGATGAGGAGTTTAAGGACTACGTGATAGACCTGAGGGCGCGTATGCACCACGCGAGGTATAACACGGCACAGGAGTTGCACCGTATATACGAGAACGCCGCGCCTGAGTATCAATTGTATATACGCAGGCACGACTTCTCAACATTGGCAGAGCTGACACAATTGGCCGTGGAGCTCGAGGGTGTCCGAAGGCGGAGTTTGGAGTACCCGGCGAGGATGCCCAGTGGTCAGGCGGTACAGAGGCGAACACAAGTCGGCCCGAGTCCCGAGGCCCAGCCTAAGAGTAGGCATTTCAATCCTTTTCGATCCCCATCCGGTAGCCATCCGTCGGCTGCGGCCGGTGGTGAGATCCCCGGCAGCCGGCATCAGGCTACGGAGAGGCGGCAAACCGGATGATGAGCCAGGGGGACGGAAGAGGGTTCGATCCGCGAAGGGCGTGCCACCGGTGTGGGCAAGAAGGTCACTTCGCCAGGGAATGTCCGAATAGGCGGGTAGAGTTTTGTCGGCAATGTGGAAAAAAGGGAATCACTACGCCCGACTGCTGCAGGCGATCGGAGGCGGGAAACGGGCAGCGGCGTCCCCTGGACAGGGATCAGGTCGACGCCGAAACGACAATCGCCCGAAAGTAAATCCCCCCCTGACCGTAGAGGGTGGCCTGATCGTCGCTGCAGTGAGGATTGGGGGGCAGGTCAGGTCTGCCACGATCGACACTGGAGCAACACGCAGTTTCCTGAGTGAAGATTGCGTGCGCAAGTGGGCGATTCGGGGAGAGGCACAGGATGTGCAGACTCGAATCCATCTAGCTGACGGATCGACTCTAGAGGTTAATAGGCTACTGAGGATGGATGTCAACATGGCCGGCAAGACGATCAGCATGCCAATGCTGATTATGCCCTCCATGCTGGACCACATCATCCTCGGCATGGATTTTCTTTGTGCCATGGGCACTACCATACGATGCGGCAACGCCGAATTGATCCTCGAGACGGTTGTAGTACCGGCCGCAGGGCTGGCAGTACCACCCAGCAACGAGGAGCCGACAGAGGGCATCCCGCTCATGGAGAGGGGAGCGCCTGCTTGGCAACCGGGTGGCGTGGTTGTAGAGGGTAGGACGGAAGCCGAGCGTTGTTCAAAGATTGAAGGGGCCGATTCCGGCCGGGAAGAGGCTGCCGCGGAACGGCAGAAGCGGTTCAGTCTGCGTCGCACCAGTTCGTCGATAGAGGATTGTCGGGAGATGGGCAAAAGAGGGAAGCAGACTGAGTCCTGCACCGGTTCAGGTGTTGCCGACGGGAATCGGGGGGCCGTCAGTGGGGGTAAGAGCCAAGCCGACCCACAAGGTGAGGCATCCCGGCTCGAGTTGTCGGTCATCCAAGAGGAAAATAGCTATGAGTCCCCCGTAGCGGAGGCAGAGTGGCCAGCGGATCTGGAACCAGAATTGCAGGAGTTCTTGGCATCAGAACTGGCACTCTTCGATAATCTGAAAGGAGTCTCACATATTGCCGAGCATAGGATAATAATGAAGGATAGCAAGCCCCTGAAACAGAGATATTATCCCAAGAACCCGGCTATGCAATAGGTAATCGATGAGCAGGTCGAGGAGCTAATCCAGGCGGGCGCCATTGAGCCGTCGCGTAGCCCACACAGCGCCCCAATAGTCCTGGTCAAGAAAAAGACTGGGGAATGGCGCATGTGTATAGACTATCGGCAGCTCAATGCGCACTCCGTGCCGGATGCTTATCCAGTCCCTCGGATTAACCACATCCTCGAAAGATTGCGCCATGCTCGTTACATTTCTACTCTAGATTTGAAGAGCGGGTATTGGCAAATCCCCATGGCGGCCGAAAGCAAGGAGTGCACGGCGCTTACGGTGCCCGGGAGAGGTTTATTCCAATGGCGGGTGATGCCATTTGGTCTCCACTCAGCCTGCGCGACGTTTCAGCGGGCGTTAGATTCGGTGATAGGGCCCGATATGGAGCCGCACGCGTTCGCGTATCTAGACGATATCGTGGTGATAGGAGCGACCCGAGAACAACATGTTGCCAATCTAAGGGAAGTTTTCCGCCGTTTGAGGGCCGCTAACTTGAAGATAAACAGAAAGAAGTGCAGCTTCTTTCGGCAACGGCTGGTTTATCTCGGGCATGTGATTAGTGGGGAAGGTATTCGGACTGACCCTGACAAAGTGGAGGCGATCAGAAATCTAAAGGCCCCATCTTGTATTAAAGAGTTGCGCCAATGTCTCGGTATGGCTTCGTGGTACCGGCGATTTGTGCCCAATTTTGCGACCTTAGTCCAACCCATGACGGCGCTTCTGAGAAAAGGTAGGAAGTGGTCATGGGGGAAAGAACAGGAGGAGGCACTGGGCCAGTTGAAAGAGAGCCTGACCACTGCCCCTGTTCTAGCGTGTCCGGACTTCTCGGCCAAATTTGTGTTGCAGACCGACGCGAGCAATTATGGGCTCGGTGCGGTACTGACGCAAACAATAGAGGGGCAGGAGCGGGTAATAGCCTATGCGAGCCGGAAGCTGCTCAAGGCTGAGGAGAATTATTCCGCTACTGAGAAGGAGTGTCTCGCGATTGTGTGGTCGATCAGGAAGCTAAGGTGTTACCTCGAAGGGCACCGCTTCGAAGTGATCACAGACCACCTCGCTCTCAAGTGGTTGAACTCGATCGAAAGTCCTTCTGGTAGGATAGCACGATGGGCACTGGAACTGCAACAGTTCCAATTTGATGTTCAATACCGTCGGGGCAAGCTAAATGTGGTTGCTGACGCGTTATCCCGACATCCCCTAGAGATCTGCCAGCAAGCAGTGGTGGTCGAGACCCCCTGCAAGTGGATCGCGAGTATGCGGGTCAAGATCGCCGAAGAACCAGACAAGTATCCCGATTTTGTCGAGGAAAATGGGCAGCTCTACCGTCATTTGGGTCATAGGCCAGATGATGAGGATTACATTCCATGGAAGCTTTGTGTTGCTAGCGATCAGCGGGGAAGGGTGCTGCAGGAGTGCCATGACGCTCCCACTGCCGGACACTAAGGCGTGAGGAAAACTGTGTCTAGACTCGCCCAAAGATATTATTGGCCAGGTATGTTTCGGGATGCTGCCAAGTACGTGAAGTGCTGTGAGCTATGCCAAAAATTTAAAATGGAACAGCTAAAGCCAGCCGGTCGGATGCTGACAAGGCAGGTGGCAGAGCCTATGGCAGTGTTATGTGCCGACTTCGTTGGTCCCTTACCTCGTTCGAAGCACGGCAACTCGATGTTGTTGGTGTTTCATGATGCTTTTTCGAAGTGGGTCGAATTGGTCCCCCTCCGGAAAGCCACGGCGAGTCAATTGCAGACAGCTTTCAGAGAACGAATCTTGAGCAGGTTTGGTGTACCCAAGAAGTTCGTGTGTGATAATGGGGTCCAATTCACGAGCAAGAATTTTAAGTCATTTTTGGGTTCTCTGTGCGTGGAAATCCAGTATACGGCCCCTTATTGTCCGCAGGAAAATCCCACTGAGAGAACTAACCGCACTGTGTAAACTATGATAGCGCAATTTATTGAAGGCCATCAGAGTTCGTGGGACGAACTGTTGCCTGAAATATCGCTTGCGGTCAACTCCAGTGTGGCTGGCTCGACCGGGTTCACTCCAGCATTCCTGATGCAGGGTAGAGAACCACGTCTTCCCGCCGCTTTGTACGACGAGGTCACACCTGGATCGGCAACTACTGCCTTTGACCCTAAGGAAAGGGCTAAAAGGCTAAAAGAGATTTTCGATATAGTCCACAGTAATCTTCAGCGTGCATCTAAGGACCAGGGGCGCCATTATAATCTCCGAAGACGGGAATGACGACCTGCTCTGGGTGCGATGGTTCTGTTGAGGCAGCATCAGCTGTCCAATGCTGCAGAGAGCTTCGCAGCAAAATTGGCGCCGAAGTTCGACGGCCCCTACCGCGTTATGAAATTCGTCTCCCCCAATATCGTGCGTCTCGCAAAACAGGGCGAACGCAAGCGAAGGGTGGCCAATATAATGCAACTTAAACCTTTCTTTCAGGGAGAAACAGAAGGCGAAGAGGACCAAGAGGAGCTCAACGCCAGCGGGAGTAAGAACGCGACCCCCCTATAGACTTAACCCTAGTTGTATTTTTAAGCTAACCTAAGTAACCTTATAATTCCATAGTTTGTGAGCTGCACTGTTAGGGCAGGAGATACTAATTAAGTTCACTAGCGAGATAATTACTAAGTTAATCCCACAGATGGACAACGTAATTGAAATTGGCAGTGACGAGGAGGCAAGGGTTGAAGACGACGACAGCGACTGCACGGAGCCGCGACCCGAGTCACCGGGTGCTGACCGCCGCCGAGACCCGCGCTACGGCCACGGAGCATACCGGCAGAGGTTTGAAGAGGACGCACACCGATGCCGTTTCTCAATATTCTCCAACACCACCGACTCGGTGGAGCAGGTGGACGGCATCGTGATGCACATGCGCGTGCAGGTGACGACCCTCATAAGGCAGGCGCCCCGATCGCGCAACCCACCCCCATATGTGGAGGAGCCCCCATCTCCGCCGCCGCTGGCGGCTTTGCCAGAGCCGGAGTTCCCGGCGCCCGACGCGCCGTGGTCACCGGAGGTCGACGTGGATCGCCGCATGGGCAGCACGCCCCCAGCCGCATCGGGAGCGCAGGAACCCGATAACCAGGACGGACAGCGACCGCTCGCGTCGGACGAGGATCGGCCGGGCCCTTTCCGCGGAGTCACCGCTCACCGCTTCCAGGTGGACCCCGGAAGCGTGTTTCCGCGGGTCAGCCTGCGTTTTCTCCCGCGCACCCCGGAGGCCGCTGGTGCAACGAGCAAGCGCACTCGAGCGACATCCCAGGGGGAGCCGTCGACCAAACGGTCACAGAACCGACGCCGAGTAACAAAGGCGTGTCATAACAAGAGACGCCGCAGCGGAAGTGGACGGTCCCGCGCAAGGGTCAGACCCAACTCCCCGCCCAAAAGGCCCCGACGGAGCCCACCCCAGCGTCGCGGCCCGCAGCTACGAGCGCCGCGTTTTCCCCGCGGGCGCCAGGAGGGTTCTCCCCCTCAAAGGGAGGAAGCCCGTAGCTGCGGCCGTTCTTCCTCGCCGCAAAGTCCGGGCCCCAGGGCGGTGTCCTGCCGCATGGCCGCGGAGGAGAGAACGACGCCTTTGAGGGAGGTCATGCCACCGTTGGTGGCGTACCGCGCCTGGGACGCTTGCGATCCCCCGGAGGTTGAGGAGGCCCAGGAGACTGCGGCGGAGGAGGTGCTAGAGGAAGCAGCGGGAGTGGCAGAGGTCGATGCTGTCCCCGGAGAAGCAATCGCCGAAGAGCAGCAAGCACCGCAAGACCCAAGCGACAAGCCGACGGACGAAAAGGAGTTGTGGGAGGACGTCCTTGATCTGTTCGACGGCATAGAGGCACCCCAGGGTCGACGCTCGACGGCTGGGCCGAATCGGAGGATGGGTCCATTCCTGTCACCCTCCCCCGGACCGAGCAAAGGGATGCAACACCGCCAGGCTGGAGAGTGTTTCCCCGCGGAGGAGTCTTGAGCCCGCGGCTGGTGGAGCTAATCCGGGCCGAACTGGCGCGGTACGTCGGCAGGGCTCGGCGTACCCGATTCCGTGTGACGGAGGGCAGCTCCGTATACAGTATCACCTTCAATGCCGCCGGAGAGGTGACGGTTTCAAGGCTGGAGTAAGGGGGGGTGTAAGGAGGCTTTAAGCAAACCCCCTTACAATACTAGAATAAGCGCCGGAAGCAGGAGCGCATGGAGCGCGGACATGAATTAGATATTAATTATAGGTAGCTATTATTTAGTTAAGTAAGGGCGAGAAGCCATAAGACTTTTGTTGCGCAAGGAGCGCCAGCGCCTGGCGCGCTGTAGGTGTATTTAGTAATAAACATTAAAATCTAAGCAGTTAACGAACGCGTTTGAATTCAAACACAACGATCCTCCGCTGCAGCTGGCACGCGCAGCTGACACAGTTCGCAATCCTGCCACCAGAGCGCGGCTTCAGCCAGAGCAAAGCTGCGAGGTGAAGAGCGAAAGCTCTGAGGTGGAGAGCGAAAGTTCGTGGTAGGGTTGAGCTTTTCCGGCTCGCGCGTGGCCAAGCCGGGCAGAGTAGGGGACTTAGCGAGCGACAAACAAAGTGAGTAGACGTGCGTCGGAAGCACGTAGGGTAAGAGAGCGTGAGTAGGAGAGCCGTTAACAGTAAGAAGCCGGAATAAAGATAATCCAAAATAACTAAACGATTGTCTTTATTTCTGCGTAGAACATCTAATAACTAATTCTAACCGTAGAGCGAGGTTTATCCCGCCGCCCGTGTGAGCAATCCCGGCATTTGTAAAACACACTAATACTAACCGTAGAGCGAGGTTTATCCCGCCGCCCGTGTGAACAATCCCGGCATTTGTAGAAATAATAATAATACTAACGTATAGCGAGGTGTATCCCGCCGTCCGTGTGAGCAATCCCGGCATTGATAACGCTAACCATTGTACAAAGCGAGGGTTAGCCTGCTGCCCGTGTGAGTAATCCCGGGCCTTCGTAGAGTAGTCGTTCGTAGACCGGTTGACCAGTAGAGCACCAGCGGTAGAATCCTGGTCAGCTCCTGGTCACATATCCCGTGCAGAGTTGTACGAGGCCGTAGTATTAGCACATATATTCCCTCTATAACCTTTCCCTTCCCTACGCCCAGCGTCCCAGTACATCTTACAAATTTTCTTGTAAGTGTTGGACTCATACAGACTGAGATCTGTACCCCGGCTGGAAAACTCCCTTACACACTTACAAATATATGTGCCGTGCGTCTGGGCCAAATCTGCTCCTTCAATTGCAGCCGCCGAAAAAAATCAAATCAAAAATTGCAACAATAAAGCTTCCAGTCCAAATTCCTGTTTATGTTTAATTATTTATTAGTATATTAGTGTATTTATTTATTTATTTAATTTTGTTTTTTTGTAATATTTACCGTTGCATCTAAGAGTGCGTCGACCCTGTTCGCTTTCATCACCAACACTCTTAACATTTTGTTACACATATAAGCTGCCAAACAGCTGACCACAACATACTCATTAACCCGTATGTGGTGTCGCGGACTAAAGATATCTTGCGATTTTTTTTTGATGGTGTTATTTTTATAATTGAATATATATTGTGCTGCCCCTCCCTGACCCATAACAAGAGCTCTTGGTAGGTGTAGGTTGGTTATTGGCGATTGATTAACAGCTTTTTAACGCCCCATCCTCGCATGATATATTTATTTCCCATGGCATTTTTTTTATATATACGTGCATGAAAGTTTATTTGAGTTTCATTATATTTATTTTTTTCTTTGCATTTAATTTGCGTACATTTAAAAGTTTTGGTGGTTGAATTAAATTAAATTCGTAACTTTTCATTTTTATTTATAATTTCATTATTTATTTGCCAAGTTTTGTTATTTATTTATTTAAAACTAATATTAAATCAAATTAAATGAAGTTTGTATTAGGGTCACAATATAAATATTAAACTAAGTAGAGGAAACGAAAACATGGAGTTTTAAATTAACTTAGAGGGAGGACGCGTGGCTTGTGCCATGGATTAGGCCAGCCGCAACCGTTCCAGCAGAGGGTGGCCCAAATATTCATGATGACTTGGACCACAGGCAGGGCGGGCGCGCGAGGTGGAACCACCGAAGCCTCATCCATCTGGCAGTCGATTGTTCGTTTGTTTGTTGTGTTTTCTTTGTTGTTGCGTAGTTTTTTGTTGTTGTGTTGTTGTTGTTATCATGTGAGATGCTAGCCGACAGCTAGCCGGCGTTGCCCCACCGACAAGAAGCAAATGTGTAACACTTTTACCGTTTGGACTGCCCAAGTGTCACCAATCAGTCAGTCAGTCAGTCAGGTTGATATACAGTGGCTCACAGCTTATTTCAACCAGCACCTAAAAAAAAACTTTCACCAGATATAATGGCGAAACCAAAAAAAATATCAAAATTATATAAACGCAGGTTGTTAGCTCTATGTTTTCACTTGTCAAATATAGCTTTATTTATTTTTTATGTATTTTTTCTAGTATTTTAAATAATCTAAAACTTACAAATCAACTAAAAACAATGTCACAGCTTATTTGAATCAGATACTTTACAGCTGAATCAAATTGCGTTATTTTGCAGAATAACGGTTGTTTATTTTTCTATGCTTTATAGCCTGTTTCCACGACATCATATTTCCACATTTTTCGTCATATTTTTGATTTTGGAAAAATGTCACATATTTCCTGTAGAAAATCCCATAAGAAAAAAAGTGACAAATTCGTCATATTTTTAATATGATGCCATTCGCCCCGGCATTTTTTAGTATTTTCTTATCGAATTCACGATGCTTATCGATTAACTGGTGCAAATGTAAACAATGACGAGTTGTGCGCCAAAATTAATTTTTAAAATATATTGTAAAATGCTTATATCTTAATGTTCCTGTATTTAGTAAGGATGAGGTTAAAAGGGAAGGTTTATCCGGAGGTGCGCCCTCGTACTGGCAACATTTTGACAAGGTACACCGCCTTTTAGGAGCATTGAAGTTTGTGCACTTCACAGGTGCGCACTCGCAATTTCATTGCAAATTTCTCCCATCTCCGCATCCCAGACATTTTCCAATTGTTCAAAACCGTACGAACACATCGCAACTAAATGCCTATTGATATGCAACTTTGACTTTTTACAGTTCTGCCATTATTTGCCATATTTTTCACTTTTTGTGAAAATTTTCATCAAAACAAGCCGAACAGCTGATTTATTTCGGGCAAATGACAAATTGCACATTTGACCGTGGAAACACCATCATCCACATTTTTGAAATGTGACATTTTTTGGCTGCAGTGGAAACAGGCTATTAGTCATTATATTCGCAATACGTATATAGAAAGGCAAAAGGCCTCTGGCTAAATGTGGCCCGACGATATAATTTTGCTGGCCTCAAAATGATCGTTGCGCTCAGGATGCTGCGCCGTTGCTGGTGCTGCGTTCTTTTCTCCTTCTCCTCTTTTACAAAAATCTGCTTCCTCTTCTTCTCGATATCGTTCCATTTCCTCCTCTTCTCGATCTCATTCCAGTTCCTCTTCTTCTCGATCTCGATCGCTCGTCCCTTTCCACTATCGAACCACCGGACACTTATCGATATTTCATAATTTTTTTTATCAATAAGGGCCGACCGTAACAATTTACATGTAAATGTGTAATGCAAAGGCCATTTGATACCAACAACAATTAAGAAATACAGAAAAGTGCACATAAGTGATAAATGATTAATTATTTTTTAATAATATTTCCACACATTGCTATATTTTGATGCCATTATCAATCTTTGCAATCTTTCCCGAAAGAAAAAGAGTATATTGTGTTCGCGAAATGTCCGTCTGTCCGTATGAACGCAATTTTTTTCCACACCCTTGAAAGTAGAGCAACAAAACTTGGTATACATGTTGGTGTATACCCTCAATTTATGAAGTGTCGAGATCGCCGATTCTCTCGTATTCGGGTGTACTCGACCAAGAATATGCAGCAAAGCTAACTCAAGAGATTTTAAAAATAAATTCCATACAGCAACGCACAGAAGTCGATGTCCTAATTAGTTGCATATCTTCGGCGGCAACCATGGTATGACGCAGAATGTGAAAAAGCAAAGCTCGCAAAGTGCAAAGGAATCCTACAGATTTCTAAATTCGTTCTATAAAAGACTGTGCAAAGAAAAGCAACGCAATTACTATCTGGCCTTGGAAAGGAAAATAGACAAAATTAATGACAGGTCACTGGTCAGGACGTTAAACAATAATAACAAAAGAAAAACGATCGCAGTCTCCTCGTCAGATCTTGCGTAACATTTTTACTGTCTGCTATATGCGGACACTCAGCTCAATGCTACTAGTTATGCCTGGCCAAACTAGCAGTGACAGAATTGGATAGCGACTTCACATTTCAAAACATTAAGGATGCGCTCCAAAATTATAAGTCAAATAAAGCGTCTGGCATAGATCGAGTGCCTGCCGATTTCCTGTCTAATGCATCAACTGGGTTCATGGAGTGTCTGAGGGATTCGTTCAACACTATATACGAAACTGCCCACGTACCCACCAGCTTCCTGTGCAACATTCTATACCCCATTTACAAGAAATGAAACAGAAATTTCCTTTGTGACAGCAACCATGAAAACTTTTGCGTCTGAACTTCTTACTCGCCTCACAAGCTTTGTCAATAAAAATCATCTGCTTGGCGAAAATCAAATGGGTTTCGGAGCTAGCTACTCAACAGTGGACAGCACTTTATACTATCTTCAAATGCCAAGGATTGCCTGGTCAGGGGAAAACGCTTATATCTATTCATAGATTTAAAGGCAGCCTTTGACACAATCAACAGAAGAAGTTTGCTTTACACGATCAGTAACAAGGGCCTGTCGTCGAAAATGGTAAACATACTCCGGAGTCTATACTGCAACAACGTCACAATAATTTGGGACGGTCACAGCCTTTCTGAAGGATTTGAGTCAAACCAAGGTGTAAAATAATAATGTCTGCTAAGCCTATTTGGATCCAATCATTTCAAAGTTCTGATGTTTGCGGATGATATGGTTGTGTTAGCAGAGAGCGAAAATGCTGCAGCAAATGATAGATACGATACAATGCTACTGTGTGTACGTCAACAGTTAAAAGACAAAAGTGATGGTGATACGAAGCCCAGAGGGCGACTTGCTAACACTGAAAACTGGAACTTAGCCGGCCCACCACTTGAAGTCGTAAAATACTTTAAGTATCTTCTACGTAGAAACATAAATCCCAGTACAAAACACAAGTTGTACCAAGCAACATCGAAAGCGATCACCTGCTATGCGGCCCAAGTCTGGGGTTGTGACATGTACGAAGATGTAGAGCGATGCTTGAGATTCTTTATCAAAAGAATTTTTAATCTGCCGCAGAATACTCCAAATTATGCGATTCAATAGGAAACAGGTCTGCCGCCTGTATTTACGTTCACGTTACAGTCGCACTTTGATTATAATCCGAAGGTCTTCAAAATGGCGGATCATAGATACCCAAAACTTGTGGCACAATACCTACTTGCTGGCAGGTGTAACATTTTTCAACGATGGCACCCATATCTCTCTAAACAACCCTTGTCTCTGGAAGGTACAGCAATTAAAAACGATGAGAACCACTGCAACCTGTGCAATCTTCGCGAACGCGAGGACACGGAGTACTTCCTGAGCAGATTTCCAATCTTACAGGAAATTAGAGTGAGACAACTTGGATATCGGCTCTGTCAAACGAAGAATTGATAGAGCTACTTAACGGCAGCCACTAGAAAGGTCTAGCAACATATATAAGCCACGCCATCTGCCAAGCCAAATAAATACTACTACTAAAACCTTTTAGGATCCCGCTGAATCTGTAACCTACAGCTAAGCTTCTAAGGTAATTATTATAACAATGCAATCAAATAGTGAGAGAAATACAAGAAAGAGGCAGATTCCTTGAACTTTTTGTACAATCTCGACTTTCTATTTTTTAAGTTTATTAAATCCCGCGTATACCACATAGGCTTGTTAGACCTACGTGGTTTAACCAACGGGACACAAGTATCAAATAATGAATTTAAAGTAGAGTAAACAAATTTAATTGCTCTATCAATGTCTCTACACAAGTCAAGCTGGGACCAGTCAGTTTGGGAAGAAGCTGAGCGAGTTTAGTAAAATCGGTTTTACGAAATTGACGAACTCGCTCTGCATGTTTACTAACCGGGCTTAGCACCCTGGATGGTAAGTCAATCAACACCCCAAAATTGGGTAATAAGGATCTTCAGAAATTGATATAGGATCAGTGCGGGAGACAGATAAGAAGGAGGGATCCAAGACAAAAATAAGATCAAGTATTTTATGAACAGAATTTGGGATACCATTAATTTGATACAATGACATCCCAAATAAATGGTCAATAAAATCGTGCTGAGATGTGGAGGTCAACACGCTGGAGTCAGGACTTGAAATCCAGGTAGTTCCGGCAATATTAAAGTCCCCAAGAAATACAAGAAAGTCACGATCAGAAATTATAGAGGCGACAGATTGTATAGCAGAAGCATGCGAAGAATATACAGAGGCTTGATATTTTCTGAAGTTGATGCAACATGCACGACAACCACTGGAGGCAACTTGCCAGTTACCATGGCAACGGGCTCAAGTTGGGTCAACTGGTTGTTGTGTGTATGGGTGGTTGAAGTGAACATAAGCTGAGCTTAAGATATTTAGAATAATTAACTCTCTTTCCCTCGTTTGTCGTTTAATTTTATGTAAGTATCAATAAATAAAAATTCGATAAAAAAATAATCTATTATATATATTTTTAGCTAATTTTAAAAAATTCTTTTATTTTTGGTTTTTTTTTTAAATGTTTTAAAATGTGTTCATTTAATAATTATGTACTATACTCATTCAAAATTGTACAAATATTGTAAATTCAAAAATGTGCGTGACCTTGTTTAGCAAAAAAAATAATACTAATAACATAAATTAATAAATAAATTAGTTAGAATAATGAAATATTGATTAAACATGTTCTTCATGAATATTAAATCTGCCACAGCTTTTTAATTAACAGGTCATTCGAGGTATACGTAGGGAAGGCCAAGTCCTCTGCCGTTAATTTAACCACTGGGTGCCCGCAGTTAGCCTTGAGAAAACACAGGCAATCTACTTTACAAAAAAACGCAAAGCCTTGTATACCCCGGCGAGGTTATCAGACTGAGTAACGTTGACGTTAAGTGGGAGCCAAGTGTCAGATATTTAGGTTTGGTATTAGATAAAAAACTCACATTTAAACACCAAACCAGGGCTACTAACAAAAAGCTACTTATGACAATACACACCCTTTATCCTCTTATTAATAGGAATTCTAGATGAAGTTTAGAAAACAAAATGTTTTTGTTCAGATCAATTTTTCAGGCAATAATTTTCTATGGCGCACCAATTTGGGCAGATATTGCGAAATGTCATATAAATACGCTACAAGTCACCCAAAACAGGATTTTGAAATGATTCTTAATCTTCCCTGGCACCACTCTACAATAGATTTACATATTCGTGCTAATATTGAAACTGTAACTGAAAGATTAGTAAAACGTTCAAGTATCTTCCACGCTAGATGCATAAATTCTACTTATGCACACCTAAATGATCTGACGTAGCCACCCTAGCCCTAAGTTCTCTTTAGCTGTAAGTCTTTTCCTCTTGACAATCCTCTTCCTTTTTTCTTTTTCTCCTTTTTTTCACAAGGGGTTTTTGTACACTTTTTCTCCATATGTATAAATGTATATATTACTTATAACTCACTTTATTATAACTATAAAATTCCTATAAAGTAGAAATGGCGTTGATGCCTGACCTCTTTTACACTACATTATGTTAATAGCTCATAAGTCACACTTGTAATTTTTGGCTTTATTTATTTTTTATGTATTTTTTCTAGTATTTAAAATAATCTAAAACTTACAAATCAACTAAAAACAATGTCACAATGTTCAACCAGATACTTTGCAGCTGAGTCAAATTCCGTTATTTTGCAGAATAACGGTTGTTTATTTTTCTATGCTTTAGTCATTATATTCGCAATACGTATATAGAAAGGCAAAAGGCCTCTGGCTAAATGTGGGCCCGACTATATAATTTTGCTGGCCTCAAAATGATCGTTGCGCTCAGGATGCTGCGCCGTTGCTGGTGCTGCGTTCTTTTCTCCTTCTCCTCTTTTACAAAAATCTGCTTCCTCTTCTTCTCGATCTCGATCGCTCGTCCCTTTCCACTATCGAACCACCGGACACTTATCGATATTTCATAATTTTTTTATCAATAAGGGCCGACCGTAACAATTTACATGTAAATGTGTAATGCAAAGACCATTTGATACCAACAACAATTAAGAAATACAGAAAAGTGCACATAAATGATAAATGATTAATTATTTTTTAATAATATTTCCACACATTGCTATATTTTGATGCCATTATCAATCTTTGCAATCTTTCCCGAAAGAAAAAGAGTATATTGTGTTCGCGAAATGTCCGTCTGTCCGTATGAACGTCGAGATCGCCGATTCTCTCGTATTCGGGTGTACTCGACCAAGAATATGCAGCAAAGCTAACTCAAGAGATTTTAAAAATAAATTCCATACAGCAACGCACAGAAGTCGATGTCCTAACTAGTTGCATATCTTCGGCGGCAACCATGGTATGACGCAGAATGTGAAAAAGCAAAGCTCGCAAAGTGCAAAGGAATCCTACAGATTTCTAAATTCGTTCTATAAAAGACTGTGCAAAGAAAAGCAACGCAATTACTATCTGGCCTTGGAAAGGAAAATAGACAAAATTAATGACAGGTCACTGGTCAGGACGTTAAACAATAATAACAAAAGAAAAACGATCGCAGTCTCCTCGTCAGATCTTGCGTAACATTTTTACTGTCTGCTATATGCGGACACTCAGCTCAATGCTACTAGTTATGCCTGGCCAAACTAGCAGTGACAGAATTGGATAGCGACTTCAAATTTCAAAACATTAAGGATGCGCTCCAAAATTATAAGCCAAATAAAGCGTCTGGCATAGATCGAGTACCTGCCGATTTCCTGTCTAATGCATCAACTGGGTTCATGGAGTGTCTGAGGGATTCGTTCAACACTATATACGAAACTGCCCACGTACCCACCAGCTTCCTGTGCAACATTCTATACCCCATTTACAAGAAATGAAACAGGAATTTCCTTTGTGACAGCAACCATGAAAACTTTTGCGTCTGAACTTCTTACTCGCGTCACAAGCTTTGTCAATAAAAATCATCTGCTTGGCGAAAATCAAATGGGTTTCGGAGCTAGCTACTCAACAGTGGACAGCACTTTATACTATCTTCAAATGCCAAGGATTACCTGGTCAGGGGAAAACGCTTATATCTATTCATAGATTTAAAGGCAGCCTTTGACACAATCAACAGAAGAAGTTTGCTTTACACGATCAGTAACAACGGCCTGTCCTCGAAAATGGTATACATACTCCGGAGTCTATACTGCAACAACGTCACAATAATTTGGGACGGTCACAGCCTTTCTGAAGGATTTGAGTCAAACCAAGGTGTAAAACAAGTAAGAACGTTGCAGTCGGACGCACCCGACTGCAGAATACTATGTTCCTAGTGCTATATAATTTGGTTATTTGTGGGTTCGGAAAGAGACGCGAAAAAAACAGTAGTCTGTATGCCAAATTTGGTGACTCTACCTGTACAGGTGTCGGAGATATAAATTTTTCTCCTTTGCTGGGGAGGGGGTGAGGGCGTCAAAAATTTTTTATACAGATTTGTGCAGGTGGTCAACATTAGTCTGTATGCCAAATTAGGTAACTCTATCTTTAAAACTGTAGGAGATATACCCCTTGAAAAACATGTTTTGGGGATATCATATGCCGATTTGTGTGGGTGAGGGCGGGATGGTCAAAATGTTTTAGATTCAGATCTGTCGGGAATCTCAACATTAGAATGTATGCCAAATTTGGTGACAATAGCTTTAAAAATGTGGAAGATACAGGTTTTACCCAAATTGCGTGGGATAGGGTGGGGGTGGGGGGTCGATCTTAATACTTCATAAATTGAGGGTATACACCAACGTGTGTACCAAGTTTGGTTGCTCTAGCTTAAAGATAAGGGCAAAAAAATTGCGTTCATACGGACAGACGGACATTTCGCAAACCCAATATACTATTTTCCCTTCGGGAACATAGTATAACAATAATGTCTGCTAAGCCTATTTGGATCCAATCATTTCAAAGTTCTGATGTTTGCGGATGATATGGTTGTGTTAGCAGAGAGCGAAAATGCTGCAGCAAATGATAGATACGATACAATGCTACTGTGTGTACGTCAACAGTTAAAAGACAAAAGTGATGGTGATACGAAACCCAGAGGGCGACTTGCTAACACTGAAAACTGGAACCTAGCCGGCCCACCACTTGAAGTCGTAAAATACTTTTAGTATCTTCTACGTAGAAACATAAATCCCAGTACAAAACACAAGTTGTACCAAGCAACATCGAAAGCGATCACCTGCTATGCGGCCCAAGTCTGGGGTTGTGACATGTACGAAGATGTAGAGCGATGCTTGAGATTCTTTATCAAAAGAATTTTTAATCTGCCGCAGAATACTCCAAATTATGCGATTCAATAGGAAACAGGTCTGCCGCCTGTATTTACGTTCACGTTACAGTCGCACTTTGATTATATTCCGAAGGTCTTCAAAATGGCGGATCATAGATACCCAAAACTTGTGGCACAATACCTACTTGCTGGCAGGTGTCAAATTTATTCAACGATGGCACCCATATCTCCCTTAACAACCCTTGTCTCTGGAAGGTACAGCAATTAAAAACAATGAGAACCACTGCAACCTGTGCAATCTTCGCGAACGCGAGGACACGGAGTACTTCCTGAGCAGATGTCCAATCTTACAGGAAATTAGAGTGAGACATCTTGGCAAATCGGCTCTGTCAAACGAAGAATTGATAGAGCTACTTAACGGCAGCCACTAGAAAGGTCTAGCAACATATATAAGCCACGCCATCTGCCACGACAAATAAATACTACTACTACTACTAAAACCTATTAGGATCCCGCTGAATCTGTAACCTACAGCTAAGCTTCTAAGGTAATTATTATAACAATGTATAGTACAAAGAAGCTAGGTCGGGCAATCAAATAGTGAGAGAAATACAAGAAAGAGGCAGATTCCTTGAACTTCTTGTACAATCTCGACTTTCTATTTTTTAAGTTTATTAAATCCCGCGTATACCACACAGGCTTGTTAGACCTACGTGGTTTAACCAACGGGACACAAGTATCAAATAATGAATTTAAAGTAGAGTAAACAAATTTAATTGCTCTATCAATGTCTCTACACAAGTCAAGCTGGGACCAGTCAGTTTGGGAAGAAGCTGAGCGAGTTTAGTAAAATCGGTTTTACGAAATTGACGAACTCGCTCTGCATGTTTACTAACCGGGCTTAGCACCCTGGATGGTAAGTCAATCAACACCCCAAAATTGGGTAATAAGGATCTTCAGAAATTGATATAGGATCAGTGCGGGAGACAGATAAGAAGGAGGGATCCAAGACAAAAATAAGATCAAGTATTTTATGAACAGAATTTGGGATACCATTAATTTGATACAATGACATCCCAAATAAATGGTCAATAAAATCGTGCTGAGATGTGGAGGTCAACACGCTGGAGTCAGGACTTGAAATCCAGGTAGTTCCGGCAATATTAAAGTCCCCAAGAAATACAAGAAAGTCACGATCAGAAATTATAGAGGCGACAGATTGTATAGCAGAAGCATGCGAAGAATATACAGAGGCTTGATATTTTCTGAAGTTGATGCAACATATGCGACAACCACTTGAGGCAACTTGCCAGTTACCATGGCAACGGGCTCAAGTTGGGTCAACTGGTTGTTGTGTGTATGGGTGGTTGAAGTGAACATAAGCTGAGCTTAAGATATTTAGAATAATTAATTCTCTTTCCCTCGTTTGTCGTTTAATTTTATGTAAGTATCAATCTATAAAAATTCGATAAAAAAATAAACCATTATATATATTTTTAGCTAATTTTAAAAAATTCTTTTATTTTTGGTTTTTTTTTTAAATGTTTTAAAATGTGTTCATTTAATAATTATGTATTATTCTCATTCAAAATTGTACAAATAATGTAAATTCAAATTCAAATTCAACTTGTTTAGCAATAAAAATAATACTAACAACATAAATTAATAAATAAATTAGTTAGAATAATGAAATATTGATTAAACATGTTCTTCATGAATATTACTCATAACCGTCATAGTCTCTAATTCCAGCACTTATATTAGGAAATGCTGTAGGCTCTGAAAGGAGTATGAAATATTTTATAGGTAACCGTTGAGCTGTATTAATTGATAATAAGAAATAATTTCTATAATGTTACGAGACTTTATTTGACATCTTTATAAAATACTTAATAAAATTGTTAGGTATATTTTCAGTCTTTCGAAAAACTCTTTATGCAACTGTTCATGAATTATATTTTAGAACTAAAAATATGACCTTTCATTGTAAAAATGTATGATGTATAAAGATTTGATATCGTTCTTATCGTTGCCTTACAGCAACAATATTTATAGGACTTAAGTGCTTTTATCCTTAATTTGTGATAAAAACATCATTTTTTAGGCACGCAAAATAGTAGGTTAATTTTATATGGTATACTTAAAATTCTGTCTGAGTCATGTCGTCATGTAATTCACAGTACCTTTCAAAAATTAGATTATGCTCATCACTTTACAAATTTCTTTGATTTGTTTATCGATTATATTATTATGAAATTTTATTATATCATTAACGAAATACACAACTCGTAAATGTAAAAGAAGTGAGTGATAATAAACCATTGAACTGACAGTTCACAATTTAAAACAGGAACATGTTACAGGCCAATTTTTCAATGAGCTACTTGCTAAAGTAATATAAATTATTAGTTTTTAATAAAGTTTCTTTTACCCGTATGTAGCAACCAGTTTTAAAATGTATGCCAATTTTATAATCTTGGTGTCAATACTAAAGGAAAGCAGACTGAAGGTAATGCTACGCTAGCCGATTTAATATTAATCGTTGAAAAATCATCACTATTTATGTTGTAGCTCTGTATAATATTCGCTAGCAGAACAAATCCAAAACCACGCACCAAATTTTGTCCAATACAAGTGCGTTTCCCAATACTAAAGGGCAAAAAATTAGGAATATTTTTCCTAAGTTTAAATTTATGTGGCTCATAATGGATATTTTTGTTTTTGTCCAAAATTTTGATTGCAATATTCGATTTTTCAACAGTGGAATGGTATACTCTTGTCTCCTTTTCGAACTCAATACCTGAATCAGACTCCTCAGAGCATCTCCTTTTGCCATGCAATTTTGATAACATTGAAACATTGCTACATTTTTCTACTAAAAAGCGTTCTGGGTAAAAATTATCAGGATTATTCCAAAATGTTTGGCTCATGTTAAGCGCATAGTTATTTATGAAAACAATACTGCCGCTAGTAACGCCGAATCCTGATATTTCTGTATCCTCTGTGGCTACATGTGGAACAATGGGAGATGATGAGTACCGCAAGACTTCGAATATAGTTGCCATGGTATAAGGCATTTCATCCATGTCATGCAACGTAATATTTCGTTCCCCGTTTTTGGATATACAATCTACTTCACGCTGAATCTTTTTGCCAATAATTGGATCCCTAGCTATGTAGGCTAAAGATAGCATTACCAAATTCCCTACAGCTGAATGCCCACCTATAAAGTCTTCTAACATAAAAATAATCGTATTACGGGAGACGTTTTTGTTTTCTTTTAGACTTTTTAATAGTGCATCGGTAAAGTCATCGTCTGGTTCATCTAAGTCGATATTTAACTCTCTTTGATTAATAACACGCTCCAAAATAAATTTACGAATAGTTGTAGACCAATGGCAAATCCTTTTTGTGTGATGATTGTATAATGGTGAAAGCCATGGCAGAAAATCTAATGGGTATCCTTGATTAATTTCCCAAAATATTTCGTCGAAAAAGTGCACGATTTGTTGAAATTCTGTGTCATCATAATCGAACCGCATTGAGCACATATATTGGCTAAACATATTTGCGCATGCTTTAAGAATAAGAGGCTTTATATTAAAAGGTTCCCCAGGACTAATCTCTTTTCTCAGCCGTTGCATTAAATTGTCGATTTCATTACAACCAACGCGTGACATTTTCGTGAAATATGAGGATGATTCCCGCGGAGAGCAATGACGTCTCGCTAAATTTCGTCGTTTTTGTTGCAACAGTGACCAGTCGCAAAGGGCAAGTGCTGTGAATTAAAGAACAATACAATGTATTAATTATTTTGTACGTTATTATATTTGAATATACGATATAATGAAAATGATAACTTATTTCTAATGTGCTTAACATACATTTTCTTTACATTCCACCATCCGAAATTTGTGCAAAAAGCTAGAACCTTCAAATTTTGCATTATAATAATAATATAGAATTTTGAATTTATTTATTTTTTAATCCTCCGCCAAAAACCAAGGAAAAAAACATTTTTCAAGGTATTAATCTGAAATTTTAATTGCCGGTAGACTAATTTTTCTTCATCATCTAACACAATTTTTAGTTGCTCATCAGAATCGTCAGCAGAGTCCGAGACATCTCCGACCCTATATATATTCTTGATCAGTATCAAAAGAGATTTCGATTTGGCCATGTCCGTCCGTATGTATGAACGCAAGGATCTCAGCAACTATAAGAGCTAGAGATACTCAATTTGGAATATAGGTTTGTGTATAGCGGGAGCAGGTAAAATGTATTCTAGATTTGAGATATCTCCCCCCATTTCCCCGAAATTCGATAAAAACGTTTTATACCAGCTTTGGGATTTGGCATGTACTGTCCAAATTTCAAGTCGATCGGACAATAATAACGGAAGTTATTCAACAAACAAGATTCAGTGATGCAGCGAGGGGGGGGCGCTTGAGCTGTCCCTCGTATGTGTGCGTCTTTTGTGTATGAATGTGTGTATGTGTAAGTGTACGTAGATGCGATTGGAAATTTTGGACCTGGGTACAGGGAGTTTTGTAGTCGGGTATACTCGACTATAGCATCCTTACTTGTTTTTATTTTTCTTTTGCCTTTCATTTAAACATATATTGGATATTAACGGATCAGAAGAATCCATAGCTCTATAAAAAACATCAGCCATGTTGTTTAATCAGCTATTCTTATAAAACTTGTTCCTTGATTCTTCTAAACATCCAACCGGAACTAAAGAAGAGTTCATTATTTGACAGCCGTGAGTTAATATTTTGTGGACCGTCACGTCGGTGACATTGGATACCAAGAATACGTATTAATTGAATTTTTCAATGTCAACAGAATGCTCGCATGAAATAGTAATCAAAATTACATATAAATTATATAAAATATTTTTATCAAAGCTTGTAATTGATGAAAATAATTGGCTATTCGCGAATGCTCACCCATTTTTCCACAGACCCATTTTTTTCCACATCATTTCCTGAATTTCCTTTTTCCGAGACATCATTTCGATTTTGTCAGCCTGTTAAATGTGCCACTTTCGAATTTTAGGCCCATAAGGTACCTTCAATACGAACTCTAACAAGTAAGAACGTTGCAGTCGGACGCACCTGACTGCAGAATACTATGTTCCTAGTCCCATATAATTTGGTTATTTGTGGGTTCGGAAAGAGACGCGAAAAAACAGTAGTCTGTATGCCAAATTTGGTGACTCTACCTGTACAGGTGTGGGAAATATAGATTTTGCTCCTTTTTGGGGAAGGGGGTGCGGGGTCCAAAAATTTATGATGCAGATTTGTCCAGGGGGTCAACATTAGTATGCATGCCAAATTTGGTGACTCTAACTGTACAGGTGTGGGAGATATAGATTTTCTCATTTGTGGGGGAGGGGGTGAGGGAGTCAAAATTTTGTTGATGCAGATTTGTGCAGGTGGTGAACATTAGTCTATATGCCAAATTAGGTAACTCTATCTTTGAAACTGTAGGAGATATACCCCTTGAAAAACGTGTTTTGGGGATATCATATGCCGATTTGTGTGGGTGAGGGCGGGGTGGTCAAAATGTGTTTGATGAAGATCTGTCGGGAATCTCAACATTAGAATGTATGCCAAATTTGGTGACAATAGCTTTAAAAATGTGGAAGATACAGGTTTTCCCCAAATTGCGTGGGATGGGGTGGGGGTGGGGGGTCGATCTTAATACTTCCTAACGTGTGTACCAAGTTTGGTTGCTCTAGCTTAAAGATAAAGGCAAAAAATTGCGTTCATACGGACAGACGGACAGACGGACATTTCGCAAACCCAATATACTATTTTCCATTCGGGAACATAGTATAAAAATAATAAGATAAAGCATTTTATGTAAAGAATTTGGGATACCATTGATTTGATACAATGACATCCCAAATAAATGGTCAATAAAATCGTGCTGAGATGTGGAGGTCAACACGCTGGAGTCAGGACTTGAAATCCAGGTAGTTCCGGCAATATTAAAGTCCCCAAGAAATACAAGAAAGTCACGATCAGAAATTATAGAGGAGACAGATTGTATAGCAGAAGCATGCGAAGAATATACAGAGGCTTGATATTTTCTGAAGTTGATGCAACATACGCGACAACCACTTGAGGCAACTCGCCAGTTACCATGGCAACGGGCTCAAGTTGGGTCAACTGGTTGTTGTGTGTATGGGTGGTTGAAGTGGGCATAAGCTGAGCTTAAGATATTTAGAATAATTAATTCTCTTTCCCTCGTTTATCGTTTAATTTTATGTAAATATCAACCCGCTTTTCGATAAAAAGAAATAAGCCAATATATATACTTTTAGCTAATTTTAAAAAATTCTTTTATTTTTGGTTTTTTTTTTAAATGTTTCAAAATGTGTTCATTAAAAAATTATGTATTATACTCATTCAAAATGGTACAAAAAATGTTTATACAAAAATGTGTGTGACCTTGTTTAGCAATAAAAATAATACTAACAACATAAATTAATAAATAAATTAGTTAAAATATTGAAATATTGATTAAACATGTTCTTCATGAATATTACTCATAGCCGTCATAGTCTCTAATTCTAGCACTTATATTAGGAAATGCTGTAGGCTCTGAAAGGAGTATGAAATATTTTATAAGTAATCGTTGAGCCGTATTAATTGATAATAAGAAATAATTTATATAATGTTACGAGACTTTATTTGACATCTTTATAAAATACTTAATAAAATTTTTAGGTATATTTTTTCAGTCTTTCGAAAAACTGTTTCAGAAGTCGCATGTAATGTGTGCTCCCTGTATCCAATGCAAGATCAGTTGCTAATTTTATTTTTAAACGCATTCCAGCCTCTAAATAGCTTAGTGTTCGCCGATACACGAATCTATATTCCAAATTTGGAGTCTGTAGCTTTTATAGTTGCTGAGATCGGACATAGCCAAATCGAAATCTCTTTTGATACTGATCAAGAATATATATACTTTATAGGGTCGGAGATGTCTCCTTCTGCCTGTTACATACACTTGCACATTTTAGTACCCCCTTTTATGGTAACAGGGAGTATAAAATGTGCCGAAAAAAATTTTAAATTGTGCGTCACAAGTTTCAAAAAGTAAGAATTCTATAGTCGAGTATACCCGACTACAAAACTCACAGTACCCGGGTCAAAAATTTCTGATCGCATCTTCGTACACTTACACATACACACACACACACATACACAAAGGCGCACACAACCAAGCGACAGACCAAGCAATGGAGCAAGTATTGGATGGCATATCTATTTTATGTGTACAGGGAGTAATAATACGCAGGCAAATTGAGAAAATGTTGCCAGTCCGTCTGTTTGCATTCAAACTTATCGCTCAATTTTATAGCTATGATTATGAAGCTTCACACAGATTTTTAATTTTGTTGCAGGCAATACATATATGAAAACCAGCCGGATCGGATCACTATATCATATAGCTCCCATTAGAAGGATTCGCCAACAACTACGTTTTTATATGAAAAACCTTTTTGTTTATAAATATAGCCTAACCAAACTCACCAAAATTAAGCGATCGGAGTTGAAAAACGCTGCAAAATCAATGGAAATTCGCCACTTTTAACGGCAATGATATACAACAAGTCAAACGGGTAGGGTTTAATTAATTTTTAGATTTATTTAGCTATTTAGGAATTGCAGTACATTTTGCAGCGTTTTGCATACAGCAACTTCCATCGTTACTACGCTCCTGCACAAACAGAATCAAAGCAAAGATTGTTTCAAGCACGGACGTATCCGACAGCAGAATAATCTGTTCCCAGTCCGGTATAATTTGCCTATTTGTGGGTTCGGAAAGAGACGCGAAGAAAACAGTAGTTTGTATGTTTAATTTGATGACTCTACCTGTACACTTGTGAGAGATATAGATTTTGCTCATTTGCAGAGGAGGAGGTGGGGGTGGCAAAATTTTTTGATGCAGATTTATCCAGGGGGTCAACATTAGTCTGTATGCCAAAATCTACCTGTACAGGTATGGAAGATATAGATTTTGCCCATTTGTTGGAGCGAGGGTGGGGGAGTCAAGCGATCTTGACACTTCATAATTGAGGGTATACATGTATATCAAGTTTGGTTGCTCTAGCTCAATATACTCTTTATCCCTTCGGGAACAGTTTATAGCAAGTAAGAATGCTATAGTTGAGTATACCCAAGTACAAAACTCGCTGTACCAATGTTTAAAGTTTCCGATCGCATATTCGTAAGCTTACACATTCACACACACAAAGACGCACACATACAAGCGATAGCACAAGCGACAGCGAAAGCGATGAATTTTAAATGGTGGCTGTGCTCTTTCTTTCCCCTCGCGCTGCAGTACTGAATCTAGTTTGGTGAAGAACTTCCGTGTTTATTATCGATCCGAAAGTATTGTACAAGCCAAATCGCAAAGCTATATATTGAAAATTGTTACTGTAAAACGTTTTTTTTCAAATAGCTGCGGAATAGGGGGGAATATCTCGGATCCAAAATAAACTTGACCTGCGCCCACTATACACAAACCTTCATTCCAAGTTAAGTGTCCCTGTTAATGAGATAGACGCGTTTATACATACGGATGGACATACAGACAGACGGACATGGCCAAATCGAAATCTCTTTTGTACTGATCATATTTGCAAATTGTCATCCTTTTAAAGAAAAAACCACAACAAACGTGCAAACTTGTATATCGATAAGTCAAGCTTGCATTTATCTTGAAATTTGGACAGTAGATTAAGAGTGACCAAAGTATATACATGCCAAATCCACAAGCTATATCTTTAAAGAAGTTGGTATCAAACGTTTTTATCGAATCGCAGGGGAACGGGGGAGATATTTGAAAATGGAAACAAGCTTGATCTGCGTATGGTATACTGGAACCTACATTCTAAGTTTGGTGTCTCCAGCATTTATAGTTGCTGAGATCGACGCGTTCATACAGACGGACATGGCCAAATCGAAATCTCTTTTGATACTGATCAAGAATATATATAATTTATAGGGTCGGAGATGTCTTCATGTTACATACATTTGCACATATTTAGTATCCCCTTTTACCAATTTTATGGGTACAGGGAGTAAAAAGAACTGGCCGAAAACCTGTGTTGGACCCAAGAGAATGCAGACACATAATAGGAGTTTTACTAACTAACCCCACTATAAATCCTGTGAAAAATTCCGCAAACCAGGAAAAAGTCTCGCATTTGCCTTGCAGTACATAGAGAAGCCTCTTGAGTTGTGGCTTGATGTTTTATTGACAGATGAATGCGTTTTAGTTTCAGGGATCCTTTGGCAAGCAATTTATGCATTTCCCAAAACAACTAAAGGGTAAACCAGTCCAGCCAATCAACAGGTCTGGTGGTAGCACGGTGATGTTCTGGGGCTGTTTGAGCTATTATGGATTTGGAGACATGGTACCGATAGAGGGTACACTACATCAAACTGGATACCACCATATTTTATATGATCATGCACTTACCTCTGATCCTACAGAAGGACAATGCTCCATGCCGCAAGGGTCGAGCAACAACCAAGTTCTTGAAAGACCTAAAACAGGCGGTACTTCCCTGGCCCCCGCAAAGTCGTAAAAGTAAACCTTCCCGTACCCTTGCTCTCTCTCCAACTATTAGAAATGTAAAAACTTCGATTTCTCCTACACTTCCTACGCTTTCTGTTGTAGCGCCCCGTAGACAAGTATTTGTGTCTAGACTTTCTTCTGACACGACTTGTGAATCTGTAGCATCCTATATTAAAAGTAGAACTTCTGCTAATATATTAGTCACTAAATTTAATTTTTCCGCGACTCGCGAAATTTTGTCTTTTATAATTAGTGTACCCGATGAGGCTTTTCCAATTATTTGCGATTCAAATTTCTGGCCTCCTCACATGATTGTTCATGAGTTTAAGCCAAAAAAGCAAATGCAACCACCTCCTGTAACCCTATCTCTCCCTAATACTTTGAAAAATATTCCTATTAAGTCTGCTCCAAAAAGCAAAACTTTTCGTCCGATTGTGTTACCATTCAATACCAAAATGTTAGGGCCTCCTTTCTAAACTGCAACACCTGTATTTGAGTAGTACTGCTTTTGAATCTGACATTATCGCTTTTCTGAGACTTGGTTAAACTCTACCATTTCTGATTGCGAAATATTGTCAAATAATTTTATAACTTTTAGGCATGACCGACCGACAAGACGAGATGGTGGCGTTCTAATTGCCGTCAATACCACACTACCGTCGGAATTGTTATCAATAAATTCTTCTGCTGGTGTTGAAATAGTTGCTGTAAAAGTTACTCTTCCATAATCTGTTCTTTATATTACCTACTCTTATATTCCTACTGCTTCTGATTTACAAGTTTATATGCACCATATAGGCTGTATTAACGAAGTATTTTCCCAAGCGCGTGACATTGACCCAACTGCTGTGCTGGGTGATTTCAACTTGCCTGCTATAGCATGGTCATTTGTTAACTGCGCAAATTATCTTACTCCCTCCTCTCAGCATAACTTCTTAGACTACCTACTAGACTTTCCTCTTTACCAAAATAACTATATCACTAATAACTTAAATATAATATTAGATCTTGTTTTTAATAAAGACTATCTAAATGCTTCCATCTCCTGGTGAACTCCCTTATCTGGGCCTGAAGATTTATACCATCCTACATTAGAAATTTCTCTTTTTACTCCCTGTACCCATAAAATGGGCAAAAAGGGGTACTAAATCTGTGCAAATGTATGTAACAGGCAGAAGGAGACATCTCCGACCCCATAAAGTATATATATTCTTGATCAGTATCAAAAGAGATTTCGATTTGGCCATGTCCGTCTGTCTGTCCGTCCGTATGTATGAACGCAAGGATCTCAGAAACTATAAGAGCTAGAGACACCAAATTTAAAGTGTAGGTTCGTGTATAGCAGGAGCAGGTCAAGTTTGTTTTAGATTTGAGATATCTCCCCCCGTTCCGCCGCAATTCGATAAAAACCGTTTTACAGTAACAATTTTCACATTTCTTTGGCCACTCTTAATCTATTGCCCAAGTCGATCGGATAATAAACACGGCAGTTATTCAAGAAAGAAGATTCAGTGCTTCAGCACGGGGGGAACAAGAAGCACAGTCACAACTTAAAATGCCTTGCTTGCACTGCGCTTGAACTGTGCTCTTGTGAGTGCGTCTTTTGAGTATGTGTGGCTGTATGTGTCTTTTTTTTTTTTTTTTGTATTGAAATACGTAGTAACAAGTGAAAGAAAAGAGAGAAAAAATAAAACGAAACAATGAGAAGTAGAGCGAAGGTATGTGATTAGATGAGATGATTTATCCGTTTCCTCGGGACAGCCGCACAGCAGTTCTTCGAGGAACGGACGTTGACAAGCCTCAGTGTGCCACCTGGTCGTCGGCGATGCCGCGTCGCATCCTCTCCTTCCGGCGTAGCTCAATAGTTATTTGTGCTACCATATTAGCAATGGCAGCCCACCTCGCTTGGTTAGTCATCATTTCCGTGACGACGTTGTCCGGTGTTAGGACGGCATGAATTGTCGTCGCCTCGGCTCTTATTCTGCTGAACTGTGGGCAGTGGAAAATCGCATGTTCAGCGTCTTCGATTATTCCAGTTCCGCAGTGGTCGCCGAATGGATCTTCGGCATGCTTAAAGCGGTGCAGGTACGCTCTAAAGCATCCATGCCCTGTCAGCATCTGCGCCAAGTGGGAGTCTATCTGCCCGTGAGGGCGATGTAACCTTAACGTCACATCGGCTGTGAGCCGATATGTCCACCTGCCCTTGGTGCCATTCGCCCAGAG
The DNA here is from genome assembly GCA_035043065.1 of Hirtodrosophila confusa. Taxonomy (NCBI): domain Eukaryota; kingdom Metazoa; phylum Arthropoda; class Insecta; order Diptera; family Drosophilidae; genus Hirtodrosophila; species Hirtodrosophila confusa. The sequence continues at coordinate 85,822 of JAWNNI010000130.1, read as the reverse complement.
ACTTTGCCACTGCGTGAGGTTGATGTCGCGTAGCGCTCTCCTTGGGATGATGCCGCTCTGCCGTTCCGCTGACAGTAGGCCAAGCGGTATCATGCCTGCCACAACCAGTGCGGCGCCTTCGGACACCTCTGCAACCTCTGCCGTACGATGGGATGTCCATAGCTGGAGCCCAGATCGACGAGCCGTACAGGATCGTGGATGCTACCACCCCAACGATCAGTTTCCTGCTACGTTGCTGTGGTCCTCGACAGTTGGCCACCATTCGGCTGATGGCAATAGTCACAGAGGCTGCTTTGACACTGACGTACTCCAGATGGTGCTTGTACGTTAGCCTATGATCGATCATGACGCCAAGGTACTTTATGGCAGGCTTGGTTTCGATGTTGACGGAGCCAACTCGCAGTGTCGTGGTCTCCACCCGCTTTCGACTGCTAATCAGAACAGCTTCCGACTTCTGCTCTGCCAGCGAGAGACCGTTTTGGGAGAGTCAATCAATTATGCCATCTATAGCAGCGCTGCTTTTGGATGTGACATCTTCCAGCTATTATGCCACCGTCACTAGGGCGAAGTCGTCTGCAAATCCGACGATTGTGCTGCCTTCCGGCAATACTTTTTGGTGCCACCAGCCCACCTCGTGCCTTGTATAGCCTGCCGAGCTATGTCGGTCACTGCACCTATGGCGTCAGTCGTGCTTCGATGCTTCCGGAAGCCAAATTGGAGGTCGGAGAGGCTGATAGTTCGCTCTCCAGCCGGTTACAGAGGATCCTCTCAAAGATTTTCCCAACGGTGTCCAGCATGCACAATGGTCGGTACGAAGAGGGATCATCAGGATCTTTCCCTGGCTTCGGAATGAGGACAAGCCTTTGCAGCTTACACCTGATTGGCACCGTGCGTTCTGAGATGCACTGGTTGAATAGCTCAACAAATGTACCAGGCTATGCTGCAATGACCATTTGAGCACTTCATTTGGTATGCCGTCTGGTCCAGGCGCTTTGGTCGGCTTGATTTAAGCAGCGATTGCTAATACCTCATTAGCGTCAGTTCCAGTCATATGTAGCCGAGGTAGCGTCATTGCCGGCTGGCTGGGGAATAGCTTCTGGACAATACGTTCGAGCTGATCAGGGCACGTGGGCATCGGTTGCTTACGCAGCTTCCTCCTTGCCGTATGGCACTCTCTACGAGCTTTGGCGATCTCCTCATTCCACCATGCAACAGGTCGTCGTGGGTTGGAACCCTTGCGGACGATCGTCATTGAGGCGTCGCAAGCTGCAGTGATTACCTCGGAAATCCTAGATGCAGAGCTATTCGCGTCTCCACTTATTCCGATCCCTTCCACCATAGAGAGGAGCCTGTCCCTGTTCAGAGGGGCTGTCTTATATCCAACATACCGGGATGCTCTCCGGGTCCATTCGCTTGGAGCTGGACCAATCGTGGTTAAAACAGCGAAGTGGTCACTGTGCGTGTATATATCAGACACTCGCCAGGATGCGTTTCGTGCCAGTTCTGGGCTTGCGAATGTCAGGTTAATGATGGACGCACGCCCAGCCTTGCTATAGGTGCTCCTAGCTCCACTGTTGAGCAGACAGACAGGCGAACGTGTCCAAGAGAATTGACCCCCTTGGGGTCGTTGTGCTGCTACCCCACTCAGTTGCCCAAGCATTGAAGTCGCCGGCAATTAGCAGTGGGGATTTGCCATGGGCGTCCCGCGCAATATCCTCTATGATGGCTTCGAATTCAGATAATGGTATGCTTGGAGCTATATAGCAGCTATGTATATACATATGTGCTGCCGCAGAGTGCCCTCGCAAAGCCTCTCTGTGCGTAACGTTGGCTGAGCTGGCATGGTACCTGACCACAGCACCATAGTGCTGCTCCGCCGACAGTGCTCTCGCGCCACACGCCGTCAAACTTGCTCGTGTATGGCTCACTGATGATGGCCACATCGAATCCTTCCTCGATGGCCGTTCGCGCGAGCAGGTCCTGGGCGGCCCTGCAGTGGTTAAGATTCAGCTGGGCGAACTTAACCATTTATGAGCGTTTTATATGCCTTCCTAAATTCCGGGTAAGCCCTGCTCAAGGCGCAGTGCGTGGATTGGCTCGCAGTGGCGCCATTCCTGGTACACAGGAGGCATCTTGGCTCGTTTTGGCAATGCCTTGAGGTGTGGCGGGATACACTGCACTTGAAGCAAGAGTCTTTAGAGACCACCTCTTGGTGCCTGCATCTAGAAAAGGTGTGACCGAAGCCCAAACACCTGAAGCATCGAAGTGGCTGGATTTTGCGTCGAGTGCGGCAGATATCCTATCCAATGCGAATTTTCCCAGCCTCTAGCAATTTTTTAGCGACCCTTGGCTGCAGTGCTAATGTTGCGGTCTGCGTTCCGCCGTAGACCATCCTCATCCTTGGTATTGCTTCTCCAGGAATGTTGCCTTCTACGGACGCGAAGAGCGCTGTTAGTACCTCGTCGGCAGTCGTTGACTCATCGATATCGAGTACTTCAACAAGCACAGTTTCGTGCAGCGATCGCACGTCAGCCTTCCCTGACAGCACGGCCGTGATGGCGGCATGCAGTTGCTGTGTTGCGGGGTCGGAGTTTTTCTGCATCTTTAGTAGGAGCTCGCCAGATGCAGTTTTCCGGATTCCTTGCACGCTGTCCTTCAGGCCTTGCAGTGCGGGCGCCGATTTCACCATCTTTAGCACATCCGAGTATGGAGTACTGGCTGTGCATCTCACAATTATGGCGTTAGGCAGGCTCGGCTTTTTCCGTTTGACGTGTTTGCTCGACACCTCCGTCCATTTTTTCGGCTGCTGCCTGGTATGTTGCGCTGGGGGCAATAGGGTCAATTGGGACTGCTTCCCCTGGAGCTCACGAGCGGTTTGGGAGCGTGCAAGACATTTTTGCCTCTGGTTTTTCCCAGCCTTCAGCTTCGGAGTCTTTGCCTTAGTTGCCAGGGTGGGCATTGGGCAGGCGCTGGTAGTAATAAGTCCAGAGCTTATAGGCGTCGTTTGCGTTGCCATCTCGCTCCTGCTATCCAAGCGTGAGGCGCAGTTTTGGCAAGGTGGGCGCTGAGGTATTTCAGGATTCTCTGCTGATGATTTGAGCTGCTCCGCCACCATTATCTGCAGCTCTCTCATCCTTGCCAGCATTTTCTTGTGGCTAGCGTTGATCGTTCTCTGTGCTGGTAGAGAAGTTCGTCAAGAATAGACCCAATTTCATCAATATAACCGCAGCTAGCCTTGGTCTTCTTGGGCTGCGCGTACGTTGGGCTTGCTGTCGGGCTCGCGGCTTTTCGCCCTATTTTGGGCGTCGCGGTGTCATCTTCCCCAGCTGCTATGTTTAAGATGTGCTCGATCATTGCCGTGGTTGGGGTCCTGGTCGGTGGTGTACGCCTCAGCTTAGGAGCCTTGGCAAACGCTGCTGGGTCTTTGTCTGCTGCTGCTGCACTTGTAGCAATACATACTTCGCCAGCCAAGTGGGCCACTGGCGTAGTAGTGATGGGGAGAATGGGAGTTAGGGCCTTCAGAATCTTTGCCCTAGCCACGGGTGGATTTCCACTTTTGTGGGAGCCACCTGGAGTAATATTGTTTTATCTCGACATTCTCTGGGGAGGGGGGGGGTGTGTGGGGGGTTGGTTTTGCATTTTACCTACTGCCAGGTTAGGTGGAACTGCCGACCGATGCGGTGCAGTCGCAGACCATGGCGCCGCCCAATATGGGCCAGAGGCGCCATGAATTTGTAGTGCAGATTATCTTCTGCTGGGTTAGGTGGGCTGCCGACCAATGTGGTGCAGGCGCAGACCATGGTGCCGCCCAATATGGGACAGACGTACCATGGTGGTGCAGTTTATCCTATGCGAAGGGTGTGGGATAGCCGGAAGATATCACTTGGAGCAGGCTACAAGGTGTTTCTGCGGAATCTACATGATGGAATGACTGAACTTCTCTGTAATGGGCGTCCCATGTTGTCTCGAGGTTTCCCCCAAGTGTTAAACCGGTGGGAGTTTAACCGCCCCTTTTCGGTTTCCAGAGCCCCTTTATTGGATACGCCGCCGAAGCGGGGGATGGATTGGTGCGATCCGCGACCTTCTGTATCCGTTGGTCCCCGAGAAGCCATTGTTAGCTTAGTTGCTGCATTTGCCACAATTCCAAATATTGGCGTATATTGTGGCGCCATCTATGGTTCCTTTTTCCAAACTGCCAGTTGCAGACTGCAGTGGCGTCAGCGTTGCCAGACCGCTAGTTTGGGATTGCCGACACCACAGCTGATTTGCGATCAGCTGATTGATCAGTGACCGGCAGAATATTGCTGGCCAAAACATGCACACGCACCAATAAGTGGGCCGCATTTCTTCGAGTAATGAGTAAAAGTGAGCCAGAGACACTCATAGCCCTAACTCACTCAGCTTGGATTATCCGATGGTGGAATCGCAAGGATACCATCCTGTGTTTGTTTCAGCCTTCGCGGTCGCAACTTGGGAACAAAAACCGGGAGCTCCGCCGCAACATGTCCGTTTTTGATTTCCAAATACTCACATGTGTATGTGTGTCTGTATGTGAGTGTGTATGTGTACGAAGATGCGATTGGAAATTTTTGACCTGGGTACAGAGAGTTTCGTAGTCAGGTACACTCAACTAAAGCATTCTTACTTATTTCTATCTGTGTTACAGCTGGTGAATTCATAGGTGAATGGTAATGGGTGAACTCACCTATGAACGGTAATGCAGAGGGTAGCTATTGGTTACCGCCAATGACATGCCCATGTTAATTCATGCCTGATTTGCATTGCCGGTAGTCCAGCCGGTAATGGGTGGTCCTTACGGAACACCCATGAATCACCCATTACTCACGAGTGATCCGTACCACTATTTATATTTGAAAATTATTAAATGAAATATTTAACAGGCTCGACGTCAACAATTCAGGGTGAATATAGAAAGATAGATATGAAAAGTATTGGCTGGTCATATAGCGCTATTTCGGATGCTGCCAAGCATACTCATCAGTGACCTTATTGTTCGAAATTTTTGTCCCAACTTGTCCGTATATGAGTAGTAGTCGGCTAGATTCGAACCCGAGTGCTCCCGTCTGTAAGACGGATGCCTTAACCTCTGACCCACTTGCTGTCCGATCCCGGCTTGAACTAATTACTGTCATCAACAGGTCCATTTGAAATTCTAAGTCCGCACCAAAGCTTAATCCCTTTATCTAAGTTTCTAACCCTTACAGTTCTCTTTTATTATTATTATTTCTTATTTCTGGACCTTGATGTACTAACGAACAGTACATACAAGTGGCCCAACGACACCAAGCACGGGCTTGTTAACGCGCATAAATGCAACCCACCTCCCGCCCAACCGACCGAGGGGCACGCCGCATAACGTACGGTAGCGAAAGATCGCGGACATGCAAATACAACAATAACATTATACAAAAGTTCCTAAGGATTACATAAATAACGTAAGAGTATAGTTTTAAGTGTAGAAATTGAAGTAGCATTACTTATTAGATGGAAAAGATTGTTATAGTTATAGCATAAGACTCGAAAGGGGTTATGAATAGCATAATTAAAACTACAAGCTTGAAGAGATAGTGGAAGAAAGTTTCTAGAACATCCGATCGGAACTGTAAAACTAATTTGGCTGATTAATTCAGAAGAATCAATTTCCCCATTAATTAGTTTGTGTTAGAAAATTACACCCAGCATGGTTCTACGATCAGAGAGAGAAGGCAAATTTATTAATAAAAGTCTACTACGATAAGAAGGCAAGCGAGTATTAGTATTGCAGTTAAGACCCCGGAGTGCAAAAAGCAGAAATTGTTTTTGTACCGATTCTAATCTATCCTGATGAACATTGTATTGGGGACACCACATACAAGAACCATATTCAAGAATAGGTCGGACAAGAGAAGTATAAAGAGTTTTAGTAATGTAGGGATCGTTAAATTCCTTCGACCAACGCTTAATGAAACCCAGGACACCAAAGGCACGATTAGCGGTGGAAAAGATATGCTTGTCAAACTTAAGCTTGGGATCTAAGAGGATTCGAGCAAGCGGCTTAACATTAAGAATATAATTATTAAGAAAGGGCATTCGCCTGTAAAAGGACATTACGTTACACTTACCACAATTAAGATTTAATAAATTTACCCGACAACAGGCTTGAAAACTATCAAGATCAGTTTGCAACCTTTGACCAGATAAGAAATCAGTAGATGACAGACAAATTTTAACATCATCGGCATACATCAGCACCCGGGAGTGATTTACAACAGAAGGAAGGTCATTTATGAACAGAGTAAATAATAAGGGGCCAAGATGACTTCCTTGTGGAACTCCGGAAGTAACTTGAACAGACCTAGAAACTAAGCCTTTGAAATACACTTCTTGGGTTCTAAGAGTTAAATAGTTGGAGATCCAAAGAATTAAGTTATTTGGAAATCCCAGAAGGTGAAGTTCATGACGTAAAAGAGAATGATTAACAGAGTCAAAGGCCTTACTGAAATCAGTGTAAATAACGTCTGTTTGCTCTTTAGATTGAAATCCCTTGATGACAAATGAAGTGAATTCCAATAGGTTAGTGGTAGTAGATCTATATTTCACAAACCCATGCTGGCAGGGTGAAATTATAGATCTACATAAATGTTGAAGTTGAGAAGTTATTAATTTCTCAAAAATCTTAGGAATAGCAGACAACTTAGAAATACCTCTATAGTTCTCAACATTAGACTTGTTTCCTTTTTTATGGAGAGGAATAATAAATTATTCTTTCCAAATGTTGGGAAAGAGCACAACTCCACGGACAGTTTAAAAATAAAAAATAGTGGATTTAAAATACCTTCAGCACAGTACCTAAGCACACAGCTTGGTACTCCATCAGGTCCCGGTGAAAATACCGGCTTAATAGACTTAAAATCACGTAGAAGCGAGCTTTCAGTGATTAAAGGCCCAAAAATGCAATTGGAGTTAATTACCTGATAAGGATAAGGCGAAAGCAATTGATAAGGTTGTGAACTGTAAGTCGTTTGAAAAAATTCGGCAAAAAGATCGGCAATAGCCTGATCTGAGTCAGCTGTCTTTTTTTTTCGAAAAATACAGTTGATGGAAGTGTTGATGACCTACGCTTCGCGTTAATGAAGTTATAAAACCTTTTAGGATCCCGCTGAAACTGTAACCTACAGCTTCTGAGGTAGTTGTTATAACAGTGTATATTAAGTACAGAGAGTTAGACCGGGCAATCAAATAACGCGAAAAATCCAAGAAAGAGCCAGATTCCTTGAACTTTTTGTACAATCTCGACTTTCTATTTTTTAAGTTAGAACCACTTATATTGAATTTTTTTATCACTTTGTAAAAGCTTCGCTTTAATATCCCAGTGTAAGCTCGGTACTAGCTGATCTATGCAGATCAGTCAGTTGGTTTTTGTTTCAATATGAGGTTGATACAATGAAGTTAGTTTGTCATAATGAATGGGCCTTATTGAATCCTTATTGAATCCCTTATTGATAGAATGTGTGTTTAGCGACGTATAATTTGTAAATGAAATATTTAACAGGCTCGACGTCAACAATTAAGGGTGAATATAGAAAGATAGAAATGAAAAGTTGTGGCTGGTCATATAGCGCTATTTCGGATGCTGCCAAGCATCCTCATCAGTGACCTTATTGTTAGAAATTTTTGTCCAAACTTGTCCGTATATGAGTAGTAGTCGGCTTGATTCGAACCCGAGTGCTCCCGTTCAAGCTTGGAAAATTAGTTTCAAAATAATTGGATGATAAACAGAAAAGTTTGAAAATGAGTTTGAAGTCGATCGGACGATAATCAAAAAAGTTGCATACAACAGTTTTCCGCAAATTTTCCGAACTTGGGGGTAGATTTTCCAAAATCTTTGGGCACCGCGCCTTTTAAGTTTACCTATAGAACAATGAAAATGAGTTTGAAGCCAATCGCATTAAAATTAAAAATGTCAATTGCCAGAGTTTTCCGCTAATTTTCCGCTTATGGGGCTGAAATTTCCAAAATCGCTGATACACTTGTCAAATTATTTAATGTGTAGAGCCTTGAAAATGAGTTTGAAGCCAAACGGACGATAATCAAAAAAGGATCATACAACAGTTTTCTTCGAATTTTCCGACTTTGGAGGTAGATTTTCCAAAATCTTTGACCACCGCGCCTATTAAGTTTACCTATAGAACAATGAAAATGAGTTTGAAGCCAATCGCATTTAAATTAAAAATGTCGAATGCCAGAGTCTTCCACCAATTTTCCAACCATGGGGCTGAAATTTCCAAAATCGCTGATACACGTGTCGAATTATTTTACGTAAAGAGCTTTGAAAATGAATTTGAGGGTAATTGGACTAAAATTAGACTTTATTTTTACTATAACCTATAACTATAGCCTTGAGACCCCCATTCTCCGCCCAGGGGGTGGATTTTCCAAAATCGGTGAAATATGTGTCAAATGAATTTTTGTGTAGATCTTTGAAAATGAGTTTGAAACCGATTGGATGGTAGACAAAAAGTTTCATACAACAGTTTTCGGCGATTTTCCACGCTTGTGGGTGGAATTTTCAAAAATCACGTCTTAGCGTGTTCTTCGTAATTTCACTTGAATTAGTACAGACTTTTTCCCACCCTTTCGTTATTTTCTGGATTTTAATATTATTCTTCCAACTTCACAAAAAATATTTTAGCGTAGCCACGGGCGGGAAATGGGGTCAAAGTCAAATGAGTTAGATTATTCGATTAGTTAGATCGGCTTCAATGTCATTGCCTAAGCCCAACACCACAAATCATTAAGCATTTGGTTCAACTCTTTAATTTCCAACCCCCACCGGAGGGAAAATTATAATACGCAATTTTTGTGTATTTCTGGCAAGGGTTGGGGTATTAACAACTAGTATCTAAGAAAAACAAGTAAGATTGCTCTAGTCGAGTATGAAACTCCTTGAAAGCAGGTCTAAAACTTCCAATCACATCTTCGTACACTTACAAATACACACACACATACACAAAAGACGCACACACACGATCGACAGCTCGAGCGCAGCGCAAGCGAGGCATTTTAAGTGGTGGCTGTGCTGCTTCGTCCCCCCGCGCTCCAGCACTGAATCTTGTTTGTTGAATAACTTCCGTGTTTATTATTGGATGAACTGAAATTTGGACTTTAGATTAAGAGTGACCCAAGCATAATACATGCCAAATCCCGGAGTATATCTTAAAAAGTGTGGCTGTAAAACGTTATGATCGAATTGTGGAGGTGCGAGGGGAGATATCTGCAATCGGAGAAAATCTTGTAATGGTCGAGAAACTAGAAAACAAAATACAGCCATTATTTGATATCGCAGTTCGTTTTGCCATAAGATTATCGCATGCGATCCACATGTATGTCCGTTGGCCGTTACAACTGTCCCTTAATTGTGCATGCAAATTATGTTGTTTTGTTAAGTTTGAATGTGTTGGCAGATGATCTGCATAATACTTGAATTAAGCTTTTATGCATGAGCATTCTGCGCACAAGATTTTGATTCGTATGCCCCAGCGTTGCTAGGCACTTCACCTTTGACTTGTCTGTCAAAAAGAGCATTTCGAGCTTTGAAGCCCGGATTTAAGCTTTAGAGGCCAACCTCAGCCTTTTCCGTTTTGAGCGTTTCCGCAAGCAGACCGATCAGGTGATCACGGCAAAAAGAAATTTGTGGATAACAATTTTATAAATTGCCATCCAGCATTGCTAACCCATCGGCACATCCCCCATCTGCTCTGTAAAAGGGTCAGGTAAATATTACAGTAACTCAAAAGTGAGACATGTTCACTTATGAAAAATTGTCTCCGTTTTCACAGCCTATATTTGTTGGCGAGGTCACATAACTCTGCATTTTTTTAACTGCCCATAACTGGCCTAAATCGTGGCAAGAGCTAGTGGCAGCATAGGCCACAGAAGACTATAGTCCACCGGGATTATAAGAGAGAAGCCTGTCCAGTGGAGCCCTAGCGCCGTTCTCCACTACTACTGACTACTGGAGTTGCTTTGGTTTCACAGGCGCCCTAGCGCTCTTCCCCTCTGCCCACTGCAGTATCTTCGGGTCGAAAAAAAGACCTAGACTCCACTCCACGTGACTGAACAGCCATAGATTAGTGCAAACAATTATGTAAAGAAAGTTAGTAAAAGTGTTCTCTCTGTAACTTGCTAATATCTTTGTGCAAGTCTTATTGGTTCTCTAATTTGCTCTCAGTGCTACCCTGTAATCTCAAAAGTGTCAAGCAAAAGAAAAGTAGGAAAAATTAAAATGCATATAAGAAAATTATATATATGGTGTTTTTACTCCCTGTACCCATAAAATGGGTGAAAAGGGGTACTAAATCTGTATCAATGTATGTAACAGGCAGAAGGAGACATCTCCGACCCTATAAAGTATATATATTCTTGATCAGTATCAAAGAGATTTCGATTTGGCCATGTCCGTCTGTCTGTCCGTCTGTCCGTCCGTCTGTCCGTCCGTCTGTATGAACGCGTCGATCTCAGCAACTATAAGAGCTAGAGACACCAAATTTGAAATGTAGGTACCTGTATAGCATACGCAGATCAAGTTTGTTTCCAATTTAAGATATCTTCCCCCGTTCCCCAGCAATTCAATAAAAACGTTTTACAGCAAGAATTTTCAAGATATAGCTTTTAGATTTGGCATGTGCAATACTTTAGGCTCTCTTAATCTACTGACCAAATTTTAATTTGATCGGATAATAAACACGGAAGTTATTCGCGAAAGAAGATTCAGTAATGCAGCGAGAGGGGGAAGAAGAAGCACATCCACCAATTAAAATACCTCGCTTGCGCTGTCGCTTTTGCCTCCTGTGTGCGTGCGTCTTTGTGTATGTGTGTGTGTATGTGTAATTCATTCTTACTTGTTTTAATTATTCAAGTTCAGAGACACACACACACACACAAATATTCGTGCAAACAAAAGCAATTAAGAACGTTGCAGTCGGACGCACCCGACTGCAGATTACTATGTCCCCAGTCCTATACAATTTGGTTATTTGTGGGTTCGGAAAGAGACTCGAAAAAAACTACACAGGTGTGAGAGATATAGATTTTGCTCCTTTCTGGGGAGGGGGTGGTGAAGTCCCAAAATTTTTGATGCAGTTTTATCCAGGTGGTCAACATTAGTCTGTATGCCAAATAAGGTAACTCTATCTTTGAAACTGTAGGAGATATACCCCTTGAAAAACGTGTTTTGGGGATATCATATGCCGATTTGTGGGGGTGGGGGGTCAAAATTTTTTTTGTTTCAGATCTGTCGTGAATCTCAACATTAGTCTGTATGTCAAATTTGTTGACTATAGCTTTAAAAATGAAGAAGATACAGGTTTTCCCCAAATTGCGTGGGATGGGGAGGGGGTGGGGGGTCGATCTCGACACTTCATAAATTGACGATATACACCAACATGTGTACCAAGTTTGGTTGCTCTAGCTAAAAGATAAAGGCAAAAAAATTGCGTTCATACGGACAGACGGACATTTCGCAAACCCAATATACTATTTTTCCCTTCGGGAACATAGTATAAACACAAATACACGACAATAAGAAACAACATAGCACTACAGAATTTTCGAGAAGGCCTTCGTCGACAATCTGGTCAGTTCAATATTACGAATGTTCACTGTAGCTTCAGAAAACCACGAGAGCTTTAAGCTTATTTTGAAGAACGAGCACAAGCTCCGCGTAGCCAAGTGTTTCCGTGATTTCATTGACTAGTTCTTGTTGATAATTTGAGTTGCTAATAATTAAAGTACAGTTACGTAAAATCTAAACTTGTAAATATTAGCAAAGTGAAAAAAGCTGTAATTTAAATACCATGATGATACATACATAACCTACTCAGCTGATTTCGGACACAGATACCCTACCTTTTGAAGGCATACGCGAATGCACCTGTAGTTAGTTACATCCTCACATACTTATGCAAGCTTCAAGCGTATGCATACACAATTATTATTACATATACATACAAGTTTAAATAAAATCAAATATTAAATGCATCACATCAGAATATAATGAAAAATAAAATGAATTAAAACCAAAATAATATAATATTTATTATTCCAAAAATAAATTAAACTGATATAATATACGAGAAAAATAAATTAAATTTAAATAAAACTAAGTCAAATTAATCTAACCTAAAAAGAGATAAAAATAAAAATGAAATAATACAAAAGTAAAATATGTCAAATAATTTAGTAAAAAATATTCGATTCGCGTTTGCCGATATTAGCATGCCTTGAAAATTATCCTCGGTAATGTGCACGAAGAATTAGCTGAGATAAGAACATTTATCATGTACAGTAACTTATAAAATTAAAGTATATTTTGTTGAAATTTATAAAAATGCGCTAATGCATCTATTTTCTAAATTTATATAATTGCTTTTATGTTATATGTATTTATATGCCATTTACCTACTATATATGAATACATATGCCGTATGTTGTTGTTTTACCGTATTTGGTAAAACTTATGATTGGCGCAGTTACGCTGATACCGGAGCCAACGTAGCAGCGCAAGATTTTTCCGACTGCAGTCAGTTGAAAGCCGGCAATTCTCATGACGTCACCGGTGTGCTGAACGTGCAAATGTCTTATAAGATCAGATCAAGCCAATGCAACTCTATATCATACCGTCTATGAAGCAGAGGTTGATCTTAGGCATTGAATTGTGGAGAATGTTTTCGCTTGCTCCGAATGTAATTAATGCTGTTGAGGAAGACTCCGATTTGACATCCTCCACTGACTCAAACGCATATCCATTGACAAATCTTCAGCAATCACAATTACACGTGGTAAAGAAATTGTTTCCGAGCTATTCCGATGGGTTAGGCCGAACAATCCTGATTCAGCATCATATAGATATCGGAGATGCTATGCCTGTAAAGCAGAGATATTATCCAGTGAGTCCAGCAGTCGAAAATCTTTTATTTTTGGAAATTGATCGCATGTCACAGTTAGGTGTAATAGAGCCGTTAACCAGTGCGTGGAGGTCTCCAAAGCGCCTTGTTGTAAAGCTCAATAAGGTTCTTCTTTGTTTGGATGCGCGCAAGCTCAATGAGGTCACCAAAAAAGATGCGTATCCGCTGTCTATCATCGGTGGCATCTTTGCACGTTTGCCCAAGCCTTGGATGATAACTAAGTTAGATCTAAAGGATACATATTGGCAGATAGAACTAACCGAGGAGTCAAAACACTTAACGGCATTCACAATACCGGGAAGGCCATTATACCAATTCAAGGTAATGCCTTTTGGGTTGTGTAATGGCCCCTCAACTATGTGTCGCTTGGTCGACAGTACATTCCACCAGATTTCTGAAATTGCGTTTTTGGGTATCTGGCCGACTTATGTATTATTTTCGAAGAGTTTTCAACACATCTCTCTGTGCTTGTTCGGCTAGCAGAGGAGTGTAGAAAATCGAATTTTACTCTAAACATTGAGGAGAGTCACTTTTGTCTCACCAGCGTTAATTATCTTGGCTATGTCATTAGTAAAGACGGTATTCAAACCGATCCGGAAAAAATTTCTTGCATTTTAAACTGTCCAACGATCAACAATCTGAAACAAGCTCTTGGCTTTTTAGCTATTTGTGGGTGGTATCGCCGTTTTATTTCCAATTTTGCTGATGTTACTTGTCCAATAACTGAAGTTCTGTCAACAAAAAAACAGTTTGTATGGACTTCTCAAGCACAAGAAGCCATGAATAAATTGAAAATTAAATTGACCTTACAAAATAATTATATCTACACTGCCATGCCAGCAACTTTGGTGTAGGTGCTGTTTTAGTTCAGTTGTCTGAAGACATGGAGGAAAGACCAATTGCGTGCATGTCCAAGAAGTTGAGCAGATTGCAAAGAAACTATAGTGTAACTGAAAGCGGATGTCTTGCAGTGATCCTTCCTTTTGAGAAGTTTCGTTGCTGTTTGGAGCTTCAAGAATTCGAAGTAGTAACCAATCACTCTAGTCTTCTATGGTTAATGCGTCAACAAAATGTTTCTGGTAGACTAGCGCGGTGGATCTTTCGTTTCCAGCAATATAATTTTTATACTATGTTCCCGAAGTGAAAATAGTATATTGGGTTTGCGAAATGTCCATCTGTTCGTATGAACGCAATTTTTTTCCACACCCTTGAAGCTAGAGCAACCAAACTTGGTACACATGTTGTGTATACCCTCAATTTATGAAGTGTCAAGGGGTATATCTCCTACAGTTTTAAAGATAGAGTTATCTAATTTGGCACACAGACTAAAGATGACCACCTGGACAAATCTGCATCAAAAAAATTTTGACCCTCTACTCCGTCCCCCACAAAGGAGCATAATCTATATCTCCCGCACCTGTACCACACCTGTTTTTTTCGCGTCTCTCTCCGAACCCACAAACAACCAAATTATATAGGACTGGGAACATAGTATTCTGCAGTCGGGTGCATCCGACTGCACCGTTCCTACTTGTTCGTTTCCACATCGGAAAGGCCAGATTTGCTTTCTAGCCTATCTGAAGGAGAATTGGCAGAAATAGAGACATCCTCAGTCATCGACTTAGAGTCAAGCGCGTTTCTCTATTTGGAATATTAAAAATTAAAAGGGAATTTTAGAGAAAAACAACATCGATTTCCGGATATCAAACTTGTCGATAACTATATTTACATAAGGACCGAACACGCCTTAGGTGCACGTGAGCAGGAGAACAGTTCATGGAAACTTTGGCTTCCCGAAAGTCTCAGAGCTGATGTCCTCAAGCAAGCGCACGATAGTGTTGTTTCCTTGCATGGAGGTATGTAAAAAACGATTGAAAAGCTTCGATGACATCTTTATTGGCCTGTCTTACCGACACAGGTGCGTACGTACATTCGCAGCTGTCAAGCCTGTAGAGAAGAATTCTTGTTGACACAAATATTTCATTGTTTTGGCGTACCGGAAACCATCGTAAGCGACAATGGTACATAGTTTAAGTCAAATGACTTTTATGCGTTCTTAACCGAATAAGGTGTTAAACATGTCTATACAGCATTATACTCTCCCCAGAGTAATGCTTCTGAACGGGTGAATGGTTAGTTGTTAGCTGCTGTGAGATCGTACATTTCCAAGGATCAAAGAGAATGGGACAAATATCTCACAAGTATTTCATTTGCTTTGCGTGCTGCATTGCACCAGTCCATCGGATGCTCACCCTATAAAGCTTTATTCGGCTTAGATTCGGATCACACATGGATCTGAATATCGGTTATTGAAAAATTTGACCCTACTAGAAGAGCCAGTTACAGCCCTCGATAGAACAGACAGCTTGGCATTGTTGCGTAAAGATATTCCAACAAATATACGCAAAGCTTATGAGCGAAATGTTCAGCAGTATAATCTGCGTTCGAAGGTCGTATCATTTAAAGAAGGATAGGAATTCTTCCGTCGTAATTTTGCCTTAGCAAACTTACGCATAACTTTAAATTAGGCCCGCAATTTATAAAAAGTCGCATTAAGAAGAAAGTGGGCAACTGTTTCTATATCCTCGAAGATTTAGATTTTATATTTATTTAGATTTTAGAGAAGTTGGTACTTTCCATGCAAAGGACATTCAATTCTGATTCCCTTGAATCCTCGGACTGACGTTTGATTCGTTTGACGTGATTCTCGGGTGGTATAATGGTCGAGAAACTAGAAAATAAAATACAGCCATCATTTGATATCGCAGTTCGTTTCCAAATGTATGTCTGTTGGCCGTTACAACTGTCCGATAATTATGCATTCAAATTATGTTGTTTTGTTAAGTTTGAATCTGTTGCCAGATGATCTGCATAACACTTGCATTAAGCTTTTATGCATGAGCATTCTGCGCACAAAGTTTTTGATTCGTGTGCCCCAGCGTTGCTACGCACTGCATGCCTGGATGTAAGCTCTCGTGGCCAACCTGAGCCTTTTCCGTTTTGAGCGTTTCCGCAAGCAGCAGTAGCCTGTCTAAAGGAGCCCTAGTGCTTCCCTTATCACCTGCCAGAGTAGCAGCGTGGTTAGAGGACCACAGCAACAAATAAAACAAAAAATTAGAAAAGGTTGTGCAAGCAATTATATAAATAAACAAGTAAGAATGCTATAGTCGAGAATACCCGACTACAAGACTCCCTGTACCCAGGCCAAAAATTTCCGATCGCATCTACGTACACTTACACATACACACACACATACACAAAAGACGCACACACACGAGCGACAGCACGAGCGCAATCGCAAGCGAGGCATTTTAACTTGTGGCTGTAGCTTCTTCCCCCGCGCCACTGAATCTAGTTTGTTGAAAAACTTCCGTGTTTATAGTTCGATCGACTTAAAATTTGGACAGTGAACTAAAAGTGACTAAGGAATTGTACATTGCAAATCCCAAAGCTATATCATTAAAGATGTTGGAAGAAAACGGTTTTTATCGAATTGCGGGGGAACGGGGGAGATATTTTAAATCTAAAATAAACTTGACCTGCTCCTGCTATACACGAACCTATATTGCAAACTTGGTATATCTAGCTCTTATAGTTGCTGAGATCGACGCGTTCATACAGACGGACGGACAGACGGACAGACGGACAGACAGACGGACATGGCCAAATCGAAAGCTCTTTTGATACTGATCAAGAATATATATACTTTATAGGGTCGGAGATGTCTCCTTCTGCATGTAACATACATTTGCACAGATTTATTACCCCCTTTTTACCCATTTTATGGGTACAGGGAGTAACAAGTAAGAACGTTGCAGTCGTACGCACCCGATTGCAGAATACTATGTTCTATGTATATAATTTGGTTATTTGTGGGTTCGGAAAGAGACGCGAAAAAAAACAGTAGTCTGTATGCTAAATTTGGTGACTCTCCCTGTAGAGGTGTGGGAGATATAGATTTTGCTCCTTTGTGGGGGAGATGGTGGGGGGGTCCAAAAATCGATCTCGACACTTCATAAATTGAGGATTTACACCAACATGTGTACTAAGTTTGGTTGCTCTAACTTAAGGATAAAGGCAAAAAAATTGCGTTCATACGGACAGACGGACATTTCGCAAGCCCAAAATACTATTTTTCACTTCGGGAAATATAGAGATAATCAATTATTCCATTTAAAATCATGAAATTCTTATAGATAGTTACACTCTTTACAGCGCTGATCAACATTCTCATGGTGGCGTATTGATTGCTGTTCGAGCTGACTGACCTTCGCAACTTATGCGAAGTGAACGACAACCTTGAATGCATTTCTGTTATGGGACCAATACACAAGGCAACTCTTGAGTGAGTTTTTCGGTTGCGGCAAACGATTGCAATGTATTTGGTACGGTCGCATCAAACTTGTACCAACTACATTCTGTATCAAAACCTTTTGTTACGAGCAGCGAGTTGCTGCAACTGGTTGTGGTGTATTCGGACAACGCACAACTCGATCGACACAACTCGTGGGCGTTTCCCTTTATTTTTGTACTTTGTTGCTACTGTTTGCCCTGATCGCCTGGTACAGATGCTGTTCGTTGCATGCAAAACATTCGATGACCTCTAGCTTCATGATCGGGGTGGTTTTGCTATAGTTGTGCATAATTGTGTACATCTTTGTGGGCGTCTGCCTTTCCGTTTTGTTCTTTCTTGCTACTATTTTTTCTGATCACCTGCTACTTCTGTGTGTTGTGTGTGAAACATTTAAAGATATCTTGCTGCCGTTCATAGCGGCGTTATTTAGCAGAAAATAGTGAAATTAATGACAATTCAGTTATTCGTTTTGTTGTTAAAAGAGTTCGTGCTGACTGACTGACTGACTGACTGACTGATTGGCAATAATCGCACAGCCCAAACCGTAAGAGCTAGGATGCTGAAATTTTTTTGTAGGTTCCATCTATGATGAAAGTGCACACTAAGACGTGATTTTGTAAAATTCCACCCAGAAGCGTGAAAAATCGCGGAAAACTGTTGTATGAAACTTTTTTTGTCTACCATCCAATCGGCTTCAAACTCATTTTCAAAGATCTACACATTAAATAATTCGATACGTGTATCCCCGATTTAAGCAAATTCATCCCCATGGTCGGAAAATCAGTGTAAAACTCTGGCATTCGACATTATTAACTTTTATGCCATTGGCCTCAAACTAATTTTCAAGTTTCTACACAGGAGCATAAGAGATTTTGGAAAATTCGCGGAAAACTGCGGTATGAAACATTTTTGATTACCGTCCGATTGACTTCAAACTCATTTGCACAACTCTTTACGTAAAATAATTTGATACGTGTCTCTTCGCTTTTGGGAAATTTAGTCCAATGGTCGGAAGCTCTGGAATGCGAAATTTTTAATTTTTATTCGATTGGCTTCAAGCTAATTTTCTCAAAGATAAAGACAGACGGACATTTCGCAAACCCAAAATACTATTTTCCCTTCGGGAACATGGTATAAAAACCTCGGTACTTTGCGGGCAATACAACGGGTTTGTATTATTCGTTGAAATGGTTTTCAAATGCCAAATGATTTTAGAAAATCTACTCCACGTCGCCACGTGAGCGAAGTCAAGGACAAATGAGTGGGATTATTTGTTTAGTTAGACCGGCTTCAAAGACATTTTCATAGCCCTACACAAAAACAAGTAAGAATGCTATAGTCGAGTATACCCGACTACGAAACTCCCTGTACCCAGGTCAAAAATTCCCGATCGCATCTTCGTAAACTTACACATACACAAGGACGCACACACACAAGCCACAGCGCAAGCGCAAGCGAGGCATTTGAAATAGTTTCTGTGCATCTTTTTCCCCTCGCTGCAGCACTGAATCTTCTTTCGTAAATAACTTCCGTGTTTATTATACGATCGACTGAAATTTGGACCGCAGATTAGGATGGATTAAAGTATTGTACATGCCAAATCTTAAAGCTATATCTTGAAAATTGTTACTGTAAAACGGTTTTTATCGATTTGCGGGGGAACGGGGGAGATATCTGAAATATGAAACAATCTGCGTATGGTATACAGGAACCTACATTCCAAATTTGGTGTCTCTAGCTCTTATAGTTGCTGAGATCGACGCGTTCATACGGACAGACGGACTATCAAATTCTCTTGAACATTACACCTACTACATCTCCTCTTCTAACTGTGGTTGGTCCGTGCTAATCTATTTTTGTTTCTCGCCTTATGACATCGGCCGCGGAAGATCTTGTTGAGCAGTACACTTCTAGTAAACTGCGCATAGCTCGTCCGTTGGTCTTTGCGGTCTCCAAATTTGACTTTAAATCACAGAGAGAAGTATTTCATCCTTTTATATTCTTGAGCCTGATGTGTTTGCTCAAAGTTTGGCCCGAACTTACAATTTCTCACATTTACGCTAATCGTCCTCAAAAAAAGCCTCGCGTAGGTTTCCTTCCACCTTTGGCTGTACCGTCAGTTCCACCCGTTTCAAAAAACTTATAACTTCTTTGACAATTTGTTATCAGAATGTGCGCGGCTTGTGCAGTAAACTGAACAAACTTTACACAGATAGTGCTTACTACGTGACCGATATCAATGTATTTTCTAAGGTAATCAATCATTCCATTTAAAATCATGAAATTCTTATAGACAGTTACACTCTTTAAAGAGTTGATCATCATTCTCGTGCTGGAGTATTGATTGATGTTCCAGCCGACTGGCCTACGCAACTTATTTCTTGCGAAGTGAACGACAACCTTGAATGCATTACTGTTAGGCTTCGTCTACAGTCTGAAGATACTTATTTATACTAGCAGGTAATACCCAGGCCTTGCCCGGCGAAATATTTAGTTGAAAGTGCATTATTTTGAATTTGACTACTTTCGTCAACCGTAAGAAATACACAAAAATAGCGAATCACAGTTTTCCCTCCCGTGGGGTAGGAAACTAACTAGAGGTGCTTTTAAAAATAGTTTCAAAATAATGCGATGATAAACAGAAAAGTTTGAAAATGTAATTGAAGTCAATCGGACGATAATCAAAAAATTTTCATACAACAGTTTTTGGTAAAACTTATGATTGGCGCAGTTACGCTGATACCGGAGCCAACGTAGCAGCGCAAGATTTTTCCGACTGCAGTCAGTTGAAAGCCGGCAATTCTCATGACGTCACCGGTGTGTTGAACGTGCAAATGTCTTATAAGATCAGATCAAGCCAATGCAACTCTATATCATACCGTCTATGAAGCAGAGGTTGATCTTAGGCATTGAATTGTGGAGAATGTTTTCGCTTGCTCCGAATGTAATTAATGCTGTTGAGGAAGACTCCGATTTGACATCCTCCACTGACTCAAACGCATATCCATTGACAAATCTTCAGCAATCACAATTACACGTGGTAAAGAAATTGTTTCCGAGCTATTCCGATGGGTTAGGCCTGATTCAGCATCATATAGATATCGGAGATGCTATGCCTGTAAAGCAGAGATATTATCCAGTGAGTCCAGCAGTCGAAAATGTTTTATTTTTGGAAATTTATCGCATGTCACAGTTGGGTGTAATAGAGCCGTTAACCAGTGCGTGGAGGTCTCCAAAGCGCCTGGTTGTAAAGCTCAATAAGGTTCTTCTTTGTTTGGATGCGCGCAAGCTCAATGAGGTCACCAAAAAAGATGCGTATCCGCTGTCTATCATCGGTGGCATCTTTGCACGTTTGCCCAAGCCTGGGATGATAACTAAGTTAGATCTAAAGGATACATATTGGCAGATAGAACTAACCGAGGAGTCAAAACACTTAACGGCATTCACAATACCGGGAAGGCCATTATACCAATTCAAGGTAATGCCTTTTGGGTTGTGTAATGGCCCCTCAACTATGTGTCGCTTGGTCGACAGTACATTCCACCAGATTTCTGAAATTGCGTTTTTGGGTATCTGGCCGACTTATGTATTATTTTCGAAGAGTTTTCAACACATCTCTCTGTGCTTGTTCGGCTAGCAGAGGAGTGTAGAAAATCGAATTTTACTCTAAACATTGAGGAGAGTCACTTTTGTCTCACCAGCGTTAATTATCTTGGCTATGTCATTAGTAAAGACGGTATTCAAACCGATCCGGAAAAAATTTCTTGCATTTTAAACTGTCCAACGATCAACAATCTGAAACAAGCTCTTGGCTTTTTAGCTATTTGTGGGTGGTATCGCCGTTTTATTTCCAATTTTGCTGATGTTACTTGTCCAATAACTGAAGTTCTGTCAACAAAAAAACAGTTTGTATGGACTTCTCAAGCACAAGAAGCCATGAATAAATTGAAAATTAAATTGACCTTACAAAATAATTATATCTACACTGCCATGCCAGCAACTTTGGTGTAGGTGCTGTTTTAGTTCAGTTGTCTGAAGACATGGAGGAAAGACCAATTGCGTGCATGTCCAAGAAGTTGAGCAGATTGCAAAGAAACTATAGTGTAACTGAAAGCGGATGTCTTGCAGTGATCCTTCCTTTTGAGAAGTTTCGTTGCTGTTTGGAGCTTCAAGAATTCGAAGTAGTAACCAATCACTCTAGTCTTCTATGGTTAATGCGTCAACAAAATGTTTCTGGTAGACTAGCGCGGTGGATCTTTCGTTTCCAGCAATATAATTTTTATACTATGTTCCCGCAGTGAAAATAGTATATTGGGTTTGCGAAATGTCCATCTGTTCGTATGAACGCAATTTTTTCCATACCCTTGAAGCTAGAGCAACCAAACTTGGTACACATGTTGTGTATACCCTCAATTTATGAAGTGTCAAGGGGTATATCTCCTACTTGTTCGTTTCCACATCGGAAAGGCCAGATTTGCTTTCTAGCCTATCTGAAGGAGAATTGGCAGAAATAGAGATATCCCCAGTCATCGACTTAGAGCCAAGCGCGTTTCTCGATTTGGAATATTCAAAATTAAAAGGGAATTTTAGAGAAAAACAACATCGATTTCCGGATATCAAACTTGTCGATAACTATATTTACATAAGCACCGAACACGCCTTAGGTGCACGTGAGCAGGAGAACAGTTCATGGAAACTTTGGCTTCCCGAAAGTCTCAGAGCTGATGTCCTCAAGCAAGCGCACGATAGTGTTGTTTCCTTGCATGGAGGTATGTAAAAAACGATTGAAAAGCTTCGATGACATCTTTATTGGCCTGTCTTACCGACACAGGTGCGTACGTACATTCGCAGCTGTCAAGCCTGTAGAGAAGAATTCTTGTTGACACAAATATTTCATTGTTTTGGCGTACCGGAAACCATCGTAAGCGACAATGGTACATAGTTTAAGTCAAATGACTTTTATGCGTTCTTAACCGAATAAGGTGTTAAACATGTCTATACAGCATTATACTCTCCCCAGAGTAATGCTTCTGAACGGGTGAATGGTTAGCTGCTGTGAGATCGTACATTTCCAAGGATCAAAGAGAATGGGACAAATATCTCACAAGTATTTCATTTGCTTTGCGTGCTGCGTTGCACCAGTCCATCGGATGCTCACCCTATAAAGCTTTATTCGGCTTAGATTCGGATCACACATGGATCTGAATATCGGTTATTGAGAAATTTGACCCTACTAGAAGAGCCAGTTACAGCCCTCGATAGAACAGACAGCTTGGCATTGTTGCGTAAAGATATTCCAACAAATATACGCAAAGCTTATGAGCGAAATGTTCAGCAGTATAATCTGCGTTCGAAGGTCGTATCATTTAAAGAAGGATAGGAATTCTTCCGTCGTAATTTTCCCTTAGCAAACTTACGCATAACTTTAAATTAGGCCCGCAATTTATAAAAAGTCGCATTAAGAAGAAAGTGGGAAACTGTTTCTATATGCTCGAAGATTTAGATTTTATATTTATTTAGATTTTAGAGAAGTTGGTACTTTCCATGCAAAGGACATTCAATTCTGATTCCCTTGAATCCTCGGACTGACGTTTGATTCGTTTGACGTGATTCTCGGGTGGTATAATGGTCGAGAAACTAGAAAATAAAATACAGCCATCATTTGATATCGCAGTTCGTTTCCAAATGTATGTCTGTTGGCCGTTACAACTGTCCGATAATTATGCATTCAAATTATGTTGTTTTGTTAAGTTTGAATCTGTTGCCAGATGACCTGCATAACACTTGCATTAAGCTTTTATGCATGAGCATTCTGCGCACAAAGTTTTTGATTCGTGTGCCCCAGCGTTGCTACGCACTGCATGCCTGGATGTAAGCTCTCGTGGCCAACCTGAGCCTTTTCCGTTTTGAGCGTTTCCGCAAGCAGCAGTAGCCTGTCTAAAGGAGCCCTAGTGCTTCCTTATCACCTGCCAGAGTAGCAGCGTGGTTAGAGGAGCCACAACAACAAATAAAACAAAAAATTAGAAAAAGTATTGCAAGCAATTATATAAATAAACAAGTAAGAATGCTATAGTCGAGAATACCCGACTACAAGACTCCCTGTACCCAGGCCAAAAATTTCCGATCGCATCTACGTACACTTACACATACACACACACATACACAAAAGACGCACACACACGAGCGACAGCACGAGCGCAATCGCAAGCGAGGCATTTTAAGTTGTGGCTGTGCTTCTTCCCCCCCGCGCCACTGAATCTAGTTTGTTGAAAAACTTCCGTGTTTATAGTTCGATCGACTTAAAATTTGGACAGTGGACTAAAAGTGACTAAGGAATTGTACATTGCAAATCCCAAAGCTATATCATTAAAGATGTTGGAAGAAAACGGTTTTTATCGAATTGCGGGGGAACGGGGGGAGATATTTTAAGTCTAAAATAAACTTGACCTGCTCCTGCTATACACGAACCTATATTGCAAATTTGGTATATCTAGCTCTTATAGATACTGAGATCCTTGCGTTCATACATACGGACGGACAGACGGACGGACGGACAGACGGACAGACAGACGGACATGGCCAAATCGAAATCTCTTTTGATACTGATCAAGAATATATACTTTATAGGGTCGGAGATGTCTCCTTCTGCATGTAACATACATTTGCACAGATTTATTACCCCCTTTTTACCCATTTTATGGGTACAGGGAGTAATAGCCTGTTTCCACGACATCATATTTCCACATTTTTCGTCATATTTTTGATTTTGGAAAAATGTCACATATTTCCTGTAGAAAATCCCATAAGAAAAAAATGACAAATTCGTCATATTTTTATTATGATGCCATTCGCCCCGGCATTTTTTAGTATTTTCTTATCGAACTCACGATGTTTATCGATTAACTGGTGCAAATGTAAACAATGACGAGTTGTGCGCCAAAATTAATTTTTAAAATAAATTGTAAAATGCTTATATCTTAATGTTCCTGTATTTAGTAAGGATGAGGTTGAAAGGGAAGGTTTATCCGGAGGTGCGCCCTCGTACTGGCAACATTTTGACAAGGTACACCGCCTTTTAGGAGCATTGAAGTTTGTGCACTTCACAGGTGCGCACTCGCAATTTCATTGCAAATTTCTCCCATCTCCGCATCCCAGACATCTTCCAATTGTTCAAAACCATACGAACACATCGCAACTAAATGCCTATTGATATGCAACTTTGACTTTTTACAGTTCTGCCATTATTTGCCATATTTTTCACTTTTTGTGAAAATTGTCATCAAAACAAGCCGAACAGCTGATTTATTTTGGGCAAATGACAAATTGCACATATGACCGTGGAAACACCATCATCCACATTTTTGAAATGTGACATTTTTCGGCTGTAGTGGAAACAGGCTATAACAAGTAAGAACGTTGCAGTCGGACGCACCCGATTGCAGAATACTATGTTCTATGTATATAATTTGGTTATTTGTGGGTTCGGAAAGAGACGCGAAAAAAAACAGTAGTCTGTATTCTAAATTTGGTGACTCTCCCTGTACAGGTGTGGGAGATATAGATTTTGCTCCTTTGTGGGGGAGATGGTGGGGGGGGTCCAAAAATCGATCTCGACACTTCATAAATTGAGGATTTACACCAACATGTGTACTAAGTTTAAATAGAGATAATCAATTATTCCATTTAAAATCATGAAATTCTTATAGATAGTTACACTCTTTAAAGCGCTGATCATCATTCTCATGGTGGCGTATTGATTGCTGTTCGAGCTGACTGACCTTCGCAACTTATGCGAAGTGAACGACAACCTTGAATGCATTTCTGTTATGGGACCAATACACAAGGCAACTTTAGTGAGTTTTTCGGTTGCGGCAAACGATTGCAATGTATTTGGTACGGTCGCATCAAACTTGTACCAACTACATTCTGTATCAAAACCTTTTGTTACGAGCAGCGAGTTGCTGCAACTGGTTGTGGTGTATTCGGACAACGCACAACTTGATCGACACAACTCGTGGGCGTTTCCCTTTATTTTTGTACTTTGTTGCTACTGTTTGCCCTGATCGCCTGGTACAGATGCTGTTCGTTGCATGCAAAACATTCGATGACCTCTAGCTTCATGATCGGGGTGGTTTTGCTATAGTTGTGCATAGTTGTGTACATCTTTGTGGGCGTCTGCCTTTCCGTTTTGTTCTTTCTTGCTACTATTTTTTCTGATCACCTGCTACTTCTGTGTGTTGTGTGTGAAACATTTAAAGATATCTTGCTGCCGTTCATAGCGGCGTTGTTTAGCAGAAAATAGTGAAATTAATGACAATTCAGTTATTCGTTTTGTTGTTAAAAGAGTTCGTGCTGACTGACTGACTGACTGACTGACTGATTGGCAATAATCGCACAGCCCAAACCGTAAGAGCTAGGATGCTGAAATTTTTTTGTAGGTTCCATCTATGATGAAAGTGCACACTAAGACGTGATTTTGTAAAATTCCACCCAGAAGCGTGGAAAATCGCGGAAAACTGTTGTATGAAACTTTTTTTGTCTACCATCCAATCGGCTTCAAACTCATTTTCAAAGATCTACACATTAAATAATTCGATACGTGTATCCCCGATTTAAGCAAATTCATCCCCATGGTCGGAAAATCAGTGTAAAACTCTGGCATTCGACATTATTAACTTTTATGCCATTGGCCTCAAACTAATTTTCAAGTTTCTACACAAGAGCATAAGAGATTTTGGAAAATTCGCGGAAAACTGCGGTATGAAACATTTTTGATTACCGTCCGATTGACTTCAAACTCATTTGCACAACTCTTTACGTAAAATAATTTGATACGTGTCTCTTCGCTTTTGGGAAATTTAGTCCAATGGTCGGAAGCTCTGGAATGCGAAATTTTTAATTTTTATTCGATTGGCTTCAAGCTAATTTTCTCAAAGATAAAGACAGACGGACATTTCGCAAACCCAAAATACTATTTTCCCTTCGGGAACATGGTATAAAAACCACGGTACTTTGCGGGCAATACAACGGGTTGTATTATTCGTTGAAATGGTTTTCAAATGCCAAATGATTTTAGAAAATCTACTCCACGTCGCCACGTGAGCGAAGTCAAGGACAAATGAGTGGGATTATTTGTTTAGTTAGACCGGCTTCAAAGACATTTTCATAGCCCTACACAAAAACAAGTAAGAATGCTATAGTCGAGTATACCCGACTACGAAACTCCCTGTACCCAGGTCAAAAATTCCCGATCGCATCTTCGTAAACTTACACATACACAAGGACGCACACACACAAGCCACAGCGCAAGCGCAAGCGAGGCATTTGAAATAGTTTCTGTGCATCTTTTTCCCCTCGCTGCAGCACTGAATCTTCTTTCGTAAATAACTTCCGTGTTTATTATACGATCGACTGAAATTTGGACCGCAGATTAGGATGGATTAAAGCATTGTACATGCCAAATCTTAAAGCTATATCTTGAAAATTGTTACTGTAAAACGGTTTTTATCGATTTGCGGGGGAACGGGGGAGATATCTGAAATATGAAACAATCTGCGTATGGTATACAGGAACCTACATTCCAAATTTGGTGTCTCTAGCTCTTATAGTTGCTGAGATCGACGCGTTCATACGGACAGACGGACTATCAAATTCTCTTGAACATTACACCTACTACATCTCCTCTTCTAACTGTGGTTGGTCCGTGCTAATCTATTTTTGTTTCTCGCCTTATGACATCGGCCGCGGAAGATCTTGTTGAGCAGTACACTTCTAGTAAACTGCGCATAGCTCGTCCGTTGGTCTTTGCGGTCTCCAAATTTGACTTTAAATCACAGAGAGAAGCATTTCATCCTTTTATATTCTTGAGCCTGATGTGTTTGCTCAAAGTTTGGCCCGAACTTACAATTTCTCACATTTACGCTAATCGTCCTCAAAAAAAGCCTCGCGTAGGTTTCCTTCCACCTTTGGCTGTACCGTCAGTTCCACCCGTTTCAAAAAACTTATAACTTCTTTGACAATTTGTTATCAGAATGTGCGCGGCTTGTGCAGTAAACTGAACAAACTTTACACAGATAGTGCTTACTACGTGACCGATATCAATGTATTTTCTAAGGTAATCAATCATTCCATTTAAAATCATGAAATTCTTATAGATAGTTACACTCTTTAAAGAGTTGATCATCATTCTCGTGCTGGAGTATTGACGACAACCTTGAATGCATTACTGTTAGGCTTCGTCTACAGTCTGAAGATACTTATTTATACTAGCAGGTAATACCCAGGCCTTGCCCGGCGAAATATTTAGTTGAAAGTGCATTATTTTGAATTTGACTACTTTCGTCAACCGTAAGAAATACACAAAAATAGCGTATCACAGTTTTCCCTCCCGTGGGGGTAGGAAACTAACTAGAGGTGCTTTTAAAAATAGTTTCAAAATAATGCGATGATAAACAGAAAAGTTTGAAAATGTAATTGAAGTCAATCGGACGATAATCAAAAAATTTTCATGCAACAGTTTTCCGCAAATTTTCTGACCTTGAGAGTAGATTTTCCAATATCTTTGAGCACCACGCCTATTATGTCTTTATGTAGAACCTGTAAAATGAGCTTGAAGCCAATCGAATGAAAATTAAAAATGTCGCATTCCAGAGCTTCCGACTATTGGACTGAATTTCCCAAAAGCGAAGAGACACGTATCGAATTATTTAATGTGTAGATCTTTGAAAATGAGTTTGAAGTCGATTGGATGGTAGACAAAAAAGTTTCATACAAAAATTTTCCGCGATTATCCGACCTTGGGTGTAGATTTTCCAAAATCTTTGGGCATCGCGCCTATCATAAGTTTGTGTAGAACCATGAAACTGAGTTTGAAGCCAATCGCATGAAATCTAAAAATGCCGAATGCCAGAGTTTTCCACCAATTTTCCGACCATTTGGTAGAATTTCCCAAAATTGCTGATACACGTGTCGAATTATTTTACGTTAAGAGCTTTGAAAATGAATTTAAAGGTGATCGGATTAAAATTAGCGTCTCGCCCATACAACCTTAAGACCCCATATTCCGCCCATGGAGGTGGATTTTCCAAAATCGGTGAAATATATGTCAAATGAATTTTGGTGTAGACCTTTGAAAATGAGTTTGAAGCCGATTGGATGGTAAACAAAAAGTTTCATACGACAGTTTTCCGTGATTTTCCACGCTTATGCGTGGAAATTTCCAAAATTCCGTCTTAGTGTGCACTTTCATCATAGATGGAACCTACTGTGAAATTTTTAGCATCCTAGCTCATACGGTTTGGACTGTGCGATGATTGCCAATCAGTCAGTCAATCAGTCAGCATGAACTATTTTATATATATAGACTAGCTGGTAAAACACCAGCGTTGCCCGCGAAATATTTAGATTAAAATGCATTATGTTGAATTTGACTATTTTCGTCAACCGTAAGAAATACACAAAAATAACGTATCACAGTTTTCCCTGCCTTGAGCCACGTGAGTTGAGCCACGTGAGTAATGTTTTTTGTGTAGGGCTATGAAAATGTCTTTGAAGCCGATCTAATTAAACAAATAATCCCACTCATTTGTCCTTGACTTCCATTTTCCGCCCGTGGCGACGCGGAGTAGATTTTCCAAAATCATTTGGCATTTGAAAACCAATTCAACGAATAATACTGAAAATCCAGACTAATGCTTTCCAACTATTTTCCGCCCGTTGTATTGCCCACAAAGTACCGAGGTGCTTTTATTTATATTTGGAAATTTTTATGAAGCTGAATTCCAGACTTCACCCCTTTCGTACCGTGTGCGTGCATTTTTCAAAACCGGTAGTACATGTGTCGAATTATTTAGTGTGAGGTGCTGTGAATATTTGTTTCAAAATAATTGGATGATAAACAGAAAAGTTTGAAAACGAGTTTGAAGTCAATCGGACGAGAATCAAAAAAGTTGCATACAACGGTTTCCCGCGAATTTTCCGAACTTGGGGTAGATTTTCCAAAATCTTTGGGCACCGCGCCTATTGAATTTGTGTAGAACCTAGAAGATGAGATTGAAGCCAATCGCATGAACATTAAAAATGTCGAATGCGAGAGTTTTCCGGCAATTTTCCGACCATGGGGTTGAATTTTCCAAAATCGCTGATACACGTGACAATTTATTTAATGTGTAGAGCTTTGAAAATGAGTTTGAAGCCAGTCGGATGATAATAAAAAGGTTTCATACAACAGTTTTCCTCGAATTTTCCGACTTTGGGGTAGATTTTCCAAAATCTTTGACCACTTCATTTTTTTGCAAAGAACCTTCAAATTGAGTTTGAAGCCAATCGCATGAAAATTAAAAATGTCGAATGCCAGAGTTTTCAACCAATTTTCCGACCAAAATCGGTAAATATGTGTCAAATTAATTTTTGTGTAGATATTTGAAAATGAGTTTAAAGCCGATTGGAAAGTAATCAAAAAAGTTTCATAGAACAGTTTTCCTCGATTGTGTGCACTTTTATCATAGATGAAACCTAACCTAGATGAAATATTCAGCATCCTAGCTCTTACGGTTTGGGCTGTGCGATGATTGCCAATCACTAATCAGGACAAACTCTTTTCTGTATTTAGATTAGTTATTTTTATATTCCTCTTTAATCTGATTTTGCTACGTATGTACATATATGCTTCATATCAACCGCCTTCAGTTCGTTTTGTCACTATGGCATGATACTGACCGTTTAATTGTTCTTGGTGATTTTAACCTCCTTAATATTGCCTGGCTGCCATCTGACTTAAACCACTTTTTGCCTGTCGATCAACATGAATTTGTTGAACAAATAGCCGAATTATCTTTTGGCCAAGCTAACGGTATTTTAAATAGCATTGTTAGCTTCTCGATTTCATTTTTGTCAGTAATATCCCTTCACATCTTGAGACTAGAGTTGCCCCACTTAGTGTCCCGAAAGATATTTATCAGCCAACTATTCAATTAGAAATTCAACTTTCTTCTCCTGTCTGTCCTAGTCCATTCATTCAGTCCTAACCATATCTGTATTTTCGTAAAGCTAATTTTAGCTTCCTAAATATGTATCTGTCGCAGTTACGCCACGCAGTCCTCTATCGCCAAACTCAAGGTTAACTAACCTTAAGAAAATTTAATTAATAAATATATAACAAAATTTAAATATTGAGACACTGGTCTCAATCTGATTTTTCCATATACGCCATTGCGCGATCTAATTTCATTGAAATGTTGCTACAATAATTATCTTTGTAAATGCAGGATTAGTTTTCAACGTGACCCGAGGCAGTTCTATAAATTTGTAATTTCTAAACGGAAATCGTCTATTTTCCCATCTTCCCTTTTTACTCCCTGTACCCATAAAATGGGTAAAAAGGGGTTACTATATCTGTACAAACATATGTTACAGGCAGAAGGAGACATCTCCGACCCCATAAAGTGTATATATTCTTGATCAGTATCTAAAGAGATTTCGATTTTTCCATGTCCGTCTGTCCGTCCGTATGTATGAACGCAAGGATCTCAGCAACTATAAGAGCTAGAGACACCAAATTTGGAATGTAGGTTCGTGTATAGCGGGATAATGTGAAGTTTATTTTACACTTGAGATATCTCCCTCCGTTCCCCCGATATTTGTTAACAACCGTTTCACAGTAACAATTTTTACTCCCTGTACCCATAAAATGGGTAAAAAGGGGGTACTAAATCTGTGCAAATGTATGTAACAGGCAGAAGGCGACATCTCCGACCATATAAGGTATATATATTCTTGATCAGTATCAAAAGATATTTCGATTTGGCCCTGTCCGTCTGTCTGTACGTCTGTCCGTCTGTCTGTCCGTCTGTCCGTCCGTCTGTATGAACGCGTCGATCTCAGCAACTATAAGAGCTAGAGACACCAAATATGAAATGTAGGTACCTGTATAGCATACGCATATCAAGTTTGTTTTCAATTTCAGATATCTCATGTATGCGGCATGTACAATACCTTAGTCTCTCTTAATCTAATGTCCAAATTTCAAGTCGATCGGATAATAAACACGGAAGTTATTCACGAAAGAAGATTCAGTAATGTAGCGAGAGGGGGAAGAAGAAGCACAGCCACCAATTAAAATGCCTCGCATGCGCTGTCGCTTTTGCCGCCTGTGTGCGTGCGTCTCTTGTGTATGTGTGTGTGTATATGTAAGTGTACGTAGATGTGATCGGAAATTTTTGACCTGGGTATAGGGAGTTTTGTAGTCGGGTATACTCGACTATAGCATTATTACTTCTTCTTCATTACATTTATGCCGCTTCTTTTCTCTCTCTCGCACACAGCAAGAAAAAACACTATTTCCAGACACTTATTGCACAGTAGTCTTTTAAAAACAGTTTTGCAGCGAGCGCTCACTCAAAAGTGTCTCACTGAGCTGTTGTTGTGAGACCGATTCATTTGTTCGGTTAAGCCAAACACACTCGGACCGAAGAGCGCAAGTGAAACGAAAAAGTGTTCCGCTCAGAGAAAGATCGTGCATGCAAAATTTTTTTTCTGTTTTGTCAGTGTGCAGACTGCGTTTGAAAAATCGGTTGACGGTTATTTGCGAGCTCTGCTATGTAGTAAGCTTAAGCCCATTTTCAAGAATAAATCGAAACATAAAACGGAGCTGACGCTCATGGAACTTTTGACTAATTACATGGCGACCGTGACTTTGTGTACACGAACATGTACGCTTACAAAATGTGATTAATGTCAACGGAGGGCTTACTTTTTACTCCCTGTACCCATAAAATGGGTACAAATGTATGTAACAGGCAGAAGAAGGCATCTCCGACCCTATAAAGTATATATATTCTTGATCAGTATCAAAAGACATTTCGATTTGGCCATGTCCGTCTGTCTGTCCGTATGTCCGTCCGTATGTCCGTCCGTATGTATGAACGCAAGGATCTCAGCAACTATAGACACCAAATTTGGAATGTAGGCTTGTGTATAGCGGGATCAGGTCAAGTTTATTTTAGATTTGAGATATCTCCCCCGTTCCCCCGCAATTCGATAAAAACCGTTTTACAGGAACAATTTTTAAGATATAGCTTTTGGATTTGGCATCTGCAATACTTTAGTCACTTCAATCTACTGTCCAAATTTGAAGTCGTTCGGATAATAAGCACGGAAGTTATTAACGAAAGAAGATTCAGTGCTTTAGCGCAAGGGGAGACGCACAGTCACCACTAAAAATGCCTCGCTTCCGCTGCGCTCGAGCTGTCGCTCGTGTGTGTGCGTCTTTTGTGTATGTGTATGTAGTGTACGTAAGTGTACGTAGTTTTTCACCTGGGTACAGGGAGTTTTGTATTCGAATTTACTCGACTATAGCATTCTTACTTGTTTATACTATGTTCCCGAAGGAAAAATAGTATATTGGGCTTGCGAAATGTCCGTCTGTCCGTATGAACGCAATTTTTTTGCCTTTATCTTTAAGCTAGAGCAACCAAACTTGGTACACCTGTTGGTGGATATCGTCAATTTATGAAGTGTCGAGATCGACCCCACACCCCCACCCCCTCCCCCACAATTTGGGGAAAACCTGTATCTTCCTTATTTTTAAAGCTATAGTCACCAAATTTGGCATACAGACTATTGTTGAGATTCCCGACAGATCTGCATCAAAAAAATTTGATCACCTGGCCCCCACCCCCACAAATCGGCATATGATATCCCAAAAACACGTTTTTCAAGGGGTATATCTCCTACAGTTTTAAAGATAGAGTTACCTTATTTGGCATACAGACTAATGTTGACCACCTGGATAAATCTGCATCAAAAAAATTTTGACTGCTTTGCCATACATTGGTTTTTTGGAACTAGTTCACTTCAATTTTTGTTTCGTTTACCCGTTACGTTGTACCTCACAAGCACTGGATAATTCTGGAGTCGTGACCCAAAGGATTAACCTGAAGAACAAATATAATTTTATTGGCGAATATCTTTGGCGTGATAGGACCTTGTAGATCCTCGAGTACATAATAGCTGCTACCAAGTTTTTCTCTCACTCGGGATTTTATCCACTGAGGATTGATTTTGGCGTTTTTCTGCTGCTGAAAGTTACTTCGGCTGAAATTTCGTCGGAAAACCTCTTGGCCAATTTTTCATGTTAGCGTTCGAGTTCTGAGGTTATACTGATGTGCTGCTTGTACAGCCGAATGAGCAATGTTTTGACGCAATTGCGTGCGCAATACTTGCTATTGATCATCACGAAGAAGAACATTGTTTGGCTCTCCAAGCAGATGAAGTTTAGCCAACAGTGCAAAATGTGGGTTGCCATATCAAAGCCAAATAATGCGTGGAATCGAAAACAACCTATGCTTTGATGGTGTGAGTTGCGTAAGGCACAGCTGATGGCGTGTATGTGCGCATCCCACTCTCGATTATCGTCCTTTAAGTATGCACGAATGGCTGAAATGATCGAGCGATTTACCCGTTCCGAAGCATTTGCTTGTGGCAAATATAAGCCCGTATATAACTCCTTGCGAAGTCAACCATGCATTAAATTCCACAGCTTAAAACTGCGAACCTTATCGCTTACTATCTTTTCTGGAACTCCATATGTAAAGAACACCTGATCTTATAAAAATTCTTTGATCACCATAGCTTTAAATTTCGTTCTTAGCCAGTGATACTTTGACAAGTGGTCCACAACTATCAATAATCCAATATACCGGCTGCGTTTGCTATGTGGATAGGGTCCTAAAATGTCAACTTAAAGGCACTGAAATGGACGAAAGGATACAGCTGGTTGTCCCATCGAAGGTTTTAAAACATAATTTGGGGCTTTGGTTGTTTTG
This sequence comes from Hirtodrosophila confusa, assembly GCA_035043065.1. Lineage (NCBI taxonomy): Eukaryota > Metazoa > Arthropoda > Insecta > Diptera > Drosophilidae > Hirtodrosophila > Hirtodrosophila confusa. Next base: position 51,680 of record JAWNNI010000130.1, on the reverse strand, counting down.
CATACTTCGCAATCACGTACAAAATCCCGAACTTGGGCAACCATGCCTGGCCAGAAGAAATTTCTGCGTATAAGCTCCAAAGTCATGCCTCCGTGAGCAGCAATGATGTCTTCATGCGCTCTCAGACTAATAGGAATCCACAGCTTCCAGTTAGTTTGCCTACTCGCCTCTGTACCATCATCATGCTCCTTTCGGATATACACAAATCTCTCGATAAACTTTAAATCTGGATACCGGGCTTCGTAGGCTTGTATTCTAGAACGCTTACTTCGTACATACGAGTCAATGCGTCTGGAACCACATATACCATCAATGCTGGGAAGCGGGTATGCGTCTTTCTTTGTGCAATCGTTTAGGCATAGGCGTACTTTTCCCGGTTTTACGACAAGGCGCATAGGGGAGCTTCAAGAACTGCTGGAAGGTTCAATAACCCCAAGCTCAAGCATTCTATCGATCTCCTGGAACATCAATGTTTCAACCACCGAAAACATGGGATTGAAACGCTACTTAATTGGCATTGCAATTTCGATATTGATATCGTGTTGAATTCGGGAGGTTTTACCGAGACCCTGGCATTCAAAATTTGGAAGTAACGTGATCACTGCCTCTAGTTGTCTTTGCTGTTCCGTACTCAGTCCTATATAGCTGTATTTCGTTGTTAGTCGACTCTATTGCGGAAATTAGACCAGGAGCCAGTTGAAACTCCTTCCAGAAATCTATTCCGAGTATTACTCGCTTATCTATGGACGGAATAATGTAAAATGTGATGAATTTCTTGGTCTCACGGTACTTTACCTCAGTGGGGATTAAGCCTTGGACAGGATGGCCCTTGCCATCTGCAGTCCCAACACTGGATATCACTTTACGGTACTGAGGAGTGTCAGACCAATCAAGTGTAGCACCTATGCAGCTAATATTTGCCACCGAATCTAGCAAACCGTTTTCAGAGTAGTTGAAATGAAAACGAAATGGGCACATAGATACGCCCATCTGTTGCCTCATTCACTATAGAGGAAACAAGTGGCTTAAGTCCAGTGTACTTTCTGAAAAAATTCCGTATACGATGTGAAGATCGTTGGCGTATAGAACTAACCCCAGCAACAGAATTTCCAAAAATTCGGTTTCGCGCTGCAAGGTAGTCCACGAATCTTTCATGGTAAGGCCGTATTGGACGTAATCTAGGAAAATTGTTATTATTCTGATCATTGTTGGTAGCTTCAATCCTCTGTTGTGAAGATATCAGCTCGGTTGGCGTTGAAGCCAACAAAATAGGAGATGTATTTGAAACCTTTAGTTTGGGGCCATACGATTGTTGCCAATCGATGGTCCCTGTTTGAAGTTTTTCGCACGCTTTTGGCAAACTTCACATTGCGGCTTTTAAACTTTCTTTGGCCCACATCCGTAACAAAAAATGTTTCAGTCTTGTAGGCACATGTCCCAGGGATGTCCGGCCTGGTCAAAGTTCCAGCAGATGAGAGTTTTAGAACTCCTCTGGACTGCGTTGATTTCTGGATTGATACCCTCGGCCCCTGAAACATTGGAGTGCTGTTCTACGGTGGCAACCGTTCGCCTGAATGAACTAGTGCTCGGCTTTTCGGATCTTTTGAATGCATCCTCGCCTAACAAGTGCTCACGTTTCTGTACTAATTGTCGTAAATGTGCCACAGAAGAAATAGAAACGCATAATAAGACCTCTCTTACTTCTGGCAACATGTTACGTTGTAATTGCTGCATGAGACGACCTCTATTGGAAAGGATAATCGAGAAGCAAGCATCATAACAACGTCGAAGGATTCTCCTTTTTTCTGTTTTCGTGCACGTATGTTCTCATAGATGAGATCATCATTTTTATGGTCTGCATACTGGCTTTTAAAAGCTGCGAAAGAATCGTTCCACTCTACGAGTGGACAATCTTTGCGGTATCGCCAATACCAATCTCTGGCTCTTCCCACTAGCAAAATATGCAAGTTCTTGCAAACAAGTGAGAAGTCATTTTGCAAGCTAGCCACTGTGAGTGCTCTGACTCTATATAAGAATTCTTGCACTGTTAGCCCTTTTGGTAACCCATCGTATCGAATTCCCCAACTTTGAATTAACTGCGTTGCTTTTTCGGGCCTTAAAGGTGGAACTGCATTCGAGCCAGATCTAGGAGAACACAACGCTAGTTAGAATTAATTGCGGTCTTGGTTGCAGATTATGGACACTTGACGCTTGACTTTGCAAGTGTACGCTATCCAACTTGCGCTCAATTAATGATTCCATTCGCTCAAAAATTAAATTATAATCGATCTGAACTGGTGTGGAAACACTACCAATGGAGTTGCCTTGTTGTGGATTGTGAAGCTGATACGCAAGCCTGTCTTGTCGGTGCCGCGAGCCAGCTGGCTTTGGTGGTTGACCTACACGTTTAATTCGTGGTGCAACTTCACTTGCTCCGTGAGGCTCATCTATAGTCTCGGTAGTATTTAAGCTTGCCCCTTGTTCACCGTCTTTACCTGAGCGAGTCTTACTACGCGTATGATGCTGTTTTGCAATCGCGCCTCCAGGTTCCATTCCTATTACTTAAGGATGCTATAACAGGACGTAAGTCTTTAACATGATTCAGCTGTTTACATGCTGGACATTCTTTAACAGATTCTAGATATGCAATGATACAGGCTCGATGGAAATTATGCAAACATTTGGTGGCTACTACCTCCTGGCCTTGTACAAAATCTTTTGAGCATATTGTACATTTAGCACTTTGCCCAAGATTAAGATCTCTAATGTATCAAACAAACACAGATATCGAATAGAGATTAGATATTTATTTGAAAATTTAAAAAAAAATTGTTTTCTTTATGTATCATAAAATATGTATTCCTTGTGTCGTAAGTAAAGGTGAAAAGAGGAAGGGTGTATAAATATACAGCAGAGAATAAGAATGAGGCTACGCACTTAGCATCTCAACCGAGCTGCTTGGCCTAGTCATCGAAGAATATTCTGTGGTGGGGCTATATATCCTGCTATAATTTTTCCAGGGGGTCGATTTGTCGGTCTGAGGCCAACAATTTCGTAATTCCTGCCCCAGCGATTTTTAACTTGGAAATTAATACCTGGCACCTGTATGAAAGTTGGGCTGCCTAGATTTTCACCCATGTTTGCTTAACTTGCAGTTGACATTTCGGTCTCCGCCAAAACTCATTCTTCCTGCTCAGGGACAGACAAGGGTAATGCATTGAAACTTAACAGTGGCTATGGATAAAGGAAAAAATGTTCCTTAATGGTATTTTTATATCTTTGATTTCCTTTCCGTTTTGTGCAGTAAATACCAGGGTCTTACTGTGGTAGTACACTCGGTCTTGCCAAGAGTCGAAATTCCAAAACAATAAGCTGTAACGCATGCACAACTTAGTTAGGATGTGTTGTGATTCAAAGGAAGTTCCCACCTCAAGCCCAAATCTACAGTAAGCGGTCAATATCTTGTTGACCAATCCCACAAAATTGCCATTACAGCCTACTAAGGTAGAATAGAAAAAAAACTTCTTTAGAACCGGAAAGATATTGACCAAGAAAATATATTATAAGAGTGGGTACTCTTAGAAAATATGGAACTGAACTAAAATAAACTAAGGAAAATAATCTGCTTTAATCAGCCCCACGTTGGGCGCCAATTTGTTATATACAAACTTGCAGGAAACCTGAGATACAATGTTCGCTCAGATTATAACTTATCTGTGCATCGAAGTGCAGCCCCAAGTTCATGCAACCATTCACCACTAAGCCCCAGCAACCGATTTTATATACACCTATTCTCAGTCGCGCAGCCCGTTTGCATTAGGCTGGTGAACGGGACACTCTTCTGAACCTCTAGATCTTTCCGAGTCCCAATGACATCAGATGACATTAATGTGCATTACAGAAATATTTCAAAATGGTTCAAAACAACGACGATTGCGAGATATTATGATGTGGGAACTCGTCGGGTACGGACTAAATAATCAACCAGCAAACAGTCTTAAGAGGGGTTCGTTGACTCAGTTCGCCGCATCATACTCACATTATACAAAAAATAAAAGAGTCCCTATTGCTCCTATAATTGTCGGAATCGATAAAGCTATCGAGAAAAAACAGTACAGGAAATAAGATAAGAAGAGAGAGTAGGAATTTAGAGGGTATATTTTCACACCTAACTTATCTGCGAGATGTTAGGTGTGATGCCTTTCATATGATTTTCTATTGGCAAAATAGATTTGTTACCGGAAAATCCCAAAATTGTTTACTACATCTTTTCACCCTTTACTTACTTACAAGGAAAAATCAATGTATTTAGCAATTCATAACACCGCAAAAGTTATTTATTTCAACATAAAGTCCCTTCATATTGAGATTGATCTTGATTTATTTTCATATCATGTTTACTTCACACTTAAATTTACAATAACATAGTATTTCTTTACGGTTCGATTAGATTACAAAAAGGTATAAAAATAGGTATTTCCGATTCATCCTAATATGTATTTAAATTGTATGTACTTCAAAAATATTAATTTCCACTATTTCACATTAAAAGTGACTTAATTCCCTGCGTAAGGTCAATACTCTTAAAATTTGAGGTTCTTTTACAAATATGCTGCTCTTGCGTTCAATTTATTCAAACATATCTTAAAGTACTATATGAGTGCGAAATATGCCGATTTTAAATGTGGTGGTGTAGATGTACTGAATTCTATGCATTGGAATATGTGGATAAGTTTTAAAATAGATGTTAGGTTTTAAGGTTAATGTATAATCCTAAGAGATAAGGTATATGTATGAATTTATAGGTTTTTATCAATGTATAAATTCATAAGTTTTAATATAAAGTGTTAAGTTTTACCATACATGTATAAATTATTTTTAAACATTTGCAAACCGTTGCCAATATGAGTATAAGCTCCAATATAGATGTTATGTACGTGCATAAGCAAAATAAGTAAGTAAATTTACTTTAAGTCGCGAAATAAGTATTTACTGTATTTCAAACGTATCTCTCCCCAACCAGTTGAGTTGTGCATACACATTAAGTACCTCTTTATACGAAGAGTTAATTGCAAATTTGTTGGTAAAAATGAGCTTGAAGCCAATCGCATGAAAATTACAAATGTCGAATGCCAGAGTTTTCCACCAATTTTCCGACCATGGGGCTACATTTCCCAAAATCGGTGATACACGTGTCAAATTATTTTACGTGTAGAGCCTTGAATATGAGTTTGAAGCCAATCGGACGATAATCAAAAAATGTTTCAAGCAACAGTTTTCCACGAATTTTCCGACATTGGGTGTAGATTTTCCAAAATCTTTGGGTATCGCGCCTATCATAAGTTTGTGTAGAACCATGAAACTGAGTTTGAAGCCAATCGCATGAAATCTAAAAATGCCGAATGCCAGAGTTTTCCACCAATTTTCCGACCATTTGGTAGAATTTCCCAAAATTGCTGATACACGTGTCGAATTATTTTACGTTAAGAGCTTTGAAAATGAATTTAAAGGTGATCGGATTAAAATTAGCGTCTCGCCCATACAACCTTAAGACCCCATATTCCGCCCATGGAGGTGGATTTTCCAAAATCGGTGAAATATATGTCAAATGAATTTTGGTGTAGACCTTTGAAAATGAGTTTGAAGCCGATTGGATGGTAAACAAAAAAGTTTCATACGACAGTTTTCCGTGATTTTCCACGCTTATGCGTGGAAATTTCCAAAATTCCGTCTTAGTGTGCACTTTCATCATAGATGGAACCTACTGTGAAAATTTCAGCATCCTAGCTCATACGGTTTGGGCTGTGCGATGATTGCCAATCAGTCAGCATGAGCTATTTTATATATATAGATATTCGTCGTATGACGATCGTTTTGGACAGCACTGGTTCCAACACTCTAGGGTCGCCTAGCCACGCTGGAGCAGCTGAAGACTTCGGCTGTTTCTCGACAATCACCCTGATCTGCTGCCGCTGTTAGTCAACTGCTCAGACCTGCTGCAATTTTGGGGCTGGTTACTGACTGAGCCGATTTTGTTTTTGTGTGTTCTAGCACTCCCTTTTGTTGTGCCTTTCGTGCAATTGATTTCGCCGACTTGTCTCTGCGTAAAACAGGGATAAGTAATTTTTTCAGAGCTAATTGGTACAGAGGTACCTTTAGGTCGCAGATTTAGTTTCCTTTCCAACGATTGAGGATATGAAGCGAATACAATTCACTATTCCAAGAGAATTTTTTTCCGCAGACCAAATGAGGACGGATTCTATTTAAGAATTTTGGTTAATAGCATTTTCCAAAATTTTGAGAAAAGGGCAGCTTACGTGACAATATTCTGCGAAACCCCAAGGAAACTATAAACGGGTCTATTCGCCCTTAATATCCTTGGCACTTAGCCTATTAATGTGGCACAATAGGCATCCACCTGGTTTGGCTGCTCGAGAGAAAAGAACTTGGACCGGAAATAAGGCCAGCTGGTGAACTCGCCAGCCTCTCCCAGAGTTAATATTGATTAATGTCATGGTGACAGTTGCGTCTGCAGTCTGTCAAAAGCTCAATGCTATGCTTTGCCATACATTGGTTTTTGAACTAGTTCACATTAATTCTTGTTACGTTTACCCGTTACTTTGTTCATCACAGTATGTACGTGCAAGTGATATATGCAAAGAAACCAAATCTCCTGATGTAAGCTTATGACCACCTATGGGCGAACAAAGTGTGTCCTGTAGATCATTCCAAAAACTCTACATTGATATATTAGGGCCGTATCCACGGAGTAAAAAGGGTCACATCAGGTTGTTAATTGTCCTCGATCATTTTAGTCGGTATCACTAGTTGTGTCCGCTAAAAAGTTTACGACATCGGCTCTTAAAGAGTTTTTGGGTCAACGAATATTTTCTGAATTTGGAGTACCTGAGTCCATTATTAGTGACAGCGGCTCGCAGTTCAAGTCTTGAAGTCTTGAAGCCTTTTTGACTTGGAACTTGGAATCAGACACATTTGTACAGCATTATAATCGCCTCAAAGTAATGCTGCTGAGAGAGTAAATCAGTCGTTACTGGCTTCCATTCGCTCTTACCTCAAAGCAGACCAAGCGGAATGGGATCTTAATTTACCGTGTTTTTCGTCAGCATTGCGATTGTCCTTACACCAATCAATTGGGTGTTCACCATATAGGGCTTCGGTTTCAATATGCTTAATTATTGAGACGATTATAAACTGTTGAAACAATTCATTATTAGTAGAAACACCTATGTTAAGCCACTCAAATCGATTTAATTTGTTGCGACAAGCCATTAAGAAAAACAGCCGTGAGGACTACGAAAGGAATGTTAGACAGTATAACCTTCGTTCGAAAACTGTTTCGTTCAAAGAAGGTCAGGAGGTGTTCAAGCGTAATATTAACCAGAGTAATTCCAGCCAAAATTACAACAAAAAGATAGGACCCCAGTTTTTTAAATATCGAGTAACAAGGAAGGTGGGAAATTCATATTATCTTCTAAAAACTTTACTAGGCAAAGAAATTGGAACTTACCATGCAAAGGATATTAGATGCAAATTCCAGCTAATCGTGCCTCGTTAGATTATCTGGGCTTGTAATGGCTGCATATTAACAAATATTGGTAATTTAAATTTCAAAAAATTTAAGTTTGTAAATTTGCGCGCCTGATTTGCATAGCCAAGATACTCACCACACTATCAATAAAACCGCTTGCACCTGGTTTCAATACGGATAACAAGCAGTCAATATCGATACTGATCGGATAGGCGCAAGGTTCTTGAGACCCTCAGCATCTGACCCAAAATCTTTTCTTGTGAGCAACAAAACTGCACGGACGTGCAAATTAAGTTCTGGAAAACAGAATAATAATTTTTGATTACAGTACCGCGTGGTACATCCACAATTGTAATCTTTTTTGCTGGCGGACATCAGCAGCTATTTACACCAAATAAATAACTTGCAGAGTCGCATTAAGGAGTGCCCTTACTGCAATGTAATTATTAGTTAAAAATTGCCATAAAATAAAATTGTTTAAAATATGCCATTTTTACTCCCTGTACCCATAAAATGGGTAAAAACGGGGAACTTAATCTATGAAAATGTATGTAACAGGCAGAAGGAGACATCTTCGACCCTATAAAGTATATATATTCTTGATCAGTATCAAAAGAGATTTCGATTTGGCCGTGTCCGTCTGTCTGTCCGTCTGTCCGTATGAAAGCGTCGATATCAGCAACTATAAGAGCTAGAGACACCAAATTTGGAATGTAGGTTCCTGTATACCATACGCAGATCAAGTTTGTTTTCTATTTCAAATCGATAAAAAACCGTTTTACAGTAACAATTTTCAAATTATAGCTTTAAGATTTGGCATATATAATACTTTAGTCACTCTTATTCTACTGTCCATTTCAAGTCGATCGGATAATAAACACGGAAGTTATTCACGAAAGAAAATTCAGTGCTGCAAGGGGGGGGGGGGGAAGAAGATATGTGTACGAAGATGCGATCGGAAATTTTTGACCTGGGTACAGGAAGTTTTGTAGTTTTTTGTGCTGTAGTATGTTCCATATAATAATTATAATGCCCGGCGTATAATAGCGTCATATGCTCGACACATAGTAGTGTATACTACATGTGCACATTGTGACACTTTGTTGCCATGTATTTATTTATTTATTTATTTATGTATTCATACATAATGTCCAATGTATATGCCTTACATACATACATACTACATTCTCTCGTTCTGTCGCTGCTCTTGGTGGCAGAACCTTACTATGTAGCAGAGCTCGCAAATAACCGTCAACCATTTCAAAGTGTTCAAAATATGAGAACGTGGAGCGAACAAACACATTCAAAAGTGTTTTCGCTCAACAGCTGTTCCGCTTAGAGCAAGACACTTGGCTTTCTGATTTTTTTGGTCCAGTCTTTCGCTGACAACTTTGATCGTACATTTTCGTCGAAAGTGTTTTTGTGTATGTATGCGTGTGTCTGCGTGACTATTGCGTGCCAGCGAACTTGAGTTGGCGATTTTTAGTCGCAATCACATACATACATACATTTGCATTGAGGTTTAACCATTGTGATTGTGTGGGTCGCGATCAAAATAAAAAGTATATTTCTTTTTCAAATTTGATAATAGAAAAACCATTTGTAATGTGTGTGGTCTGAAGCTGAGCGGAAAGCGGACAGAGCATTCTCCGCCCTGCACTTTATTTTAAATGAGAGGCCCAGCTCACTAAGTGCAGAAAACATAAACTCTTTATTAATTGTTAAACTAAATTCAGAATAAAATAAGTAAGAATGCTATAGTCGAGTAAACCCGACTACAAAACTCCCTGTACCCAGGTCAAAAATTTCCGATCACATCTACGTACACTTACATACACACACACACATACACAAAAGACGCACACACACGAGCGACAGCTCGAGCGCAGCGCAAGCGAGGCATTTTAAGTGTTGGTTGAGCTGCTTCTTCCCCTTGCGCTGAAGCACTGAATCTTCTTTCGTTAATAACTTCCGTGTTTATTATCCGAACGACTTGAAATTGGGACAGTAGATTAGGAGCATTATTACTTGTTCTTCATTACATTTATGCCGCTTCTTTTCTCTCTCTCGCACACAGCAAGAAAAAACACTATTTTCAGACTCTTATTGCACAATAGTCTTTAAAAAACAGTTTTGCAGCGAGCGCTCACTCAAAAGTGTCTCACTGAGCTGTTGTTGTGAGACCGATTCATTTGTTCGGTTAAGCCAAACACACTCGGACCGAAGAGCGCAAGTGAAACGAAAAAGGGTTCCGCTCAGAGAAAGATCGTGCATGCAAAATTTTTTTTCTGTTTTGTCAGTGTGCAGACTGCGTTTGAAAAATCGGTTGCCGGTTATTTGCGAGCTCTGCTATGTAGTAAGCTTAAGCCCATTTTCACGAATAAATCGAGAACTAAAACGGAGCTGACGCTCATGGAACTTTTGACTAATTACATGGCGACCGTGACTTTGTGGACACGAACATGTACGCTTACAAAATGTGATTGATGTCAACGGAGGGCTGACTTTTTACTCCCTGTACCCATAAAATGGGTACAAATGTATGTAACAGGCAGAAGGAGATATCTCCGACCCTATAAAGTATATATATTCTTGATCAGTATCAAAGGAGATTTCGATTTGGCCATGTCCGTCTGTCTGTCCGTCTGTCCGTATGAACGCGTCGATCTCAGCAACTACAAGAGCTAGAGACACCAAATTTGGAATGTGGGTTCCTGTATACCATACGCAGATCAAGTTTGTTTCATATTTCAGATATCTTCCCCCGTTCCCCCGCAAATCGATAAAACCGCTTTACATTAACAATTTTCAAGATATAGCGTTTAGATTAGAATATCAAGTTGATCGGATAATAAACACGGAAGTTATTCACGAAAGAAGATTCATCGATGCAGCGAGAGGGGGAAGAAGAAGCACAGCCACCATTTAAAATGCCTCGCTTTTGCCGCCTGTGTGTGTGCTTCTTTGTGTATGTGTTTTTTTTTTTTATAGAAAGTTTAAGTAATATAATATAATAATATAATACAGTAGAAGAAAGGGGATAAGGAAGGAAAAAAAGGAAGTAAAAGAAAGTAAAAGGAAGTAAGTATCTGCCACCACGGTACCGCTATCAAGCTCTACTTTGCGGGGCAGGTGGCAGCCATTTAGGTTGGCCGCTTATTCCTCAGTGTCCCGCCGGATCCTCTCGCATCGGCGTAGCTCCTTCATTATAGTGGCGACCAGGTTGGCTATGGCCGCCCATCCGTTCTCGGTTCCCAGCATTATGGAAACCACGGTTTCTGGGGTCAGCTCAGCACGTGGTACTGGAACCAGGGCGCGCTTGAGCCTAAAACGCGGACAATGGAATATCGCGTGCTCGGCGTCTTCTATTACGCCGACTCCACAGTGGTCACAGTGTGGGTCCCTCTCATGCTTGAATCGTTGAAGGTAGGCCTTGAAACATCCATGCCCGGTCAGCATCTGGGTCAAGTAGAAATCCACCTGGCCATGGCATCGTTTTAGCCACGTGTTGAGCTGTGGTATGAGGCGATGAGTCCACCTGCCTTTGGAGCTATTGGTCTAGGCCTCTTGCCATGATGCGATGTTCCTTTCTCGCAAAGAGTTATTTGTGGAAACGCCGCTCTGCCTCTCAGCAGCCAGCAAGTTCAGTGGTATCATGCTAGCTACAACTAGGGCTGCGTCCTCCGAAACTGTGCGGAAGCACGTAGCGACGCGGAGGGCGCACCTTCTGTTTTCAGACATACAGCCCGGCTATAGGATGGGGTATTCATCGCTGGAGCCCATATTGTGGAGCCATACAGCATTGTAGATGTTACCACGCCTGCAATGAGTCTCCTACTTCGCTGCTTTGGCCCTTTCGTTTTGGCCATCATTCGACTGATGGCTGTAGTCACCACGGCTGCCTTTTTGCTGACATATTCTAAGTGGTGTTTAAACGTTAGACAGTGATCAATCATGACGCCAAGATATTTGATGGCTTACTTCGTTTCGATGCTGGAGGAGCCAACTCGCAGCACAGTCTTTTCGACCCGCTTCCTGCTGCTTATCAGGACAGCCTTAGACTTCTGTTCTGCCAGCGCTAGTCCATTTTGTGTTAACCAGTCGATTATCTGGTCGTTTGCAGCACTATATTTCGATGTTGCGTCGTCCAACTTTTTTGCCACCGTCACCAAGGCGATGTCGTCGGCAAATCCTATGATGGTGTTGCCTTCTGGTAGATTTAGACGAAGTACTCCGTCGTATATCACATTCCAAAGCAGGGGCCCGAGGACGGACCCCTGTGGAACGCCTCCGGATACCATGTATTGGCGCTGTCCTTCATCCGTGTTGCAGAGTAGCACTCTGCCTTGGAAATAATTGCCAATCAGCTGGATGAGATGTCTTGAGACACGTTTGGCGCTGAGTGCTTCCAGTGTCCTTGCCCAGTTTGCCGAATTGAAGGCATTCTTGACATCAAGAGTGCATATTAGGCAGTACTGCTTCGAGCCTCCGGCCCATCTTGTACCTTGGATGGCCTGTTGAGCTATGTCTTGCACCGCTCTGATTGCATCCATCGTGCTTCGGTGCTTGCGGAAGCCATATTGCTGGTCTGAGAGTCCACATGGGTCAGCTAGCTCCCTCTCGATACGGTTACAGATGATCCGCTCGAATATCTTCCCTGTCGTGTCGAGCATACAGAGTGGGCGGTATGCCGAGGGGTCATCAAGATCCTTGCCTGGCTTTGGGATGAGCACTAGCCTCTGGACTTTCCAAGTGCGTGGCACAATGCACTCCGTGATACACTGATTGTACATACCGGCGAAGACATCAGGATGTGCAGCAATGACGGTTTTGAGCACCGCGTTTGGGATACCGTCAGGGCCGGGCGCTTTATTCGGCTTGACCCTCGCGGCGATGGCCAGCGTCGGTGGGGTCAATGGGGTCCATGGCCTCAGTTACACCCGCGTGCTTCCATCAGCGGAGGCTGTCTGGGAAAAAGTGTGTAGACTATCTTGCAGAGTTGTGACGGGCAAGTAGGCACTGGCTGTCGGCGTAACTTCCCCATAACTAGCTTATAGGCCGTTCCGAATGGCTGCGTGCCTGCGGCGTCACACAGCTCCTGGAAATATCTGGCCTTGCTCTGCTTAATGGCCAACTTGAGCGCCCTCCTTTTTGTCTTAAAGCAATCAGCGTAGTGATCCCATAGCGATGATCCTCTAGATCGCTGGTATTTGCGCCGTGCGGCGTGGCATTCTCTGCGTGCATTTGCTATTTCCTCGGTCCACCATGCAACGGGGCGCCGTGGATTGCCTCCCTTGCGGACTTTTGCCATTGAGGCATCGCATGCTGCAGTAATGGCCTCAGAGATCTTTTCTGCGGTGCTGTTTGCATCTCGGCTTATGGCGAGTCCTGCAACCCTAGCTAATAGTCGCTCCCTGCTCAACGTGTCTGCCTTGTAGCCAGTATATTGGGATGATCCCTGGGTGCCTCTCCTTGCAGCTGAGTCACTCGCTGTTATCACGGCGAAGTGGTCGCTGTGAGTATAAAGCTCAGAAACATGCCAAGTGGCGTTCCGGGCAAGTTCTGGGCTCGCGAAGGTTAGATCGATGATCGATTCCCGTCCGGCCTTGCTGAAAGTACTCTTCGCTCCACTATTTAGCAGGCAAATGTGCAACGAGGCGAACGTGTCGAGCAAGGTTGACCCCCTTGTTGTCGTTCTGCTGCTGCCCCATTCCGTTGCCCAAGCGTTGAAATCGCCAGCGATTAGGATTGGGGATTTACCACGCGCGTCATGTGCGATCTCCTCGATGATCGACTCAAACTCAGAGAGAGGGGTGCTTGGCGCTATGTAGCAGCTGTAGATGTATGTATTAGCGCATAGTGCCCGCGCAAACCCCTTTCGCGCATATCGCTGGCTGAGTTGGTATGGAGGTTGTGCGCAGCTCCATTTAGCAGCGCCGCCGTCAGTGCTCTCGTGCCACACTCCCTCGTGCTTGGGTGCGTATGGCTCGCTAATAATGGCAACATCAAAGCTTCCTTCCGTGGCCGTTTGTGCTAGCAGATCCTGTGCGGCTCTGCAGCGATTCAGGTTAAGCTGAATAAACTTACCCATTTTTGAGCGGTTTGAGAGCCCGTCTATATTCCGGGCAAGCCCGACTCACGGCTGAGTGCGCGATTTAGCTCGTGGGCGCGCCACGCCTGGAGCATAAGAGGCACTTGGGCTCATTTTTGCATTGCCTGGCGGTGTGTCCGGTGCCACCGCACTTGAAGAAGGTGTCCTTGCATACCGTCTCTTGGCTCTTGCATCTGGCGGAGGTGTGTCCGAAGCCCATGCACCGGAAGCACCTCAGAGGCTCGACTTTGCGCCGTATGCGACAAATCACCCATCCTATACGCACTTTCCCTTTTCCCAACAGGTTAGTGGCGACGCTTGGTTGCAGCGATAGGGTGGCGATCTGCGTTCCACCGTAAGCCACCCTCATCCTTGGGATAGCTTCAGCCGGAATGTCTCCTTCTAACGACGCAGAGTGCGCCGTAAGCACCTCGTCAGCAGTAGTTGACTCGTCGATATCGTGCACTTCCACCTGCACTGTTTCGTGCAGCGATCGCACGTCCGCCCTCCCTGAGAAAACTTCCTGCATGGCAACGTGGAGTTGGCGCGTCGCGGGATCAGAGTTATTCTGCATTTGGAGTAGAAGCTCACCAGACGCAGTTTTCCTAATGCCCTGCACGCTGCTCTTCAGGCTTTGTAGTACGGGTGCCGTTTTCACCAGCTTTAAGACATCGGAGTTAGTAGCGCTGTCTGTACACTTAACAACGATGGCGTCCGGGCGTTTCTTCCTCACGGTTGGCTTTTTGCTTCGCACCTTTGTCCACTGCTGTTTCCCCATGGCACGGGGGTAGGAGTGGGGGCAGTGCTTCGTTCACCAAGATTTGGTGGATCCCGCGCACTCCTGGGCTCGTGCGTCTTTGCGCCCTTGTTTGATTCTTGCCTGGGCATCTGCCGATCTGGGCGCTTCTTGATTTGTGTGCTAGTGTTTGGCGTACTGTGGCTTAGGCGCTCTGGCAGTTTTGGCCATACTGCTGTTGCTGGACCCGTCTGCGTGTGTGTGCTCCTGGCCTGCGCAGGCAGCGTCTGTGCTGCCTTGTCGCTGCTGAGCAATGCAGCACGCCTCTGACATGTTGGACAGGTCGAGGGCTCGGCTTCGGGAGCTGCTGATCTGAGCTGAGCTGCAACCAGCGTTTGCAGTTCGCGCATCCTAGCCCACATTTTCTTATGCGTCGCATTTATTGACCTCTGGACCGGATCTTTTTCGTTGACTTGGTACAGGAACTCATCCAGAATAGCTCCTATCTCATCGATGTCCCTGCTGTTGGACTTGGACTTTTTCGGCTCTATGCTGGTTGGACTCGCCGTCTCGCGCCCTCTTTTAGGGGTCGTCGTGTCCACCTCTCCCGGTTCAGGAGCGCCAAATTGGAACCTTCGGTCGTGGAGGTTCGGTGGCGCTGAGGCAGGCGCCTGTGCAGGCGGAGTCCGCGCAAGTTTCGGTGCCCTATTGAAGGCAACTGCATCCATTTCTGCCACACTTGTCGCTATACTCGCTTCGCCAGCCAAGTGGGTCACTGGCGTAGCTGAGTTGGGGGGAATGTTGTTTAGGGCCTCCAAAATCCGTGCCCTAGCCGCGGTGTTAGCCGCGGGTGGATTTCCACTATGGTGGGTGCCACCTGGAGTAATTATGTTATTACGCATCATTCCTTCATTTTTTTTGCATTTTAGACCTTCTGCCAGGTGTTTGAGGACTGCCGACCGATACGGTACAGACGCAGACCACCAGGCTCAATGTGAGTCAGACGCTTGGTGGATTTGGTGGTGTATACCTGTCAGGTATAAGTTGGCTGCCGGCCAATGTGGCGCAGACGCAGACCATATAGCCGGCTACTTTAGCACAGTCGCTATATGGGTATTTTGGGGGGTGGAGAGAATATGGTAGGAGGCATATCCAGCTAGGGCGTCCATCGGTGACCAGCGGTTTCCCGCTGATATTTGACCGTTGGGGCATATACCGGCCCTTTCTCGGTCGCCAGAGCCCCGTTTTTGGGACCGCCGCCGGAGCGGAGGGGTTGACTTGGTCAGATCCGTGACCTTTTGGACCCGTTGGCCCTCTGGAGAGCGTGGAAAATATTCCTGCGCTGATTCTGGCTTCCTTGGTGTGTTAGACATACATTAGATATATATGCCTAAAAGTATGCACCAGTTGCATATCTTTGTGACGTCATCTGTATGTGCATGTTGCGCGCTGTGGTGGCGCCATCTGTACAAAGCTTAAAAGCTTTAAGCTTAAAAGCTTGTATGCAGGTATGGCAGCCTTGCCGATCATCGATTCCATCAGGTTGGCAGCACCTTTAGCAGACAGCTGAGCATAGATAATTGCGAATTGGCAATTACCATCTGTGTGCGTGTATTGATCCAGTTTTCCACTCAAGAGCGTCCTGTGGCCGCATGAGTGAGACTCACCCCGATCTTTGTGTATGTGTGTGTGTATATGTGTGTGTATGTGTAAGTGGACGTAGATGTGATTGGATGTTTTAGATCTGGGTACAGGGAGTTTCGTAGTCGGGTATACTCGATAATAATAATAATAATTTTGTTATCATTACCAATATTTACTATATCTCTCATTTTGTTAAACCATATTGAATTGTCAAAATAGTTTTGTCCACCCAAAGAATCATAATCTGCCAGGCTGATAATCATAGGAAATAAATGAGTTACGTTATCAGTGCCATATTTTGCTCTCTTAAAGCTTTTAAAATCGTCTTTCTCTTAAATATTTAATGGATACCGTTACTTCTCTCAGTTTGCAGAAAAAAGCGGTTTTAGATTTTGCAATGTGTTGTCAAAACACTTTTGTCCATTATTGTATCTTAAATGCATGTGTTTATTGTGAAATGGAAACATTGCATTAATATCTGCAACAATCTGCAACAAAAAGTAAACGACTTCCAAAATACAAAGTTTTTCGGCCAGCACAATATGAGCATTTTTCCACCTGCTGTATTGCATTGCTACACATGCATATCGTTACAACATCATATGAGCAACTTCATAGACGAAGACGCTGCTCCTTTCGAGCAAAGGGATGCACCGACAATCCGAGAACATTTGGAGGTAAGTTCAAACGCAGGACCACGCCCATTCACAATAGCAGAGTACAGGGCAAGGCAGGAAAAGAAGCCTACAAAGAAGACAAGGCGTGGCGGCCCAATCAAGCGGATGCTGCAACAGAGACGTCTGGGCTACAGAAATGCGAATGCCTCACTTTGCCCTAACTATAAGTTCTCTATCAAGTTGAAGCGCCCTTAAAAGGTAGCTTGAAAAACACAAACCACTGATAAGCTGTTACTAAAAACGTAGGATTGGTATAGAATTGTAAAACTTTAAAATTATGTAAGCCAATCCTTTGTCAACTAAGAATCATAACATTTTCACGTTTCTGGCACTGGATTTCATCCAGTGGCATTATTAAAAGTTAATTTTTATTAAAATAATCAAATTTAATTTTCACTCGAAAAAAAAAAATTTATTTCCATGAAATCTTTTATACACTTTAAATAATCATTCCAACTAGAACAATGAGTGGTTGGACTTCAAAAGTTAAATGTAACACTGCAAATGTGTTAAATGTTATAGACGCCATCGACACCACGCCACATTTAGAAACACAGATAGTGCTTTTGTCTTTACTAGTAGCCCTAACGGCTGCGAATTTGTTATTATAAGGTGTATCTTATGTACAATCGAACTTTAAGGAAACGTTACCAAAGTCGTGCAAATTGCTTAGATACAGTTTAAAGAAATAATAACATGACCATACAAACAAAAATAAATGAAGTTTACAGACATATACCAAACTTCATTATAAATTCATTGCAAATTCTGAGTCAGTATAAAGAATTCATCACAATCAATGATTTTGAGAACGATTATATTGACAGGTATGGGAATTCAACATCCCCTTTGATACATTGCAATAAAATAGAAAAAGGTGTTGTTTTACAAACTTTTCCATACGTTCGTGTTAAGGTTATTAGCGAAGACAATCCAATAATAGGGTTAGCAAAATTATTAAAGTCCGTCTGCACCGTTAATTCATTTGACTCAGAATATGGAATGGAGTATATTAACTAATAAAATAAATACATTTAAAGACGATTTCGAAAAGTCATACAAATGTATTAAAAAAGATACAACAATCAAAGTTGATTAATATACCATACTAGCAGGTAAAACCCCAGCGTTACCCGGCGAAATATATAGATTTAAGTGCATTATATTGGATTTCACTACTTTCGTCAAGAAATACACACAATAGCGTACCACAATTTTCCCGCCCGTGGGAGTAGACTCTCCTCAATAGTTGAGTCAAGTGATTTGGTAAAAAGAAGCACAGCCACCACTTGAAATGCCTCGCTTACGATGTCGCTTCTATAAGTGCGTCTTTATGTATGTGTGTGTGTATGTGTAAGTTTGCGATGATGCGATCGGTAAATGTTGAGCTGGGTACAAGGAGTTTGTAGTCGGGTATACTCGACTATGGCATTTTTACTTGTTATACTATGTTCCCGAAGGGAACCACCCCCACCCCCTCCCCCGCAATTTGGGGAAAACCTGTATCTTCCCCATTTTTAAAGCTATGGCCAAATTTGGCATACAGACTAATGTTGAGATTCCCGACAGATCTGCATCAAAAAAATTGTGATCCCCTGACCCCCACCCCCACAAATCGGCATATGATATCCCCAAAACACGTCAAGGGGTATATCTCCTACAGTTTCAAAGATAGAGTTACCTTATTTGGCATACAGACTAATGTTGACCACCTGGATAAATCTGCATCAAAAAAATGTTGACCCCCCACCCCCTCCCCCACAAAGGAGCAAAATCTATATCTCCCACACCTGTGCAGTTTTTTTCGCGTCTCTTTCTGAACACACAAATAACCAAATTATATAGGACTGGGAACATAGTATTCTGCAGTCGGGTGCGTCCGACTGCAACGTTCTTACTTGTTTTTGGTATAGTTTTGAAAAGGAGTATGAAGCCTATGGCAAGAATTATACTACCACCTATTTTCTCCCGTTGTGTTGACCCCAAAGAACCTAACTTTTTGTGTTTAGCTTTGGCAATTACTATGAAGTCAGTCGCATGAGAAATTAAAATACTGAATTCCAGAATTCTCCACTACTTTTCCTACAGTTAACGTGCTTTTTCCAAGATCGGTGCCACATGTGTCACAATATTTTATGTGTAGAGCTTTGAAGCCAATCGGACGATAATGAAAAAAGTTTCATTCAACAGTTTTCCACATATTTTCCGAACTTGGTAGATTTTCCAAAATCTTTGGCCACCGTGACTAATATGTTTTTGTGTGGAACCTTGAAAGTGAGTTTGAAGCCAATCGCATGAAATCTAAAAGTGCCGAATGCCAGAGTTTTCCACCAATTTTCCGACCATAGGACTGAATTTCCCAAAATCACTGATATACGTGTCGAATTATTTTACATGAAGAGCTTTGAAAATGAACTTGAAGGTGATCGGATTAATATTAGACTTTCGCCCATACAACCTTGAGACTCTCATTTTGGGATTTACCAAAATTGGTGAAATATGTGTCAAATGAATTTTTGTGTAAATCTTTAAAAATTAATTTAAAGCCGATTGGTTGGTAAGCAAAAAAGTTTCATACAACTGTTTTCCGCGATTTTCCACGCTCGTGGGCGGAATTTTTCAACGAACTTTTTAATATATGTAGATTAATACGTTAAAAACCAAATACAACAATATTGTCGATATTGTTAATAAATATAACGATAAACTTAAAACAGAACACGGCAAGCAGTGTCAAAAACTTTTACAATCTATAAATACAAGATTGAAAAATATTGGCATCAGAAGAAACATTGAGATAAACATAATCAAAGCCAATAGTCGACACAGAATCTGACAGTGAACTTGAGACACTGCACTATGGGCAAAAAGTCGATTCTTTTGGCATTAATACAAAAAATTTGTTGTTCAGAATTCGAATTCTGTTTTGTTTTTTGTAATCTTAATACTCAAGATTAGATCAAACAATTTTCTTTTAATTTTTGCAAACTACCCTTAATCTTTAACAGATGATCAAAGTCAGCTGATTCAGAGTTTCTTTGTTCAGAGTAAAAGCGCGCAAATTTTTTACGACTTTCAAGTGAATGCACATTTATGTGTAATCTGTTGACATATGCACAAATATGCAAAAAGTTAGTCAAGGTATGTTTTTTGTCCAATTGTCCAATTTGTTGTTGATGTGTATTTTAGATAAAAGTTAACAATTGTATGTGTGTTCTGTGAAATATTACTTTTGAGTCTTCAATGATCGAGGCGATCTGTTAGTTAAAATATATCTTCACTAAACAGTATTGAATTAGGTGTAATTTACAACTTTTGCCCGTTTTCGCGCCTTTCGGGGAAAACACATGTTGCAGTTCGGTACGAGTTTCGCCGTTCAGCGTTGCTTGAAGTTTGGCCCAGCAACAATTGACAGGCAGACGCCGTAAAATCATATATAGTGATATATCCATCTCCCGTCACTTGCACACTTAGCAACCACATACCACTTAGCAACCACATACAGTCATAAGCTACCCAAATTATTGTAAGCAAATCTGTTAATAACTTCGACACTGGCGGATATCGTTCAGACATAAATAAAAGACCCTAAATTTAAGAACGCAAGCCACTTGTCGTAGTTAGCATCCGGCCACCACTTTCCCACACGAAAATGCAGACGCTGCACAAATCTCGGCTGACGCAACGTCGCTACTTCTTTCGTAATCTCCCTAAGAGACTACTTATTAAGAGAGCCAAAAGCTCGCTCTTAACATAAACGTTTATCAACCTAAAGCTTCCTAAAAGCTTCGGTCCGAGGTTTGATCAGCGCCCACGCACTTAGATTAATGGAGTTCGATTTGAAAATCCTAATAATTCGGTTGTGATAAGGTTTATAATTAACTAAAATATTTTTTCTTTAAAACCCTCACGTAAATCGGTTATTTAATTGGCGCAGCCGGTAGGATCTCAGTAATCCTGGATACGATTCCTACGTAGGCTCGTCAAGTAAATCTCAGCAAGTATTAGTTTTTGGCTAATCGAGATTACTTGGTAGTGTTTAAACACTACAATAACAGCGAACACGTCTGGGTGTTACAAATCAAATTTTTTTATCCCTGTAACCCGTGTTTCATTGGGAGGAATTTGCATGTGCAAATAAACTCAATAATAACAATTGGTGCCGCCAACATTTGTGGGCGAAAATTTGTGTGCAGAACTATACAATTAAAATCAAAACAACACAATCTACAACAAAATTTTTTAAATCAACAACAAAGACAATAAGTGCAAAATTGCAACGTTTAAAAAATGAATCAAGAACTATATAATCAAAATCAAAACAGCAAACATCTTCTACAACAAAATTTTTTTAAAAAAAAAAGCAACAAAGACAATAAGTGCAAAATTGCAACGTCGAAAAAATTAACTAAAAGCCCAACAACCAACACATCAAAAATGGCCCTGGAATTATCAGAACAACATCTAAATCAGGAATTGTCTCAATTGAGACAGGTGCCCCACTTTGATGGGTCACAGGAACACCTGGCAGCCTTCATTAGCTGAATCGACTTCATATTACAATTGTATCACGGTTATCACAGTTACACCAATCTAAAACGTGTCCGGAATTAAAACATGCACTCATCGATGCCTTCAAAGTGCAGACGCCTTATGAGGAACTTTTGAGACGATTATACAACACCAACTTTATCGGAAGTCTACGTAAGTTCATCGAGGAATTAGAACATAGGTCCTTCATGATTGTAAATAAATTAGCATTAGATACAAGCAACAATACCATCTTGTATACCAATGCAATGCAAAACACCATTATAGACGTAATTAACAAAAAAAATTACCAGATAGGCTTTTCATGACACTTGCTCGTTATGACATTAGCACTATACAAAATTTCAAACAAATTGCTCAGAGAGAGGGATTATTCGATAGTTTCATAAAAACTTACACTAACACACAAAACAATTAAAATCGTAGGAATGGTGGAAACAGTTCTCAAAATTCAAACCAAGTGCCTGCCACTCCAAGTAAACCAACTATAAATTATCAACAAAACAATAATTCACAAAATAGACAGCAAAGCTACGAAGACCCAAAACAATTACAGGACGAATTCCAACATAAACTAACTCAAGCTAGGACTCAGAATAGAATGAACTATCAACAGAACCAACCTTTTGCATCTAATGCATCAAATCCATCCACAAAGAGACAGAGAGAAAGTACATCTGGGCATATGAAAATGGATACTTCCGAAAATTTTCATCAACATGCCTCGGATCAGGAAGAGACGGATGAAGAAACTCCAACTCATTCATACGAATAATTATGAATGACAAGCCGTTGAAATGTATAATTGATACATGTTCAACTATAAATATAATGAAGGAAAACTTTTTAAAATTCCCAAAGAAAATCGACAAATTAAAAGTACACACTATAAATGGTACCATAGAACTAAGCGAAAGTATAAAATTAGCACCCAGTAAAATTTGTCCATTACACCAAACATTTTATATTCATAATTTCTCAGAAAAAACAATAACATTAGGCGAATACAAATTCTCATTCAGATATAATGATGAGAAAACAGAAGAGGACTTGACCGCACCAGAGTGCCTCGATCCTCCGTCCTCAGAGGACAGATTCTTTAACTTTGCCATTAACAATGAGCTAAAAGAATCCAATGAATTTAGGTAAGATCATTTGAATCAAGAAGAATCCGAAATACTCAAAAAGGTTTTATTCGAGTTCCGTGATATACAGTACAGAGAAGGTGAAAATTTGACCTTTACAAGTACCATAAAACACGCAATACAAACAAAACACGAAGACCCGGTCTATAACAGACCTTATAAATACCCTCAGACTTACGATGTCGAGGTAAACAAACAAATAAGCGAAATGATTGAGCAAGGGATTATTAGAAAATCTAACAGCCCACATTGCTCCCGATTTGGATCATGCCAAAAAGAGCGATGCCTTGGAAAAACCAAATTTAGGGTAGTCATTGACTATCGCGGGTCAATGACTACCCTAAATTTTGGTTTTTCCTCAACGAAATAATTGTTTACGACAAATACCCAATACCGATCATGGACGAAATAACTTTTAGAAGATTTAATCTATAAGGATTGTCTCGTATACCTTTATGATATCATCATCTACTCCACTTCATTGGAAGAGCATCTATCATCACTCAGAAAGGTATTCAGGAAATTGAGGGTATCCAACCTAAAGCTTTAACTTGACAAATGTGAGTTTCTGAAAAAAGAAACTGAATTCTTGGGTCATATTGTGAACACAAATGCGATAAACGCAAATAGAAGCAATCATAAAATTCCCCATACCTAAAACTCCAAAACAAATCAAATCATTCTTAGGCATGTGCGGCTTCTATAGAAAGTTCATACCGAACTTTGCCAGTATAGTTAAACCGATGATATTGAAACTCAAAAAGGAAGCAAGTATTAACTTTCAAGAAAAAGAATACATTTCGGCATTCGAAAAGATGAAATTGCTGATCACGTCTGACCCTATATTGGTCTACCCAAATTTCGATAAACCATTTCATTTAACTACTGACGCAAGCAACATAGCAATTGGCGCTGTTCTGTCACAAGAACATAAGCCCATTTGTTTCGCAAGTAGATTTCTCAATG
The DNA here is from genome assembly GCA_035043065.1 of Hirtodrosophila confusa. NCBI lineage: Eukaryota > Metazoa > Arthropoda > Insecta > Diptera > Drosophilidae > Hirtodrosophila > Hirtodrosophila confusa. The sequence continues at coordinate 28,321 of JAWNNI010000130.1, read as the reverse complement.
AGCATGAGTTAAATTACTCTGCTATTGAAAAAGAGTTGTTAACTATTGTCTGGGCTACGAATATTTTCGATCTTACCTTTTCGTTAGGAAGTTTGAGATCTTAAGTGATCACAGACCATTAGCCTGGTTAAACAATATCAAAGAGCCTAACATGAAACTCCAACGGTGGAAGATCAGACTAAATGAGTTTGATTTTCAAATCAAATATCTCCCAGGAAAAGAAAATAAGGTAGCCGACGCTCTTTCCAGAGTAAAGCTAAAAGAAAACTTATTAAGAGAATCAGCAGATAGTAATGTAGCGACAATACACAGCGCACATGAAGATAACTCGAGCCTTATCCAAATAACAGAAAGGCCCATCAATTATTATAGTAGGCAATTAGAATTCATCAAAGGGGGTGAAAAGAAAGTGGAAGTTATCCACTACTTTCACAAAACTATTTTAAAAATCACATACAAAAATATGAACAATGCATACGCAAAAGACATAATTTAAGAATATCTCTGTACAAAAAATAGTGTAATCTATTTCCACAACGAAACAGACTTTCCTACATTTCAAAAAGCATATTTAGAAATCATTAACCCAGATCAAATAACAAAAGGTATGCGAACTACTAGTATACTAACCAATATCCAAACATATACTGAATTTAAAGAACTCACGTTAAAAACTCATAAAGATCTGCTACATCGAGGCATAGAGAAAACCATAAATTGGTTGAAGGAAAAATACTATTATCTAGACTACCAACGTCTAATCCAAGACATTCTGAACGAATGTGAATTTTGTAACATAGCTAAAACAGAACATAGGGACACAAAACTAACCCATGAATTAACACCAGAAACTTTTATCATTAGGGAAAAATATGTCATGGACTTCTACATGATAGACAACGTACAATTCCTATCATGCATTGACATTTATTCAAAATTTGCAGCACTTATTGAAGAAAAAGGCAGAGATTGGCTAGAAACTAAAAAAGCTATCATTAAAATATTCAACGAAATGGGAAAACCCCAAGAAATAAAAGCCGATAAAGATTCAGCTTTCATATGCAGGCATGATTGAAATCTGAAGGCGTTATAATAAACATCACATCCAGCAAGAATGGCATGCAGATGTGGAAAGATTCCATAAAACAGTTAACGAAAAACTAAGAATAGTTAATAGTGAAGCAGGCATAGAAAATAAGATGACTAAGTTCGAAACCATATTATACACGTATAATCACAAAACAAAACATAAAACTACTAACAGGACCCCAGCAGACATATTCATTTATGCAAGAACTCCAGAATATGGCGTCCAAGAAAATAAAAGAAGACAAATAGAAGCACTTAATAAAAAACGTAATAATTTTGAAATAGATACTAGATTCAGGCAAGCCCCACTAGTTAAGTCAAAAACTAAAAAACCCTTTTAAGAAAACAGGACAGTTAAAACAAATTGACGACAACCACTTCGAAGAAACAAACAGAGGTAGAAAGGTTACACATTACAGAATCAAACTTAAAAGAAAATAAAATTAATAAAAGCAAATATTTACAGGATGTCGACACTTTCAATTATACAAATCCACCATAACAGCAATCATGATAATGACAATGATAAAACTGATAACAGCAGGCTCAATTGAAAATAATCAAGGTTTCATATTGTTTGAATCAGGAACAATACAAATACCTATTAAGTTTGAAAACCATTGTTTTACCGTAAATATAGACCACATAGAGTACCATTTAACAACATAATAAGACAAAGCCAAGAATTTAACAATTAACCACAGATAAAATATTTAATTGACAAACTACAACGAGAAATGAGTGGCATTCGTATTACAAAACGTAACAAACGGGGACTTATAAACTTTTTGTGGGTTCCACATACAAATACCTTTTCGGCACACTCGACGAAAATTATAAAATAGAATTGAACAACGAATTACAAACCTAGCACAAAATTCTATACAAACTAGTAGCTTGAACAATGTCATCGACACTGTTAATGATAGTATAAACATAATAAATAAGCAAAATTATGCTATGCTAACCGAACAGAAACTCAACTTATTAATTTTAATATTGAGCACTTCACCGAATATATTGAAACATCGAAATGGGTACACAACTAACACGTCAGGAATTTTTAACGCCAAATTACTTAAACACGATAGACTTGAAAATATTGAACGCAAAAATATAATTGACATAAAAACTTCCGGTTGGTACAGCACAGCAACCAACGAAATATTTCTGATTTCACATACCCCCATTAAGACAATAGAAACACCAACATTCTTGACTATACCATACCCAGATAATAACGGGCAGATTATTAACGAAAACATTGCAGGTAAATTTTATATACACAACAATAATGTAATAAACACCTTGACAAAAGAAATCGTCAAAGATCATTGTATTGCCAATATTATAAAACATGAAACACCAACTTGTACTTTTAATAAATTTCGTAAAGAAAATTACATTCAATATGTTGAACCAAATATTTTAATAACATATAATATGACTATATAATATATAAAATATAAAATTATATCAAAATTGTAACAACCAAGAAATTTACATTGAAAATAATACAATCATAAAAATATACAATTGTACTGCAGAGCTGAACAATATTACAATTACAAACAATATTCAGCAATATACCAATTTAATATTTACTGAATATAACGTAACTAAACTTGAACCACTAAGAAAAGAAATTAAGGAAATGATTATACTATGTTCCCGAGGGGAAAATAGTATATTAGGTTTGCGAAATGTCCGTCTGTCCGTATGAACGCAATTTTTTTGCCTTTATCTTTAAGTTAGAGCAACCAACCTTGGTACACCTGTTAGTGTATACCGTCAATTTATGAAGTGTCGAGATCGACCACCCACCGCAACCCCCTCCCCCGCAATTTGGGGAAAACCAGTATCTTCCTAATTTTTAAAGATATAGTCACCAAATTTGGCATACAGACTAATGTTAAGATTCCGACAGATCTGCATCAAAAAAATTTGACCCCACCACCCCCACCCCCACAAATCGGCATATGATATCCCCAAAACACGTTTTTCAAGGGGTATATCTCCTACAGTTTCAAAGATAGAGTTACCTAATTTGGCATACAGACTAATGTTGACCACCTGGGAAAATCTGCATCAAAATTTTTGGACTCCACCCCTCCCCACAAAGGAGCAAAATCTATATCTCCCACAATGGTGCAGTTTTTCGCGTCTCTTTCTGAACACACAAATAACCAAATTATATAGGACTGGGAACATAGTATTCTGCAGTCGGGTGCGTCCGACTGCAACGTTCTACTTGTTTTATTTAATAATAAGCAAAACACAATTTATAAAGCTATAAAAATAACCACTTTAGTTGTAATGGCCATATCTTATCTTTATATCAAATGCAAAACAGCACCACATAATATTGTAATGAAATACATAAGAACCAAATCAAATCAAGAAACTAACAAAGAAGAAATCAAAGAAATTAAGGAAGAAATAGTTGTAATTAAAGATTTGACACCCCACTTGTACCCTAACATCCAAGATTAGCCGCCTGAGGACAGGCAAATTTCTAATGGTTGGGGAGTGATAAATCCATCTCCCGTCACTTACACACTTAGCAACCACATACCACTTAGCAACCACAACCACCAATAAGCTACCCAAATTATTGTAAACAAATCTATTAATAACTTCGACACTGGCGGATATCGTTCAGACATAAACAAAAGACCCTACATTTAAGAACGCAAGCCACTTGTCGTAGTTAGCATCAGGCCACCACTTTCCCACACGAAAATGCAGACGCTGCACAAATCTCGGCTGACGCAACGTCGCTACTTCTTTCGTACCCGAGACTACTCATTAAGAGAGCCAAAGCTCGATCTCAACATAAACGTTTATCAACCTAAAGCTTCAAAAGCTTCGGTCCGAGGTTTGATCAGCGCCCACGCACTTAGATTAATGGAGTTCGATTTGTAAATCCTTATAATTCGGTTGTGATAAGGTTTATAATAAAATAAAATATATTTTTTTAAAACCCTCACGTAAATCGGTTATTTAGTTATATATTTGAAAATATGAAATGTAGTTTAAGCGAGTATTTAAATTTTAATAAAAGTGGACAACTTGATTTTTCAGATCCACTTTTGTCTAGTCTCTGCCTACATGAACGAAAATTAAACTAAACAACTAAGAATGCTCTAGATGACTACACTACTACTACCCGACTACAACACTGCCTGTACCCAGGACTAAAACTTACAAACACATCTTCGTACACTTACAAAAACACACAACCATACACAAATACTCACAAACACATGCGGCAGTGCCCTGCAGCGCACGTAACGCATTTTTAGTGGCGGATGCGGATGCGGATGCTGCTTCCCCCCGCGCAGCAGATCTGAATTTTCTGTCGTCAATAACTTCCGTTTTTATTATATGATCGGCTTGAAACAGAACAATAAAAGTTACCAACGTAACATTCATGGCAAATCCCAAGGATATATCTAGTAAATTGTTAGCTCTAATAGTTTATGAGTTATTGGATTTGTTTCCATAGTTGTATGGGGAGAGGGAGAAAGCATGGTCCAAATTAAAAAAAAAAACCAAAAATTTTACCAAATTATTGCTAATATTCATGACAAATTTAAAAACTTTAGCTTTAAAATTGTGATTAATGCCAAAAAATCGAAAACCCATAGTGCACTGGAAGAATCCACCAATACCGACACAAGCATGGCACAAACACTGGTAGAATTTCTTAAGTTAGCCTCATCACTCGTACCTGAGTTCGATGGAAAGGCAGAGAATCTACAAAGTTTCAAAGACGCATTGAATCTAATTAAAAACCCAAAAAGGCGCACATGAAACATCAGCAATCAACCTAATAAAGACTAAGCCATGCAAGAAATCGGATGAGTAATGAAGAAACAATTGTTCAAAAATTTGACAATTTAACAGTAAAGTTAAAGCACAATCAGTAGACGTAATTTCTGCAAAAATGACTATATCTACAACAAAAAAATAAAACAGCTAATCAATACGTACAAGAAGTAGAAAAGTTGACAAAGTCTCTGGAACCAGCTTATATCAACGATGGCTTATCATCAAATCTACCCACTAAGTAAAGCTCAACGCTTGCTGTCAAAACAATGACTAAAAACTGTTCAATTGATAAGGTAAAACTTATTATGCAGGCTGGCACATTCAGCGACATGAATGATGCTATGCCAAAATTTGTCAATAGTTGCACAGAGGCAACAGGACATTCAAATACTGTTCTGTTCTATCAGCAACAAAATAAGAGGGGTAACCGTGGAAATTACCGTGGAAGAGGTAATAACCACAATAATGGTTATTGCAACTACACTAACAACACTAGAGGACGGGGCTGATATAGAGGAAACTCTAGAGGCCGTGGATACTTGCATCGATGCCACAACAACAACAATGTTCGATTTACTCAAAGTAACTTAGGAAACTCCCAAACGCCTTTAGAGAGTCAAAATTAGGTAACAATCATAAAGTACATACAATACATTTGTCCGTTAAAATATGAACCACTTTCGAATTACGAAGTAATTCAATAAAACCAATGTTTAAGAAAAGATAAAGTCATGGCTCAATAAGCAAAAAATTTTCCACCACAATTCAAATCGCAATTAGTCGATTTGTGCACCAAATATAGTGACGTATTCGGACTTGAAATCGAATCAATCACAACAAATAATTTGTACTATCAAAAATTGAGACATAAGGATGATGAACCACTGTACATAAAAAACTATCGAAGCCCGCATATCAATTTAGATGAAATCCAAAAATAAGTTGGAAAATTAATAGAAAATAATATTGTTGAACCGTCTGGGTCTAAATATAATAGCCCTACAAAGAAATCGCTCCCAGGTTCAAATGAGAAAAAATGGAGATTAGTCATCGACTATCGCCAAATTACCAAAAACTTACTGTCCGACAAGTTTCCACTCCCTAAAATTTACGATATTTTAGATCAACTAGGTAGAGCAAAATGCTTTTCATGCCTTGACTTAATGTCAGGTTTTCATCAAATTGAACTTGAAACAAGTAAGAATGCTTTTATCGAGTATACCCGACTACAAAACTCCCTGTACCCAGGGAGGATCTCCTGTCACTTACACACTTAGCAACCACATACCACTTAGCAACCACATACAGTCATAAGCTACCCAAATTATTGTAAACAAATCTATTAATAACTTCGACACTGGCGGATATCGTTCAGACATAAACAAAAGACCCTAAATTTAAGAACGCAAGCCACTTGTCGTAGTTAGCATCAGGCAACCACTTTCCCACACGAAAATGCAGACGCTGCACAAATCTCGGCTGACGCAACGTCGCTACTTCTTTCGTAATCTCCCCTAAGAGACTACTCATTATGAGAGCCAAAAGCTCGATCTCAACATAAACGTTTATCAACCTAAAGCTTCCTAAAAGCTTCGGTCCGAGGTTTGATCAGCGCCCACGCACTTAGATTAATGGAGTTCGATTTGTAAATCCTTATAATTCGGTTGTGATAAGGTTTATAATAAAATAAAATATATTTTTTTAAAACCCTCACGTAAATCGGGTATTTAGTTATATATGTAAGATTGATATTATAATAGTTTTATTTAATGTATTATGTTCAAAATATAAAGTAAGGATAATGATGCTTAATAGTTCAACTTTATATATATTCACTTCAAGAAATTCGACTTCACGCTGCGCTTACAAAAACCGACTGTGTCTCTCATTCTGTATTTTATCGATATCGCGACAATCGTAATCTATTATCTAAATGTTATGGTACATGTTATGCTAATGTTATTTTAACAGGACCGTCTGGATGCAGTGATAGCCTACTATTTTACATTCGGCCCTCCTGCTCATCCTCATCTGTCCCAGATGATAACATCTCATCGTTTTCGGACACAAAACGTCAAAGCTTCATATTATCACTGCTAGTTGCTGTGACATTTGGTCCCTCGACGTTCGCTGCCTTTCTGACATCATAGCGTCCGTTACGTTTAACTTTTATGACTTCGTACGGACCCAGATACTCGCTGGCCAGCTTGCGTCCTGCGACGAACTGCGTCCTCTTGATCGCTACTAGATCTCCCACTCTGTAGCCGTGCTCCGGACGACGCTTTTTGTCATAATTGCGCTTGTAAACCTGCTGCGCCTGCTCAATGTTGCGTTTAACGTGCTCACGTAACCTTTGGCGCTCATCGTTGAACTGCGTGACTAACTCTTCGTTGAGCACCTCCAACAGTCGACCCTCTGCTTGGCTGTGCATTTTGGACCCAAACATTACCTCGAAGGGTGACACCTTCAACGCTGCATGTACGTGCGAATTAATCGCCTTTTGGACTTGCGGCACATATTTGTACCACTTCGCTGAATCGTGAACTGACAGCTTTGCGATGATAGCCAAAATCGAACGGTTCACTCGTTCAATCTGACCGTTGCCTCTGGCCACTCCAGTCGTTGACCACACCTGCTCAACTTTCTTCTCATTGAGAAACTCGCCGAAAGCGTTGGATGTGAACGCTGCTCCTCTGTCGCTTACTATCCTCTTGGGAAAACCAAATACAAACGACCAGTCGCTCAACCTCTTCACAACTTCTTCATGGCCGCTGCACTTCTTCCACTTGATTTTCAAGCCATACTGCGCTGCTGTCTCCAGAACCAACTTTGTCTTTTCCATACATATTTCTGGTGATACGGCGTACACAATAATATCGTCCATGTAAAGCTGCATTACCTCTGAATTAATTAGCTCTTGAAAAATATGGCTTACAAAGCGAATAAAAGCAGCTGGGGAATTTTGAAAGCCAAACGGCGCTTTATTAAACTCATACAATCCCTCTTTCGTAACGAAGGCTGTGTACGCTTGTTTGCTCTTCGATTGGCACATGAAAGAAACCATTTTCAAGGTCCATTATGGTGAACCACTTAGCTGGTTGCAGCTTCTCCAAAATCTCCTCCATCAGCGGCACGGGGAAACAATCCACCAACACCATGCTATTCAGCTTCCTGTAGTCTATGCACACCCGTAGTGTACCATCTTTCTTTTTTACCACTACAACTCTGCTCGCTACGTTCGATGAAGACTTTCGTACGATTCCTTGCTCTACCCATTCTTCGACCTGTTTCTTTACTGCACTAGATTCATCTGATGCTAAGCGGCTTGGCGAGTGGTGAAACGGTTTGACCACTCCGTCCGGAACTATTTTTAGTTGCACTGGACACTGCTTTGTAACATCTTTGGGCACCTGGTAGCTATTCTCTATCATCTGCTCAATATCTTTGCGATATTGCGGTGTTACTATGAACGCTGACTCCTCGACCACATTATATATATGTGCATACTCAGCTACTGGCATTGGATCAGCATCCAGCTTTAGAAATTTGTAGCCCTGCATGTCGGCAATTAAGCAAAATTTTTTGATAAAATCATGCCCCAACAGAGCATCAAAATCTATCTGCGAACTGGGTACTACAATAAACTTCTGGTCAGTCTGCAAATTATCGACCGCTACCTCTGCATTAAAACATCCAATTGGCTTTGTGATCATTTGGCCAAGACCGCGCAACGTAGAAATGGTTTTAAGAAGTTCAACGTTTTTTATATTCTTCACGACACTTTCTTTTATTATGGTCACGTCTGACCCTGTATCTATGAGACAGTCAACTTTAAAGCCATTTATTTCGATATTTTTGATTCGGCTACGATCAGTAATAACGCGCACTTTGTCCATTTTTTCAGCTTTATCACAATTACGCGAAATGTGACCGTTTTGATTACATTTAAAGCATTTCATTTCGACAGTACAATCCTTGCGCTTGTGCTCGCCTGAGCCACAATTAAAACAATATTCTCTTTTACCTCCCTGCGCGCTCTGATGTTTGACACTTGATTTTTGTTGATTGTTCCTTTTCTCGCATATGTTCATAAGATCATAGATATCAAACTCTTCTTTCAAGTCTCTAAATGATTTACAACGATACATTGCATACTTATACTCGTTCTTTATGTCAAGACCGTTGACAATATGTCTTATGACAGCCGCGTCTTCAACATAGCCAACTGATGCAATTTTTTTCATCTGCAGCATATATTCGTGCAACGATTCATTATTTTTCTTTTTTCTTTCTTGCAGCTGATGATGAATATCCGCACTATTATAGCTACACAAAAATTCTTCGCATAAAACACTCTTTAGTTCATCATAACTGCACACACTCTCAGCTTCAAGAAACAGTTTAGCAGCACCGCTCATCTTGCCTCTTGCTTGTACATATTTTTGCTTTACCGTGAGTTCATATGCGTCGGCATTTTTCTCGAAATTTTCGAACCATTTTTCAATTGGCACGGACTTGCCATCACATTCGCACACCACTTTTTCAAAATTATCAGGAGCGATTTTAACTTGTTTTTCGCATTGCTCATCAGATAAAATTTTTAGGCTTAACATTTGTATCATTTGTTCCATCTTTGCCTCAACACTATTGTCCTCACTCACGGTTGCCATCGCGCTCTTCTTTTCGAGTTCAGCTTCTGCTATCTCGTTTTCACCACAATGCAACTTAGCTACTGTCTCTCCTTGTTTTGCCTTTTCTACTTTCGTACTTGTCTTTTTTGCCGGCGTTTTTCTCATATTCCGCGTCGTTTTCTGAATGTCTCACACAAGTAACGGTTTTTACGAAAGCGACGGCGACGCTGTGGCGCGACTTTGAGTTTTGCAAATTTTGTTCATCAAAAATACACGATCGATTTTTAAAAAAAACAGCGTGTTCACTCTAATGCTTACAGATTTCGGACTGTTCAACTTAATATTAATGCTACTTGTAACAACTTTACAACTTTTTAGTAGCATTAACCAACTTTGCGACGATTCCGAGAAACTGTTATTGCATCAGCCAACTTCACGATCACACACCTTGACTTTTTTATTGACACGGACGAGCCCCCAAATGTAAGATTGATATTATAATAGTTTTATTTAATGTATTATGTTCACAATATAAAGTAAGGATAATGATGCTTAATAGTTCAACTTTATATATATTCACTTCAAGAAATTCGACTTCACGCTGCGCTTACAAAAACCGACTGTGTCTCTCATTCTGTATTTTATCGATATCGCGACAATCGTAATCTATTATCTAAATGTTATGGTACATGTTATGCTAATGTTATTTTAACAGGACCGTCTGGATGCAGTGATAGCCTACTATTTTACATATATTTGAAAATATGAAATGTAGTTTAAGCGAGTATTTAAATTTTAATAAAAGTGGACAACTTGATTTTTCAGATCCACTTTTGTCTAGTCTCTGCCTACATGAACGAAAATTAAACTAAACAACTAAGAATGCTCTAGATGACTACACTACCTACTACACTACTACTACCCGACTACAACACTGCCTATACCCAGGACTAAAACTTTCAAACACATCTTCGTACACTTACAAAAACACACAGCCATACACAAATACTCACACACACATGCGGCAGTGCCCTGCAGCGCACGTAACGCATTTTTAGTGGCGGATGCGGATGCGGATGCGGATGCTGCTTCCCCCCGCGCAGCAGTACTGAATTTTCTGTCGTCAATAACTTCCGTTTTTATTATCTGATCGGCTTGAAACAGAACAATAAAAGTTACCAACATAACATTCATGGCAAATCCCAAGGATATATCTAGTAAATTGTTAGCTCTAATAGTTTATGAGTTATTGGATTTGTTTCCATAGTTGTATGGGGAGAGGGAGAAAGCATGGTCCAAATTAAAAAAAAAAACCAAAAATTTTACCAAATTATTGCTAATATTCATGACAAATTTAAAAACTTTAGCTTTAAAATTGTGATTAATGCCAAAAAATCGACAACCCATAGTGCACTGGAAGAATCCACCAATACCGACACAAGCATGGCACAAACACTGGTAGAATTTCTTAAGTTAGCCTCATCACTCGTACCTGAGTTCGATGGAAAGGCAGAGAATCTACAAAGTTTCAAAGACGCATTGAATCTAATTATTGTTATTGCAACTACACTAACAACAATAGAGGACGGGGCTGATATAGAGGAAACTCTAGAAGCCGTGGCTACTTGCATCGATGCCACAACAACAACAATGTTCGAGTTACTCAGAGACTAAAATTAGGTAACAATCATAAAGTACACACGATAAACCTTAGTCCCAATATGTTCGTAACATTCAAAAATATATCAACTAATACAAAGCTTACATTTTTGCTTGATACATGAGCAGACATTTTCTCATTAAAGAAAACTCAGATGTCTTTGGTGACATACAAAAAGAAAAAATAATAAATATGTAAGGAATTGGACAAGGTGTTATCAAGACCAGTGGCCTAGTACAAATTGAGCTACAGACAGATATATATTATTCTACACAATTTCCTCTTAGTTACTTCTAGTTTAGCAATACCGTGTGATGGAAAAATAAGTGTTGATTTCATAAACAATTTTAATTGAAAATTAGACTGTGAAGCATCGAACGATTGGTTCATAATTAGACCCAATAACTCAAACTATCCAATTCATGTTCCAATACCATTCAGTTCTGGTAGTTTCTTCAATGCTTCTACCAGCATGAAGTTGTCCGAAAGTAAGAATTAAATACAACAGACGATAGTGTGTTAATTCCAAATCAGGAAATTATACCAGGTATCTATGTTGCAAATACATTAGCTACATCCAAAAATACATTCGTCCGTTAAAATATGAACCACTTTCGAATTACGAAGTAATTCAATAAAACCAATGTTTAAGAAAAGATAAAGTCATGGCTCAATAAGCAAAAAATTTTCCACCTCAATTCAAATCGCAATTAGTCGATTTGTGCACCAAATATAGTGACGTATTCGGACTTGAAACCGAATCAATCACAACAAATAATTTGTACAACCAAAATTGAGACTTAAGGATGATGAACCACTGTACATAAAAAACTATCGAAGCCCGCATATCCATTTAGATGAAATGCAAAAATAAGTTGGAAAATTAATAGAAAATAATATTGTTGAACCGTCTGGGTCTAAATATAATAGCCCACTTTTATTAGTACCAAAGAAATCGCTCCCAGGTTCAAATGAGAAAAAATGGAGATTAGTCATCGACTATCGCCAAATTAACAAAAACTTACTGTCCGACAAGTTTCCACTCCCTAAAATTTACGATATTTTAGATCAACTAGGTAGAGCAAAATGCTTTTCATGCCAGGTCAGGTTTTCATCAAATTGAACTTGAAACAAGTAAGAATGCTTTTATCGAGTATACCCGACTACAAAACTCCCTGTACCCAGGGAGGATCTCCCGTCACTTACACACTTAGCAACCACATACCACTTAGCAACCACATACAGTCATAAGCTACCCAAATTATTGTAAACAAATCTATTAATAACTTCGACACTGGCGGATATCGTTCAGACATAAACAAAAGACCCTAAATTTAAGAACGCAAGCCACTTGTCGTAGTTTGCATCAGGCCACCACTTTCCCACACGAAAATGCAGATGCTGCACAAATCTCGGCTGACGCAACGTCGCTACTTCTTTCGTAATCTCCCTAAGAGACTACTCATTAAGAGAGCCAAAGGCTCGATCTCAACATAAACGTTTATCAACCTAAAGCTTCCTAAAAGCTTCAGTCCGAGGTTTGATCAGCGCCCACGCACTTAGATTAATGGAGTTCGATTTGTAAATCCTTATAATTCGGTTGTGATAAGGTTTATAATAAAATAAAATTTTTTTTTTAAAACCCTCACGTAAATCGGTTATTTAGTTATATATTTGAAAATATGAAATGTAGTTTAAGCGAGTATTTAAATTTTAATAAAAGTGGACAACTTGATTTTTCAGATCCACTTTTGTCTAGTCTCTGCCTACATGAACGAAAATTAAACTAAACAACTAAGAATGCTCTAGATGACTACACTACCTACTACACTACTACTACCCGACTACAACACTGCCTATACCCAGGACTAAAACTTTCAAACACATCTTCGTACACTTACAAAAACACACAGCCATACACAAATACTCACACACACATGCGGCAGTGCCCTGCAGCGCACGTAACGCATTTTTAGTGGCGGATGCGGATGCGGATGCGGATGCTGCTTCCCCCCGCGCAGCAGATCTGAATTTTCTGTCGTCAATAACTTCCGTTTTTATTATCTGATCGGCTTGAAACAGAACAATAAAAGTTACCAACGTAACATTCATGGCAAATCCCAAGGATATATCTAGTAAATTGTTAGCTCTAATAGTTTATGAGTTATTGGATTTGTTTCCATAGTTGTATGGGGAGAGGGAGAAAGCATGGTCCAAATTAAAAAAAAAAACCAAAAATTTTACCAAATTATTGCTAATATTCATGACAAATTTAAAAACTTTAGCTTTAAAATTGTGATTAATGCCAAAAAATCGAAAACCCATAGTGCACTGGAAGAATCCACCAATACCGACACAAGCATGGCACAAACACTGGTAGAATTTCTTAAGTTAGCCTCATCACTCGTAGCTGAGTTCGATGGAAAGGCAGAGAATCTACAAAGTTTCAAAGACGCATTGAATCTAATTAAAGACCCAAAAGGCGCACATGAAACATCAGCAATCAATCTAATAAAGACTAAGCCATGCAAGAAATCGGATGAGTAATGAAGAAACAATTGTTCAAATAATTGACAATTTAACAGTAAAGTTAAAGCACAATCAGTAGACGTAATTTCTGCAAAAATTACTATTTCTACAACAAAAAAATAAAACAGCTAATCAATACGTTCAAGAAGTAGAAAAGTTGACAAAGTCTCTGAAACCAGCTTATATCAACGATGGCTTATCATCAAATCTACCCACTAAGTAAAGCTCAACGCTTGCTGTCAAAGCAATGACTAAGAACTGTTCAATTGATAAGGTAAAACTTATTATGCAGGCTGGCACATTCAGCGACATGAATGATGCTATGTCAAAATTTGTCAATAGTTGCACAGAGGCAACAGGACATTCAAATACTGTTCTGTTCTATCAGCAACAAAATAAGAGGGGTAACCGTGGAAATTACCGTGGAAGAGGTAATAACCACAATAATGGTTATTGCAACTACACTAACAACACTAGAGGACGGGGCTGATATAGAGGAAACTCTAGAGGCCGTGGCTACTTGCATCGATGCCACAACAACAACAATGTTCGATTTACTCAAAGTAACTCAGGAAACTCCCAAACGCCTTTAGAGACTCAAAATTAGGTAACAATCATAAAGTACACACGATAAACCTTAGTCCCAATATGTTCGTAACATTCAAAAATATATCAACTAATACAAAGCTTACATTTTTGCTTGATACATGAGCAGACATTTTCTTATTAAAGAAAACTCAGATGTCTTTGGTGACATACAAAAAGAAAAAATAATAAATATGTAAGGAATTGGACAAGGTGTTATCAAGACCAGTGGCCTAGTACAAATTGAGCTACAGACAGATATATATTATTCTACACAATTTCCTCTTAGTTACTTCTAGTTTAGCAATACCGTGTGATGGAAAAATAAGTGTTGATTTCATAAACAATTTTAATTGAAAATTAGACTGTGAAGCATCGAACGATTGGTTCATAATTAGACCCAATAACTCAAACTATCCAATTCATGTTCCAATACCATTCAGTTCTGGTAGTTTCTTCAATGCTTCTACCAACATGAAGTTGTCCGAAAGTAAGAATTAAATACAACAGACGATAGTGTGTTAATTCCAAATCGGGAAATTATACCAGGTATCTATGTTGCAAATACATTAGCTACATCCAAAAATACATTCGTCCGTTAAAATATGAACCACTTTCGAATTACGAAGTAATTCAATAAAACCAATGTTTAAGAAAAGATAAAGTCATGGCTCAATAAGCAAAAAATTTTCCACCTCAATTCAAATCGCAATTAGTCGATTTGTGCACCAAATATAGTGACGTATTCGGACTTGAAACCGAATCAATCACAACAAATAATTTGTACAATCAAAAATTGAGACATAAGGATGATGAACCACTGTACATAAATAATATTGTTGAACCGTCTGGGTCTAAATATAATAGCCCACTTTTATTAGTACCAAAGAAATCGCTCCCAGGTTCAAATGAGAAAAATGGAGATTAGTCATCGACTATCGCCAAATTAACAAAAACGTACTGTCCGACAAGTTTCCACTCCCTAAAATTTACGATATTTTAGATCAACTAGGTAGAGCAAAATGCTTTTCATGCCTTGACTTAATGTCAGGTTTTCATCAAATTGAACTTGAAATAAGTAAGAATGCTTTTATAGTATACCCAACTACAAAACTTCCTGTACCCAGGTCGAGGCGACGTAACTCTGATATAGATGTAATATTCTCAAACAACAGTTTGTCCTTCATTTCGACAAGCCGATTTCCTTGTATAATTTCCGCTAATTCTTTTTCCGCAAAACTAATTGACACCCTGTCCATTAGATTACAAACACTTTCGTAAAACGTATCGAACGATTTGACAGGTTTCTGTTTTCTAGCTTTAATTTCCTCGCGTAATTCGATTACAGATCTGCTCTCCCGATATTGATCCCGAAGTGCGGTACAAAATTCGATTCAGGTAAAAGTTCTTACTTTTTTATGAAAACGCCGAAACCAACTGTTGGCCTTACCTACCATCAGCTGTTGAATATTCTTTCTACAGATTTCGAAAACTCCATCGAAATTTTCAATAGTCAAGATTTTGACTCGGTACAAAAACTCCTCGACAGATAAGCCTTCTGCCGTACCATCAAATCTGACTCCCCATTTCTATAGAATGTCGGCAATTTTGTGAGACCCTAAAATTTACATAACTTTGCAGATCGATTGCTTCTTGGATTCACGATTGTTTCAACATCCATGATTGAAGCGGCTACTGCTGCAGCACTGCCTGATCCGGACATGGACGACAACACTCGTGTGACTGTTTCACTCACAATCGACTCAATATCTCCTATCTGTACATTGTTTACCGGAGGTGCGGTATTTTGGCGACGCTGTCGCGGCGGTCTACCTCTCCGGATGGGTGCGTGTATGGCTTGAGCCTTGCTCGGTTTTGCTCCCTTCTTCCTAACCTTAAAATAATGAAAGCTTCCCATGCAATTTCTAACTTGTGAGCCAAAGATCGTGTACACGGTCTATTAGGTAGGATACAGGTCTGTTAGGTTAATGGTTTCCCACAATGACCTTCCAATCTCTCAACTGCACTACAGCTGGGACACTCCTTACGGGATTGAATGCGCGTCTCAAGACAACTTTTGTCTAACACGTGATTACAGCGAGTAATAGCGTATGGTTGTGTGTTAGCCATACTTTCACTGCAAATAATACAAACATTTTTTACTCCCTGTACCCATAAAATGGGTAAAAATTGGGTATTGGATTTGTGCAAAAGTATGTAACAGGAAGAAGGAGACATCTCCGACCCTATAAAGTATATATATTCTTGATCAGTATCAAACGAGATTTCGATTTGGCCATGTCCGTCTGTCTGTCCGTATGTATGAACGCAAGGATCTCAGCAACTAGAAGAGCTAGAGACACCAAATTTTGAATGTAGGTTTGTGTATAGCGGGAGCAAGTCAAGTTTGTTTTAGATTTGATATATCTCCCGCGTTTCCCCGCTAAAAACTTTTTACCAACATCCTTGTAAAGTAGTTCTTGGGCTGGGCTGTAGCTGAGTCACGCCCAGGGTCTTTAACAAAGAAATTTATAAAATGCCGAGACTTCGGGGTGCGTGGAGCATGTACATATCCGACCGCCACCGGGCTTCCCAGAGCACTACCGAGACTCTCTGGTGTACCCTGGGACACCCGGCGGCGCCTCGGGTGGGATCAGGACCTGTAACGCGCGCCGAGAACGCTCTAACGCGTGGTTGGACCCCGGCCCACCGCCGAGGTAGGGTTAAGGAAGGGGAAACTTCAACACCCGGCACACCCACTGAGACACTCTAGTGGGTTTGTCGGGGTACTGGGGTGCCCCAGGCTGGAGACAGGGCCTGTAGAGCGCGTCGAGAACACTCTTACGCGCTCTGTCGGCCTGCTCCCCGCCGAGAGCTGCGGGTGGAGAAAAAAAGGTGGGGGGGGGGGTAGGTAGATGTCGCACCACCAGGTCAACCCAGTGCACACACTGAGACGCTTGACTGTGTGCATTTGGAGTACCGGATGGGATCCCGATCGGGGGCCGGGTCAGCAGAGCACGTCGAGGACGCTCTTAGCGCCCAGCTGGCCGGGTTCCCGTTGGGAGAGCGGAAGGTAAAGAAAGGGGAAGGGTATAGTTGTTGCACCACCAGGTCCACCCAGTGCACTCACTGAGACGCTCGAGTGCGTGCATTGGAGTACTTGAGGTGATCCCAGTCGGAGGCCGGGTCAGCAAAGCACGTCGAGAACGCTCTTACACGCCCGGCTGGCCCGGTTTCCCCGCCCGGAAGAGCTAGAGAGGGAACGACGTGGTCGAATTCGCACAACACTAAATAGAAGAGGGAGTAGAAGCGGGGATTTGAGATATATTTTCTGATCTTTATTTGAAAAAGTTTTGAACAATACATTTGCCTTACAGCACCGTGAACATTCCTAACTCGCTCCTTTGAGCACGCATGGCCAGCTTACCCCTTGTCCAATCCTCTTCTTCCACTCGACTCCCGCCGTTTTTGTAACGTTGCGCGCGATTTTCTGTCTTCACCTCGTTGCGTTAGTCCCGTTGGCTCTGCACCACTTGTGCCAGCACGCGTCTGTTCCACTTTCTATCTCCAGGGCAACTAACTTGACCTCATTCATAGACACGAGCTTGGGCCTCTTGCTGCCCAAGCACTGCTCGATCGCTTGCCCTTTTCCCCAGACTCCTTTTCCTTTTCTCGCCTGTGCCCTAATTCCTAGACAATTGGTGTGTGTGAGCGAGCGCGTATGTATATGGTGAGTTTGTCGGTTGCTGTGAGCGCATCTCTATTTTGGGAGTCTGCGCAATGCACGCATTTTCTCTCTGTGCTGCTGGTGTTGATCGTGTGCGTGTGGCTATGTGTTTTCTCGGCTTGGTGCGCGCATTTGTCAGTGGTGGGTTTGTCGGCTGCTGTGAGCGCGTTTCTATGTGGGGAGTCTGCGCAATGCACGCATTCTCTCTCTGCTTGGCGCGCGCATTTGTCAGTGTTGCCCGTGCCTATCAGTGATGCTCTGTTCTAATGAGTGCCTGTCAGTGTAGTCCCTTCCTGACAGTGATGCCCGCCTCTGATCACATAATGAACTAGGGGTTTCTTGCTTATTATATATATTTTGGTAATCAAATTAACTTCATGCTACTTATAACTATAAATAAAAATGTAATTTGCGGAGGAGCGTTCCACGCTCCTTCACATCTTTTAAGATATAGCTTTGGCATGTAGATATAGATTTGGCATGTATAATACTTTGGTCACTCTCAATCTACTGTCAAAATTTTAAGTCGATCGGATAATAAACACGGAAGTTATTCACGAAAGAAGATTCTGTGATGCAGCGAGAGGGGGGAAGAAGAAGCCTAGCCACCATTTAAAATGCCTCGCTTGCTCTGTCGTATCTATCAATTTTTGAAATTCGATTTGTTATGTATGTTACATCCGCTTTATTGTTGAACAATAATATCGGTCGAAAGCGTTCGATTACTCAAATGCTCGATTTCCAGAGATGTGTACAGGAATGAAATCTCAACTTAACACAACTTCTATATTATCAAATAAAAAATCCAATTGAAGACAAATAAGTAATTTGATTATTATTCATTGTAAATGACCAGTAATAATTTAGCCGAATATAGGTAGCAGAAAGCAGAATAAATAATAATGTTAATTAGTTCACAAGATGTTCTTTTAAATATAAATATAATCAGTTCCATCGGTCGAATCCTTTCGGCATGCGCTAAGCCAGATCGAAGTCCAGAAGTTACCGTGATTTTTTTAGTATCTTGTATTTATAACTTCAATTAATATGGGACTAGCACTATTTTAATGAAAATATCACTTAGTTAGCACCTGTTCTACGTTGTTGGGCGTCAAAAACTTGTAGTGCAGAGAGCGCCTGTGAAAAAAGTATCAAATCCAATATTTTACTTTTCAGGCCGGTGGATCACAAACTGAACAGTGGAGCGGGATTGGGTGGGTTTTGCTGTAGTTGATGATCACCACCACAGAAAGGTTTATATAGAGTCTTTTACCAAAAATTTTTGATCTCGACACTTCATAAATTGACGATATACACTAACATGTGTACCAAGTTTGGTTGTCTCTAGCTCAACGATAAAGGCAAAAAAATTGCGTTCATGCGGACAGACGGACATTTCGCAAACCCAATATACTATTTTCCCTTCGGGAACATAGTATAAAAATTACGAAAACAACCATAAACAAATGGCATGCGTGCTCTATTAAACTATCAAAAGCTAGCTGGCGTGAGTGAGGTGAGCAAAGCTGCCTTATGGATGTGCACGCACCAATCCAAATAAACGAAATCGCACGCACACATGTAACGAACACTTTTCGTATTTCAATGTGTACACAGAAAAAACATGGGAACATGTTTCTTCAAAAAAAGTGGAAAATGCTGATGATTAATGCTGATTTAAAAAATTATCAATATTTATTTGATTTTTTGTTTATGAAAATTTTAGTAGCGCCTCATCGTTATTAAGTAGAAAAATGTATGTCATTTTAAACATTGCGTACATATTTTAAACATTATTTCGAAGCAAATGGTACATTCTTGCACTTTTCGTTTTCCAAAAATCAATGCCTTTTAAATTATATGACTTTAGATCTAATCGCACGGTTCACAACGAAATGAAGTTTTTCGTTTTTCAGTGTACAGTTATCGATAAGACAACAACAAAATACATTCGGATTAGCAAAGGCAACACGAAGCAATAATACTGTTTTTGTTTTGCCAGCAACGAAAGTTGACGGAAAGCAAAAAGTGAAAAATACCCACACTTATATTCACTACCCTCCCAACCATAGTCTTCTGGTTAATTGTTTATTGAAGACCCCAAATGCAGCTAACTATTTACTTTTTATTTACACTCCCATGTCATACGAATAAGAAAACTTTAGTAATTAATTTTGTTAACTATTTTCATTTGTATAATTACTCAAAATTTTCATCATTTTGATTTGTAATTTTCATTGACAAGTGAACCAATTTTTTAATAACTACAACTTCATATATGTAAATATCAGTGTATTCCTTAGCTTTATATATCTTTATATAAAAAGTTCAACCTGACTGACTGATTGGTGACATTTGGGCAACCCAAATGGTAGAAATAGAAAGCCTGCAATTTTTACAGTACCTTCTTATTATAAAATCAGGTGGAACTGCCAAAAAATGGTTAAAAATATATCGGGAAGTATAAGAAAATTGTATTTGAAAATTGTATGAAAATCTCGGTATGCGCCAGCAAAAGAGATACAAAATCTCTCTCTTGAATCGCTCTCTGGGCTTTAAAACTTATAAGTGCGACTGAAATCGCCACATTGCTCATGTCTCTCAGACACTGTCTATGCTTTGCTATCGATCTACTGTAATTGGTGCGCTGCTGCTGGAGTCAATTTTTTTGTTATAGTACTACGATTTGGTTAATTTTAATCATTTAAGTTCATTAATCAGTTATGTACCTTTTTAGTTAATATAATGCGAGTGTTTCTGGGCTGATTTACTACACAATAACATTATTATTATTATTATGTAGTACATCGGAACAGCTGCATTCGCATTTTAGATTGTTGATCGATTTTCCATAAATGTATCGGTCGGCCGATATTTGTTAGTACCAACATGTTATAAGTTTGCCGCCAAATTTGAGACTTCTGAAGTTTCGCTGACAGCGGTGCACATTTCCGCAGTGCACAGGACTTACGCAAACGATAAATGTATGGTTGCCCTATGTTTGAACAATGGAAATAAATAATTGTTTTAAAAGTTTTCACTTGAATTAAGTAAAGACTTTTTACCACCATTCCGCGCATTTTCTGGATGTTAGTATTATTCTTCTAACTTCATTAACTATATTTTAAAGGAAGGGTGGGCGCCGCCGCCACGGCGAGAAATGGGGGTCAAAGTCAATTCAGTGATTCAGCCAGTTATTCTCATAATAGAGGTGGGTACACCCGTGGCCGCCGTCACGAACAATCACAATATCACCAGGTCTGCAGATCACTAAACAACTGACATCAAAAAAAACTAAACTACAAAAGGAGACATCAGCAATACAACAAAAATACAAACAAACGTTCAGTACTGAATCGTGGCAGCATTTGTTATTGCCATAGCGTTCCCGCCCATCCTGTGGTGCTAAGCAATATTTACAGACACCACCCTAAAACAATACATGATGGCACCTATTCCTGCATTTGTGAACAATCCCTCCCCTCCATTACATGTTTCTAAACGGGGCTAATTACAAGTGTGAGCGGCTTTATTTAATATGCCGACTTTTACTTTGTTATATGTATAGCTCTTTATTTCACGGCAAAGCAATGACGCTCGATCTCTTTAACATTACAGTTCGCGCATCCAGTTAACTTAATGTTATGTTAATTACAGAGTATTGTCAATGTGACCATTACTAGCCTACCAACCTAATGTTTAACAAGTATGTGAGTGTTTATGTATTTATCCTACTACAACTACTACTATTTATCCTACTACAACGCCATCCTGACAGTTTGATCCCCTGATCCAAATTTCTTATAACGAAGTCATTATCATATATAAATTATATAATGTGTTATACAACGTATTTTACAAATTTTATAATATCAAATATTAATCTTAAAACAGGTTTTGTTTAATTAGTTTTGCGAATTTATCTTAATATTTTACACCCGTTTTTGTTTTTCTTTGGTTTTCATTTTTATTTTTATTGAAATTAAAATTTTTTGGTAGTCAAATTTTTATTATATATATTTATTTTTAATTTTTTCTTTCTATTTCTTTCTTACTCAGTGCCTTTCTATTCTGGACGTTGATGTTCTAACGAACAGTACATACAAGTGGCCCAACGACACCAAGCACGGGCTTGTTAACGCGCGGATTCAAGCATAAATGCAACCCACCTGCCGCCCAACCGACCGAGGGGCACGCCGCATAACGTACGGTAGCGAAAGATCGCGGACATGCAAATACAACAATAACATTATACAAAAGTTTCTAAGGATTACATAAATAACGCTGTTCGGTTCAGCGCCTCACCAGGCAGCGCAGCTTAGGTGTTGGCAGCACAAACAAAATGTAGTTTCGAACAAACGCACTCATTACGCTCATTTGTAGCTTACTGTTTTGTCGCCCGCGCTGGACCCTTTTGGTTCAGCTGCAGCCGATCTTGAATTCGGCTCTCAGTGTGAAATTATCTATCATATCGAATTGTTCGTCTCGGAATCAAAATTGTAACAAGCGGCAAGTACGTTGGCCTGTCGCTTGACTTACATAAAACAACCTTTTGTGCAACAAACATTATTAAACATTTGCCAATAAACCCCAAATTGTATTTGCTTTAAACAGAAGCAGTGTTCGTGCGTTTTGTTTTGCATTTGGTGGTTCAAACAATTGGATTAATTGCTGACTATTTTGAGTCAGAAGTGCTAGTGAAAGGGTTCACTCTAGTGTGGTGTTCAAACACGCAGTATTTTGGGTGTTAGGAGCGACTGTTCTTGTCGCTCCATATGCCTTTATTCTTCTGTACTTACAATTAGGAATACAGTATACTTAAACCTAAGGTTGCGCTGTCCCCAGTGGCAGCGCTGCCTTTTGTATATAAGTCGTTTTATATATAACATATAAAACGAATATATGTAACTTATATGTAAGCGACGAAGACGTCGCTGTAGGGAAAGAGCGTGCTGTGCATATGTGCAAGCGGTCATTGCATGGGACACATGCTGACGCGGCTTGTTTGTAGTCGAGGCACTTGTGACCGATCATATTTCGGTGCACTTGAATATGTCGTATGTTTAGGCAACAATGACTAAGTGTCATTGTATCATAATATTTATGTTTATTAGTATATATGAAGTATATACTGGACATAGTGTTGAGCACAGTGAGCTCTCGATATGTGCACACCACATCTCCCTCCTTTTGAAAAATAACGTAATTTTATGAAGTTATTTTATTTTTACTGTAGATAATATATTTTAAATATTATTTTATGTACTTCTTTTTTTTTGTATACTTTTTTTTTTATTTGTATATGTATGTATGTATGTATTTTTTTGTGTATATATTTTTTGTGTATATATATATAATAATGTTACGGCTGATCAGACCTGAAAATTTAAATTTTATTATTGAATAATTTTAGCCTATTTTTATTTACTGTTTGAAATTTATTTTTTCCTACATTTATTTTAATATTGTTCCTATCTTCTATGTTTACGATTTTATAGGGTCCTAAATATTTACTTTCCAGCTTATGCCCTGTATCGTTCTTTAGTAATACTAAAGTTCCTACCTCTAGTTCTATGTCATTTAATTTTTTGTCATATTCTATCTTTCGTTTTTCTTTTTCTAGATCTATTAAAGTTTTTGCTCTTTTATAAGCTACTTCTAATCTGAACTTAAACTCTTTTGCATAATCATCTACGTTATATATAGGATCTATTTTAGTAAGATTATTAAATTCTGTGAACTGTCTTGGTAATCTACCATAAACGAGTTCATATGGACAGTATTCATGTACTGTCGATGGAGTTGTGTTGAAACAATAGGTGAAAAAATTCAACCATATGTCCCAATCGTCTTTGTCAATCGAAATATATGAACGAATATATTCATTAAATGTTCGGTGACTTTTTCCACTGTTCCTAAAGTCTGGTGGTGATGAGCTGTTGATTGTATATTACTGATTTTCATATACTTACACAGGTCATTTATTAGTGAATTTTTGTACTCAGTACCCATATCCGTTATGAACGTCTTCATAGGACCGTACTTTAGCACAAAAGATTCGAATATTGCTTTGGCAACTGTTTTTGCACTTTTGTCTGTTACTGGTATTGTAACTAGAAATTTCGTGAGATCACATATTATCGTGATTGCGTACTCATTGCCATTCTCTGTACGAGGTAATGGTCCAATGGTATCTATTAAAACAGTGTCAAATGCAGTATTTGGAGTGTCTGTTATTACCATAGGTGCTTTTGTATGTGTTATGGTCTTTGCCTGTTGGCATTTTACACAAGTTTTCACATATTTCGCAATGGTTTTATTCATTTGGGGCCAATAATAATATTTCTTAATTTTTAACAAGGTACGCGTAATCCCTGTATGGCCTCCTTCTATAGGATCATCATGGTATTTCGACAGTATTGCATTAATTTGACTTTCGTCATTTTTGTCTATTTGTGTCACTTTTGTAAGTAGCGCTACTTTTAATGTATTTAAATATTTATTGCCCATATTTTTAAATTCATTTAGTGATACAAATTCGAAGATTTGTTCACTTGGTGACAACTGTAGATTAACGATTTTATGTAATCCGGCTTCTGCATTAAGCCTTTGAAAGAATTGACCTAAGTCGAATTTTTCATTGGAGTACAAATCATTAACTGAAAATTGTGAAATAATTCTTTTTCCTTGCTTTAATAAGCAATTGAATTTTCCGAATTTTAGTTTCACAAATTTCTTCACGTCATTATTGCTAATGACTTCATAGACATTGGGCTCTTTCTCTTCTTTTTGCAATTTTATTTTTTCATCTGCGCAGATGTTTTTCTGTCGTTTTGATGATCTCGTTTGAACCATCATTATTGTTCTATTCATTTCTATTAGTGAGTCTATGCTAATTCTAGATAATGCATCTGCTACGTGATTATCTTTCCCCTTTAGATACTCTACAGTGAAATTATATTCTTCTAGTTCAAGCCTCATACGTGTTAATTTAGAACTTGGATTAACCATAGAAAATAAATATGTAAGTGGTCTGTGGTCAGTTTTGACAGTGAAATGTCTACCATAAATATATGGTCTGAAATGTATTATTGCCCAATGAATTGCTGCTAGTTCTTGCTCAGTAGTACTCTTGTTACTTTCTCCCTTGGTGAATGATCTGGATGCGTATGCAATTGGAAGTTGGAGTCCGTTGTGGTTTTGAGTTAAAACCGCTCCACATGCGTGCTTACTCGCATCCGTTATTATACAAAATTCTTTTGTGAAGTCTGGGTATTGTAACAGATTTGGCTTAATGAGTTCAGATTTTAGATGTAAAAATGCATTCTGACAATCATCTGTCCATTCAAAAGGGACATTCTTTTTACATAATCTAGTTATGTGCCGTGAATAGTCGGCGAAGTTTTTAATAAAGCGTCTATAATAATTGCAAAATGCAACAAAACGTCTAGCGCTGTCTGCGTCATGCGGGACTGGGTAATTTTTAATGACGTCGTATTTCTTGTCGTCAGGTAAGATTCCTTTATCTGTGCATTTGTGTCCTAAAAATGTGACTTCATGCATGAAAAATGAACATTTTTCAGGATGTAGCTTTAAGTTGTGTTTCCTGCATTTGTTAAAAACATCAGTTAAGTTCTTAATCATATGTTTTTCGGAACATCCTATCACAATTAAGTCATCCATATAAAGGAATGCCTGAGAGGGTTCTAAACCCGAGAATGCTATAGTCATCATTCTCTGAAATGAATTTGGTGCTATTTTAAGACCAAATGGTAATCGCGTGAAGCGATAAGAGCCATTGCTCGTTGAAAAAGACGTCAAATCTCTTGAATTCTTTTCGAGTTCAATTTGGTGGAAACCTGACATTAAGTCTAGGCATGAGAAGTATTTTGCTCTACCTAGTTGATCAAGAATATCATCAATTCTAGGTAGTGGAAATTTATCGGACAGCAATTTTTTATTTATCTGACGATAGTCAATTACTAATCGCCATTTTTTTGGATTAGTATCAGGATTCGATTTTTTTGGTACTAATAAAAGTGGGCTATTATATTCTGACACAGATGGTTCGACTATTTTGTCGTTAATTAATTTTTGTACATGGGCTTGAATCTCTTCTTTTTGGCTATGAGGACTTCTATAATTTTTTATGTAGACAGGTTCATTGTCTTTCAATCTTAGCTTTTGCTTATAAAAATTATTCGTTGAAATTGATTCGGTTTCTAGTCCGAATATATCTGTGTAATTGGTGCATAATTCTGTTAATTTGGATTTAAATTGTAGCGGGAAATTTTTTGATAATCGAGACATGACATCTTCTTTTCTGGTCTCTGAGTTTGTTTGAACTATATCATAGTTCGAAAGTGATTCATATTTCAGACTGTTTATACTGACTAGTTGATCGTTACTGGTTGTGTTTAGTAATCGGACAAATGCATTTCTAGTTGTTGCAACTGTGTTTGCGACATAAATGCCAGTTTGAATTTCCTGGTTTGGAATTAGAACACTATCTTCGTTTGAAGTTAGATCGATTTTTCGGACAACTTGGGACCTTGCTGGAATAATTATTGTATTATTGCCAGAACTATGTGTTATTGGGACATAAATCGGAAAGTTTAGATTATTAGGTCTTATTATAAGCCAATCTTCTGATGGCTTGAAGTCTAATTGGCAATTGAATTTCTTAATAAAGTCAAGGCCTATTATTCCGTCACACTGTATTGCGAATTGCAAATCTACTATATGAAAACTGTGTGGAATTATATATCTGTCTGTCTGTATCTCGATGTTGGTTAAACCTTGGGATTGTATGACGCCCTGGTTTATTCCTTGTATATTGATTCTATTATTAGTTTGTATATTTTGAAAAGCATCAGAATTTTCCTTTAAAATTGAAATATCAGCACCTGTGTCTATTAAAAATATCAGGGTTTTCCCTGTTGCTACATGATTAAATGATACGAATATATTTAAGCTAAAATTGATTGCATGAACCTTTTTGTTTTTTATTGCTGTGTATCTAAAGGTGGTTGGGAGTTTCCCGAGGTCTGAGCCTGAGTTACTCTTACATTATTATGGTTGTTGTTACGATTTCTATTTTGGTTATTGGCGTGATAAGAATTGGTTCTATTTGAATTGCCACGTCCTCTATTATTGTTGTTATAGTTACGGCCTCTATAATTCCCACGACCGCGGTTTCCACCGCGTTGGGAGTAATTCTTGTAATACAGTACTGTATTAGATTGACCAGTTGCTTCAGTGCAACTGTTGACAAATTTTGATATGGCATCATTCATGCTGTTGAATGTGCCAGCTTGCATGATAAGTTTTACCTTATCGATAGCGCAGTTTTTGGTCATTGCCTTTACTGCTTGCGTTGTACTGTATTTATTGGCCAATTCTGGCGTTAAGCCATCGTGAATAAATGCGCCTTCTAATGCCTTTGTTAACTGCTCAACCTCTTGTGTATATTGGTTGGCAGTTTTATTCCTTTGTTGCAAGTTAAGTAATTTGGCTGACAATACTTCGACTGATTCGCCTTTTACTGTGCTTGATAATTTTGCAGCGATTTCCGCAAGAGTTTGCTCGTTGCTTATCAAGTTCCTCGCATGGCCTTTTAATTTGGTCTGAATGAGACTGACAGCTGTTGCTTCATGATTTTCTTTTAGTGAGTCTATAAGACTCAAAGCATCTTTGAAGCTTTGTAGGTTTTCTGCCTTTCCATCAAACTCTGGTAAGAGCGATGAGGCTAATTTGAGAAAACTTATAGCTGTTTGAGACATTTTGTTGTCAGTTGTTTTTACTTCAGTTTCCATTGATTACCGAATGACCATCTGGGGATAAGAGTGATTTCATCGTCGAATGACGCTGAAGTGTTAAGTGAATTTGGAAGGAATATTGTTATTTTTTTTTTTTTTTTTTTTTTTTTTTTTTTTTTTCTTAAACTGCTTAGTAAGTCAATTGACTGTGTCAGATGCAAATCTTTTAATTTTGTTGCATTGTCACATATAAGCTGACGGATGGTATTGTAGGAATCAATGATAACTTTAACGTGTTTTGACTTTGTGTCGTTTGAAATCTGTGCACTTTTGTTAAGGCACTTGAAAGATTTATCAAACTCGGCACGTTGTTCTTTAAGAATGGTAAAGATTTGTATCCATTCCATTTATTGACATTGCAAATTTATTTGAGCAAATGCACAACGTTGGAGTGTTGTTTTTTAAATACAACAAAATCTAACGTTCTGCCTAATATTGGGTGTTCTTT